>JAUMHL010000021.1:18155869-18190329 GCA_032362345.1 Sandelia bainsii | reverse complement strand
TCCACAAACAGCTTGAAAGGCTTGTTCATCCTTGGAGCTGACAAAACTGGAGCAGAACACAGCAACAGCTTAACAGATTCAAAAGCTCGCTGACACTGAGGAGACCAATCAAACCTCACCTTTGGACTGAGGAGGGCAGTAAGTGGAGCAACTACAGTGGAGGAATTTTTACAAAATCCTCGGTAGTAGCCCACCATACCCAAAAACCGAGAAAGTTCTTTCTTAGTGCTTGGAACAGGAAATTGATCGATGGCCAAGACCTTAGCTCGAACAGGGCGAACTTGTCCAACCACCTTACCAAGGTAAGTAACTGTTGCATTAGCAAACTCACTCGCCCAAGCCAAATGGTCAAAAAGGGCCTGAATACGCTTCAGGGGATCCTCCCAGCTGTCACTGTAGATCACAACATCATCGAGGTACACGGCACAACCAGCTAAACCAGACACCGCTTTGTTAATCAAACGCTGAAAGGTAGCTGGGGCATTTAGTAAACCAAATGGCAACACAGTGTATGAATAAAGTCCTATAGGTGTAATAAAAGAAGCTATGTCCTTAGCTCTGGATGTTAAAGGAACCTGCCAGTATCCTTTTAGTAAGTCAAACTTACTGACAAATTTAGCGGAGCCTCCCTGATCCATGCAATCCTCCATTCGCGGGAGTGGAAAAGAATCTGGTTTGGTCACTGAATTAACTTTGCGAAAATCAGTACATGACCTAAATGTCCAGTCTGGCTTTTTCACCAACAGACATGGGGAAGCCCAACTTGAAGAGCAGGGTTTAGCAATGTTATTGTCCAACATATATTGGACCTCTGCCTCTAGCTGTTCACGCTTTTCTGGTAACATACGATAAAAGCGTTGTTTCACAGGCTGGGCCTCTCCCACATCAATATCGTGTTCAACAAGATGAGTACGAGAAAGAGTGTCTCCAACAAAGAGGGAAACTCTTTAATGAGACCAGCTCACCAGGTCACTTCTCCTTGATTCTGACAAGTGTTCTAACATTCCCTCCAAAGAGTTTCTAAGACGCCCTCTTAAAAGATCATCATCCGGCGTACACAGCTCCCCTTCATGATTGTCAGCAGGAGAACCCAAAGAAAAACCAGGACACTTCACAGGCGTAGCAACAGCCACAGGAGAAACAGAATCAACACTAGGCACATCAGAACGAGCAAAATATGGTTTCAACAGGTTTAAATGGCATAATTGCATAGACTTTTTCCTGTCTGGAGTTTTCACAAGGTAGTTCAGATCTGACACCTTCTGGGCCATAGTGTAAGGGCCAGAGAACTTTGCCTGAAATGGAGAACCAACTATAGGCAATAATGCCAGTACTTGGGCCAAACTTACGTCTTTCTACCTGACGATCGTACAACTGTTTCATTTTATTTTATGCTGTTTGCAGATTTGCTTTTGCCATTTTATTTGCATAATACAACTGATGTCTAAATCCATTTACATAATCTATTAGGCTGGTTGGAGGTTTTTCTGCTCTCCAGTCCCCTTGTAGAGAGGCTAAAGGGCCTCGCACTGTATGTCCAAAGACAAGATCGTTTGGACTAAAACCCAAACTTTCCTGGACCACTTCTCTGGCAGCTAACAGCCAAGGCAGACCATCTTCCCAGTCACGATCCAACTCAGTGCAATAGGCACGCAAAAGTGATTTGAAGGTTTGGTGAAACCTTTCAAGTGCACCTTGGCTCTGAACATGATCAACACTGGATTGTGAATGTTTGATGTTTAACTGTCCTAGAACCTCTGCAAACATTTTTGATGAAAAATTGGTCCCTTGATCCGTTTTAATCATCTTTGGAATACCAAAAATGGAAATAAACTGTTAGTGCTTTGACCACTGATTTTGTGGTAATATTGAGAAGAGGGTATGCTGCTGGATAACGAGTGGACAAGAAATTGCATATATTGAGTTAATATAGATAGATGTTGATGTTAAGTTTGCAACCTTAAAGCTATGTTGTTTGTCTTCATTTAAGCGATGAAACTTTGGATTTAAAGAAATCAGCGCTTAATGAAGAACAGAGAGCAGTGGTTCATCTGATGAATGGATCCACTTACAGCCCAGCAGTGTAATGCTTAGTCATGATCAATCATCAGCCACGTGCCTCTCCTCTCTCCTCTTCTTCATCCATCCTTTCTCCTCTTCTCTCTTTTTTAGTCCTCTCTGCTTCCCGTCCCTGCTCCTATGCCCTCTACACATCTCCTGCTTTTTATTTCCTCTCCATCCTCTCTCTGTCTTGTTCTCTTACTTTCTCCCTCTACTTTTGTCCTTCTTCTTGTCCCCTTTTTTCATCTGCTTCTCTCCTGCCCTCACCTCTTCTCTTTGCTTAATCTGTTACTCTCTTTTGGTGTTCCAGGTTTATCAGGTTTATCTTTATCTCTATTCGCAGGAACAGAGGAAACAAACAATCATTGTTTACTGAGGTTTTTTTTAAGGTTAACTGAAAATTAAAGTACTGTATATAATAACTGATAACTATTACAGTATCATACCTGGTAGAAATCCCAGTGAAGCATAACATCATCACCAATCTTTAGACCTCTCCTACTTAAAAAGTTATGAGGACACAATGTTGGTTTGGTGTAACTTGTTTGGTTAAGGATAAAACAGACCTGACCAACAGCAACTTGTATTTCCCCTACCAGAGTAAATCTCATTGAAATGTTATGTCCCACTGGTGAAGCACTTTTCTAAGTTGGAAAAGTGTTTGGCGACTTCATGACTAACACAAGAAGCTCAAGACCTGTCTTGACTCTCCTGGTAGAGTTAATATTAGTCTTGTTCAAGATTAACTATGCCTCAACTTGAAGGCAAATGGAAATGGAGATATTCTGCTTAAAATGGCTATAATGTCTGGATCGTAAATGCCATATTTTTTAAAAATTTCTTAAAATAAAGCTGAAACTTTGATTAAATCTTGACTGTTCTATTTATTGGTGGTGTATAAAAATAAAATCACAAAAAACTCCATTGTTGTCCAAATACTTCTGAACCTAACTGTACATGTATGGTGAGTATATATATAATTGTGGTTTAGTCCTGTTAATTTCGGTGCCCATTGATGATTGGAAAGAACAGCATACTGTACAAAGCAGAGTGAAAGGAGTTGTTATAATTCCACTTAATTACTCAATTTTTGTGTAAACAAGCCACATTTAAAGTGGAACACATCTTAGCTGACATAGAATAAGTCAAATCTTGTCTGTGAATGCCCAGTAGGTAACATAAAGGCAGTTTGTTACTGTTTTGTTACAGTGTAGATTGCAAACATATAGAAAGGTGACTTAAAGTTAGTTTGGAAGTAAAACATACAAATGGGGGAAAAGAAATCATTCACATTAGTGTGAACTAGTCTGGACAAGGCTTGAGAAACAACAGTCGGTATACTAAAGTATTAGGGATGGGCAACTCCAGATAGGCATCAAGTAAGACCTGCCTCCCAGCACAGGAAATAGAATTAACTTTATTTTCTCTCTCTGTCACACACACACACAGTGACCTCTTAGTCCCCAGGTTGCCATAGAGATACTTCCCCTTCACACACCCCAAAGCAGCTGGCCATGTGAAGGCTAGTGTGTATGAGTAAATGTACAGTATGTACAGTCGTTATTTGCACACCCCTATACTACATTATTAGATTTTAAATGTGGGACCTTGGACCTTATGTATAGTTTTGGTAGATGTGTCCTTTAGACTTTAGTTTGTTCAATCCCATTGGTTATTACTGCTCAAGCTAACTATTTTCAGCCACATTGGGCAGGAGGTAGGGTACACTGTAAACAGATCACCAGCCTATCACAAGCACTCATGCTAACCATGCAGTCATCTTTCTGATTAATCAAAATAAAGTGTAAGTGTAAACTATGTCACTTGCTGCACAGAGAATGACCTCACATTGTCCTACTTGGAACAGCTTCTCCCGTTTCTCTTCATCTGTCTCCATATTGAACCTGACTGTGAGATTCAAACCTCTGGCTCAAGCAGTTCACTGTAATCGATGGCCCAATCCAGCAGCCCGAATTGCAAAAAGCCAATGTTGGTTCATCTGCTCTGGCTTTTATTAAAATTAATGGTTAAATACAGTTTGATTCTCATTGCAGCCTAAGGATTCTTATTTGCTAAGTTACTGGCTAAAGTAAACTCTAGTCACAGTATACAATAGCTGATTACTGTCTGTAAATTAGCAGTGTTTCGAACTGGACTAGAAAACTACACTGTTCTTATGGATAAAGAGAAATGCAAAAACTATCACAAGGCAACATAATATTTATCAGGACGTAACGCTAAAGTAGCTAAGGGTAGGTTCTGCAGCAGCAAATGCAGATTTCAAGTTGAAAGAACACAGATTAAATACCCACTCCACTCAAAAATATGTTTTCTTATGTTTATATATCCTAAATTGTCTGACCTTTACTATACTGAGTGTATTTGGAGAGTTATTCACTAACAGGATGTTTTCACACTATTCTGCTGAAGGGGGCTGGTGTAGGTTCACTTCCTGAAAAACCTGAATTCAAAATTAGGCGAACACAAGATTATCTACGTTGAAAATCCAAACCAATCACAGTTCAACATGCAACCATGCAGCCAGAACGAACTTTTGAGCGACAGAATTGAACCTTTGCTGAACTTTTTATCAGTTGACAGTAAATATGACAGAGTGAGCCGTTTTTAGATGTAATGCAAGTACAACTGTATTAAAGGATCCTTACCACCGATGAACAAAAGACTCCTCATCTTAGTCGGGTTCCTATTGAGGCTGAAATTTATACAGCTGAATATCGCTGATATTTCTGTTTGCTAACGTATTGTCTTATGCACGTTTTTTTTCACAGGTGTACCAGGCAAATGGCTGAGGTTGGTGGAGCCATAAGTCTGCATACAATGAATATTCATAGATCCTGGAATTTACAATGAGGGAGCCAGACC
Organism: Sandelia bainsii; assembly: GCA_032362345.1. Taxonomy (NCBI): domain Eukaryota; kingdom Metazoa; phylum Chordata; class Actinopteri; order Anabantiformes; family Anabantidae; genus Sandelia; species Sandelia bainsii. Next base: position 18,185,385 of record JAUMHL010000021.1, on the reverse strand, counting down.
AGACCTCTTTCCATGCCTTTTTCAAGGGTTTACTGAACTTTTTCATGAAGAAAAACTGTCACACAGCAGAGTATTTACATATGCCTTAAAATGTGAGTGGGACTGTATGGAGCTCTACAACCATCATTCTGTACAGCTGTTTTTTCTGCCTCACTTTTAACATTTAACACTTCACAGCTCACAACCACAAGTTCTCTGCCAGAAATGACACTTTAATTAAATTATGAGTAAACAAGGCCTATTTTCCAAAATTAGCCTTTTAGTAATTTTGAGATATTCTTGTGACAACAACCTGCTGTCTCATATGCTAATGGTCAGAGCAGTGTAGACGTGGATGTGAGGCTAGTGGCCAAAGATGAAAAAAAGAAAAGGCAAGCAGCAACATGCTTAATGTCAGCCTCAGAAAAGATGGCAGTTTTTGGAGCAAAAAAAACGAGGGACAAGACTCACCATAGAGTTTCTGTATCTGAAAAATGGCAAATCAGATTCAAATGTGCAAAGCAAATATTATTTGCTTTACATTTCTTTGTTTCTTTCTTTCTATAATAGAGCTGTCAAAAAATTGTTTCAGACTTTTTCTAGAGGGTTATTTTACAGCAGGAATTTAGACGGAACAGATTTATTTGTGATTTTATGTATCATTTCACAGCTCACAGCCACAAGCTTTCTGCTAGAGTCAGAAGTCAGTTAAGAAAAATAACATTTCATCTCATCAGGTCATTTTCAGTGTAGAGGTTCATGAATGCTGCACCACTTTAAGTAATATTTAGAGCATTTCCATTGTTACTAACAATGTTTGCTCTCTTACATCTCCCAACCCGATCTTCTTTTCCAAAGCTTCTTAAATACTGCACGATGTAGTCAGATTCCCTTGCTTCTATCACCTTCATCTTCTCAGCTGGTGCTGAGTTTTGGTATCTCAGTTTCGTAGTGCAGACGTGTTGGGTCAGCCAGGGCTTCCCTCTTTGTCAGTATTTGTGTTGACTTGGTTGCAACAGTAAGTAGATTAAAGGACCAGTGATTGAGGGCAAATCAATTACTGTAGCTCAGTGGTCTGTGTTTAGGGGGGTTACTGTAGCATTTATGTGCTGTGTGCTGGCCACAACCACATTACCGGTCTCTGTTTCGAATGGGAACATCCCAAACAAACCATCACTGAAATATTCAGGTACTATTATTTAGATTTTAATGGTTCATATTGATCTGACATTAAGTGGTAATTCTGTACAGTGTTCACTACTCTCATAAAGTGGGGCACAACAGAACATTATAAAGGGTTCTACTGTACTTTATGATTTGTGTCACCCCTTTTGATATCAATGACATCACTTCTATCATGTTCTGCCAGTAATCTACAGTAAAGTGGAACTAAATTGGCAAAAGTCCAAGGTCCTCAGTCCAGCCTAATTCTTCCGATACATTTCACCGAATAACAATCGTGCATTTCTGCATATATTTGTATAATGTCATTCTAAAACGAAATACCATATCAGACACTTTGCCAAGGAGGTTACTCTGTGATGCGGTGCGGCTCCTCTCCTCCCACCGTCTCCTCCTAGTTCGCCCAGGAGCGCACTCCGTCATTTCACCTCCTCGTCTCTCACTTGTTGGCTGTGTCCGTTTGAATCTTTTTGTGATTTCTCGTGTCCTGGTGGTTGTTTTGTCCTCTTGCAGTCCCGAGAAGACGAGTGCTGCGTGGTACTGTTACAGCGTTTTTACAGGTGACGTGCGCGTAAAAAAAAACCCACCGAAGCGTTGTCCCTGTTCTCACAGGTATGTTTGATCCTGTTGTAGCACAGTGACGATGCTCCGTTTTTTCGGTGTCCTGTCTCTGCATCCTTCCCTCTGATTTCTAGTCTACTGGTCTCGCAGCAGGACTGTTGGGTTTTCCTGGCCGCGGTGTGCGCTCTGGACTCCTGCTCGTCTTTGGAGAAGTTCCACCGCAGTCCTCCTCACAGTGCTTCTCTGCTCTCCTGCAGCGATAAGGATGCTGGAAGCTTTTCAGGGTCAAACTCCACAGGATTACCTCGAGTTGGATAAACGGACCATGTAACCAGATCAGGTATGTGCACTGATGAAAAAGGGGGAGACAATTACGAGATTTGTGTTCTTTCTTCGTATCTGAGGAAGGCCATTTAGTCTGTACATATTTAGTCTGTGGATTCAAACGTCAGAAGTTATAGATATGTCTCTGATTCTGACCTTTGGTGTGAAGAAATGTCTCCATTTAGTTACAGTGACGAAATGTTACATTTACCCACCACTAAAAATTGATTTAAATGTTATATTTAAATATGCGAAATATATGTGAAATAATATAAGAGAGGACGCGACAGAGGAGCAGCTCAGCAGGAGCTGGAGTCTTGGGGTTAGGCTATATTGCTGCTGTTGTGATCTTCTTTCATACTGGTTGCATCTGGTCTGAGGAGGCTGCTGCTGACATTTGATAAAAAAGACTGCTTCATTTCTAAGGGAAAAGATAATGAGTAGAGAAAGGCAGTGACTTTTGTGTAGGGGTTGAATTCCCACTTGGGTGCTGAGGTTTTAAATTCTATAAAATCAGGAAGCATAATGCACAGAGAGTGCATAAGAGGAACAACCTGAGTCTCTGTGGGTTGAGCATAGCACTCATTTTACTCAGAATGTGACGTTATCAGAAGGATAGTGTCTATATGGTTATAACACATTTAATTTTTAAGTTCCTTAGATTATATTAACTGTAACGCAACCTTTCAGGCTCAGAGGTCTGAAACAAATTTGGATAAATGACTTTATAAATAGCAGCTAAAATCTACCCCCACATTACAATAAAGATATTTTTTATCATCTAGCTGTAGTCCACCAAACCTGTGTTCTTTTGCTCCTGTTGATGTTCAAAATTATGCAAATACTGTATATTCCTCATCTGTTTACTTGTTGACTGCTCTTTTTATATAGTAGATACACTGGTCATTCTGCAATGAAGTCATGGAACATTTCCTAATGTTGGGTTTTAATTTCTAACAAATGGTTAATTAAGACAATTAGATTAAACTTGAAATGTTTCAAGCATCCCTGCTGATTCACACTTTGTGTCCCTGCATCTCTTTGTCTCTGCAGTGAAACTGGTGAGTAAAATGTACAGTGGTCTTAACCAGTTGACAAGGTTTTGTAAAAATTTACCTTCAAAGACATAAGACTAGGTCTTGTAGGACAAAGCAGATGCTAATTCAACCGTTTGAGTTTATTTACACATGGGCAACCATGTTTATTCTTGTTAACATATCATCAGACTTTCAATACCAAATGATATACTATGCAAGCCTGGCATCTAAAGCTCAGTATTTGAAGTGTATTGATCTCCCACATCAGCAGCCAGCAGCAGGTGCTGTGCTGCTCTGACCCATTTCTCACAGAGGAGGCTGGAAAATACAGCTTCACTAAATAACTGTAGAGCAGCTTCTCTATATCCGCCTCTCCACTCTACCCCAAATACGCACACACACGCACACACACACACACACACACACACACACACTTCTTAATTCCCCCACCTCCAGTGGCTGTGATATAACAGGAAGTGGACTGATTTCCCAGAGGAGTCTGCAGTCAGGGCTGTCACCGCTAACACAGCAGCAGCAGACAAAATGTATTTAATACATGTTGTATTATCTGTGCCAACAGTTCAAAACACTGGGAAAATACAATTAGCTGCTTCCAGCATGTGGTCTGTCTGTGCTAAGTTATTCTTACTTATCTCTTCTTTGCCTGGGCTTTTATTTGCTTGTTTTTGTTTGTTCTCCTTTGCTGCCATAGTTTGTTTAGATTTTTTTCTGTTGTTTTTCTAAGGGAAAGTAAAAAGTAGTGTAGCAATGTGAAGAATTTTTAGGGAATGTTGCAATGAAGCATTAAAACAATTAGAAAAGAGTTTGTCTAAGCAGCTGTGTTAACCCCAGCACAGCACTGATGCAGACACTGTTCACAGGCTTTGTATAAACATTATTTTGATACTCTTCATAGATAAATGATCCTTGAACATTTTTAAGTATCGCAGGCAGAACCTAAAATTATTCAGACTGGTCAAAGTTTGGCCGTCCAGCTAAGCACACATGGTTGGCTGGTGGGCTTTGTTGTGATTGTAATGAAAATAAAGGTTCTTCCACCAAAAGACTTTCAAAATCATCACAGACTCACCAGTGCTGTGGGTTATGAGAAATTTAAATGAGACATTTTTAATGAAAGTGAAGCCATTTTTAGCATACTGTAGGAAAGTCCTGTACATCATAAATGTAGCATCTCTTGCTTTCTGGAGGCAGACTACTGTACTTAACTTTGGTTGATAGCCTGCCTTTAGATGTAAAGCCATGTCTTGCTTCCTCCTGCTGACACTCCACTTTATGTATTTTCTGGGACAACATGCATGGAAGAGTGTTTTTAAATCGTGGTAGTGGTGTGTATATGTGTATGAACGTGTGTGTGTGTGTGTGTGTTTGTTGTATTGGGGTAGTGGGTGGGTGGGGAGAGTCTCAAACTACCCAAGGAAGGGGAAAGTGTTTCAGTGTTTCAGGAGTGGTGCGTGAATTATTAAAAAGCCCTCAAGGTTTTTCTGGCTGGCTGGATTGGTATTTCTTGCTGTACATTTGCGAGTCAAGTGTACTGTAGTCACACATTAAAAGTGAGATGAGCTGTGTCCAAACTGCATTGCAGCATTAGCAGGAGATGTAATGAAACTCCTGTGTCTAACTCCAGCTTCAGTCAGATCCCCTCCTCTTAAGGTCTACCATGACAAACCAGCTGCATTTTTCTAATAAAGTAGATCTCCAGATGATCGCTGTTTTGTGGCAGGAGTGTCTTAAGCATACAGTAAAGTACACTTAGTGGTTCATAATTTATCGATCATACCAATTCACCTTGTTGTTACTATATTTGGTGAGGAATTACGTATATTCATTGACTAAATATAGACACACCACCATATGCATTTAGAGATACATAGCACTGTTTTTCTCTAGACAGACCCAAGTTTGAATCTTTATTCTCCTACAGGCGAATGATTATGAGCAGGTTTCATTTGTTTCCAGTCAAGCATATCTGGCTGGGATTCTAACTGTATCGTACTGTTGCATTGTGCAAGGCGATGGTGTGGTGTGTGTATGTGAACGCAGCTCTCAAGCTCAGCCCGACTTGGTGAGGATGAGGTAGCTGCTGGCTCCTCTATCTGTGGTGACTCATCAGAAACACATGCACAGTTAAAAGCTACCAGTCAAAAGTTTGGTCACACCTTCTCCTTCAGTGGTTTTCGTCTGATGTGTCCAAATTTGAGATTTTTGGTTCTAAGTGCTATGTTTTGTTAAATGTAGTCAGAGTGAACGGACGGTTCCTGAATGTGCAGTCACCTGATGAAGAATCAAAAATATAAAATGTAGTCTAGGTTGTTTAACACTGTATTGTTTACTATATAATTCCATATGTGTTCTTTCATAGTTTGGATTTTTTCAGTATTACCATACAGTGAAAATTAAATATACACCCAAGAATTTTCCCAAGGGGATTAATAAAGTATCTGTTGTTATTATTTTTTATTATTATGGCAATTTAGGGACACAAAAACACACCTTAAACACTCTCTGTAATGTAAGCAAAATCTGTTTGTGAAGACTCTCAGTCGTTCAGGTCATGGTTATCCCAAAAAGTGCTGTTCAGTGGCAACTGCATGTGTTTTAAGTTCTTCAAGACATTTCATCTAGAAGGCTTCATCACTGTACACAAGATCATTAATCACCTCAAATATTACTATTATTATACAATTACATTCACAGTGAAATTATTATGAAACAAAAACAAAAACCGGAAATGTGGTAAAAGCATGAACTGGACACTTCACTTTTGTCCTTGATAAAAACTTCAAATTGCCTTTCTATATTTCTAGCCTGAAACTTTCCTGGTACACAGACTTCCTGAATTTTATTTTCTGTCATCAAATTTCACCCTTTTGTCATCACTACCCACCAGCTCCCCGACTTTGCTTTATTCATCATTTGAACTGATGCTGTAGCAGCCTTCTTACGCAAGCATTGCTTTAAGCTTAAATCTAACATTTGCACTTGCATTAAGCAGTTTTTAAAATCCTGTTAACCACAGGGAACTGCAATACAGTCCCTAGAATGCCAACTCATGCAATGAATAGTAAGGAGGGTGAGGGTCAGAGGTCACAAGGCTCAGGTAATATTGCTGTGGCCTTAGGTGAACATGGAATAGATATAAGAAATATGTGCTGAAATATGTATTAAATGTAAATAAAACATGTTGCACAACTGAAATGTAACTGTAAAACTGCTGATGTCAACATTTTCAACTGGGAATTATACATATAGTCATAACATTATACTAATCAGATTTCACTGTTTAGCATAGTGTAGTGTATAGTTTAGCTAATTCTTATTGTTTTGACGCTTGACTTCAAAAGGTTAGTGTTTTTTTGGATAATTTCTGTTGCAAAACATTTTACATTAACAAGTTATATATGGATTTAATTTTTGAAGGATATATTTCCAGGAAAGAAAATGTGTCAACAAACATTTAAAAAATTTGCAAAAAAAAAACTTTTGAAAGGTTGTCATTTGAATCAGAATCAGAAATACTTTATTAATCCCTGAGGAAATTATGACTGAATATTGTGCATTTAATATCTGAAGGTATTTTAAACATGTACATCAAAAATAATGTTTTCATGTGGCAATCTTAATCATACTGTGATCTTAACTAAATTCAACTAAATTCCTTAGACATGCCTCATAGGTCAAAGGTCACCAGATACAATAACCTCAAGGTCATTCATTTATATGCAACATTGTGAAATGCATAAAGATTTATTTTAAAAGAATAAGTGTGTATCAAGAAATCACATTACTTCACACCATGAAAACTTTTTGATCTGGGTATTGTCTTATTAGTTGTGTTGCATGTAAATGTGTTAAAGTCTATTATCACTCAATTCCCTCCTTCTTACATTATGCTTCAGATGTAACCATTTTTCAAGACGTGTCTCCACTTCTTGACCTAGACAAGTCTGAAAACCATAGTTCATTGCTTTTGAGTTGTCATCTTTCTTTGATCAAATAACAGAAACCATGTGCAACAGGTTAGTAATTTGACTGAGACGTTTTGTAGCTGCAGGACAGAAGATATTTTAGTTATGGACTAAACCCTCTTATTAAGGACATGTCTTTAAAACACTTGTGAGTTTCATCTTTGATAAAAAATTGTGCTATTCATTTATATATGTATATAATATCAATGGCAGCCTCAAATACTGTATGGAAATAATTAGATGAGAGGCACCACCTAACGTTATGCAGAAAGATGAGAGGAGATTTGAGTCTTTGTTTGTCCTGGAAGCGTTTCCTCTTCTGTGTGTCTGTTTGCAGGATGGCACACTGGATTCAGTTACAATCCTGCAAGATGAAGGTCATACAGTAGGTTCAGTTCTGTGCACAGCTATGTGTGGAGCATCACACTGAAACTTACACCTACTGATCCACTCAGGCAAGTTTATTTCAAATATATGCATTTTGACAATTTTACATTATAACCTCACATTTAAAAAGGAGACACCTTCACAGTGAACTGAATGAGAAGGTGTATCCAAACATGTGACTCAATATATACTGTAGATACTGTGCGTAACATGTGGCATGAGCAATAAATTCAGAATGTTGGTCACAGTGGCAAAATGCATCTCTCCACATGCAAATGGCTAATTTGAAGTTTGATGGTTTAATTCCTCATGGGAAAACAAATATGTCTGCTAGTCCTTAGAGAAAGCTAACAACTCATTAACCTCTCCTTCTGCTCTTCTGCTCCTGAGCAAGGCATCTCTGCAGCCCTGACTTCTTCCTGCTCTGTCATCTGGCTATGCTCCCTCACTTTATTAACTGTCACAGATAAAAATGTCAATGTGAATGTATGCTAATGTAATATTCGTGGTACATTACTCCCTCAAAGATAGAAGCTGGACCATTTCATTTCCTTTTATGAGACTGCTGTGCTGACCAGCAGAATAGCAGTATAGTAATTACATCTTCCCAGGCTGCCTGCTGCCCTATACTGGCTGTGCAGTCAACGATGCTGCACTGCTGCCAAGTGTGAAAGAGGAGCTGAAATATCACAGGGCAGTGGGGTGGAGCTGAGCAGCTATAATGAAACGTCTAAGCTGTAGGCATGTTTAAAGTCAGTTCCTTTTCCTGCTTTAGTTTTTCATAGTGAATCTGTCTAAACTGTGCATAAATTAGGTAGGAAATCAATTTGAGTCTTCCAGTTTGAAGGGCAAGCGAGCAAGTCGGTAATGCCATCTTCTGGCTTTGATTGTTTTTAAAGAATCCTAGCAAGCTGTGGTTGACATTAAACTGTTTGTGTGTTCATCCTGCATTTGACCCCGTTTCTACCATTTACAAAAATGGTACGCAATAAAGATGCACTTTATACATGTAGATGAGTGATAAATTCTATCGACTATAATTTTTCACTTTGGGTAAAATATATCTTAGTTCTTTTTAGTTAATTTGTGAATGTAACGTTTTGTTTTTGTAAGTTATGTAAGAAGTTCAGAAGTGTCTACGTGCCTTTACCTGCCTTACCATGCCTTTGGTCACATGGTCGTAGCATTGAGTAAGATATGGTTATTCCAAAACACTGACATTTGCTTCTTCGATATTTCTTCCTAGTTTGGTGTGGAGATCCAGCCCCCAGGATCAGTTTGGGGCTGTGAAGCAACTTTGGTGTAATTGGCAAACCACATTACTACTTTTGTGTAGCACCCAAAGCACCCAAAAATACTTTTTTGCCTATAGAATCATTGAAAAAGGAGTAGATCTAAAATGGTACATTTTTGTGAATGTCACAGAACACACAAATTGACCATTTTAATTATCATAATTTAATTATCATAATTTGAGTCATTAGCTTGAATATCATTAGCAAAGTCAAGAAAACCAGTAGAAATTTTTAGGATTATTGTAGTGTACAGAGGCTTGACTGGAGAAGGACGCTAGTATGCATGTTCTGTGGGCCCAAAAGCATGGAAGCATGAGGAATATTTTTTATTGCTGGAATCTGGAGGAGCAGCAAAGGACTATGTGCTACTGAGCAACTTTCATAGGACTGAATGGTGTTATATGTTCCAATATGGCATTTAGTTCTTCTTAATATACCCTTGGTGGAGATTCCAGAAAAAAAAACTATTAAAAAATTAAACTAATATTTTAACTGGATGACTTTTGTTTAGATATAATGGGAGTAGATGTCATAGAAAGTTTGGCCACATTCTGTTGATGACTGTATTTTCAGTTGACTAGCAGGGTAATATTAGTGTGCATAAAACCTTAACCATGTATTATGTTACTAAGGAAGTGGTACAGGGTGTAAATGAACATATTACTCTGTTTTGGGGCAATTAACTATGTGTTGAGTTGTGCACTCTCCAGGAGGCCCACATAGATTTATTGTGACTGATGTCAGTTTTCCTGGTCTACGTGCAATTAATATACAGTATGGCATTTGGACTCAAGTGTAGATTGTACATTTGATTAATGATTGAGGAAGTCTGTAAGAATGACCCTCTCTATGGATTTTACCTGTTGCCTAAACATGTAATGCTGCTGTCAATGCTGGTGATTTTTTCCTATAACCAAATGCTGATTCCACTGTTGCAGCCGATTGCACTGGACAAAAGTGTTCAGCAAAACCCTGTTAAAGTAGCTAGAACAAAATGCCCTTACCACTGACCTTCTTCCTGTTCACTGGAGTGTTGTTTAATACCTCTTGGTAAGCATTTGAGAATGGGCAGGTACAGGATGTTAAGAAAACATAAAGTATCTTGTGCAAAACCACGTTTTTACCTACCCAAAGTTTAATATAAATACATGACATGTTAAAAAATTCAGTATCAGACAGGTACAGTATAGGCCCTGCTGGAATTAAACAAATGTGTTTAATATACCGTATAAGAATGTTTGGAGAAATTTATCTTGGGGAACACACACTCGTCTGACACCACTCTGCTCTATATACATATTTTTACATGGATTTAAAACAGGATGCTGACTGGTTTGAATATAACGTGTATGCTATGCGTCTATTCTGCTCTACTGCTGCACCTACACTACATCAGTTATAGCATTACAACGCCTTGCCTAAAGGCATTCCTACATCTTCTGTTGTGTTAAAGGTGGGCTATATTAATTGTGTGCGGCACGTGGACTTTGATATTTTGTGCAGGGTGTACCTCAGTTGTTACAGCCTCCAACTCAAGTCTAATCATCACTGTTATTAAGTGAACCATGTCCTAACAAATCCACTTACTTGACTTTGTTCATTAGCTTTGAGGCTTTGTGCCCATTGTGGTTTTTAATGGACTTACCAGAAAGCTTCCACTTCCACTTCCTTTTTCAGTGATGTGATTTGAACTGATAGATTTAGAGAAAATTTTAAATAATTACATTCTGTTGTTACATGTTTTGTGTCATGTGAGATATCTGAGCCAGAGTGGAATTAGAAGGATAGTGACAACATCTCCATTGACTATATAAGAACAGTTTCTTTCAGCAATGGCGCACCGCGGAGACTTTAAATAGTTTAAAATACTGGGAACTAGATTTGGCACGGTTGAGCTGGTGTTTTCATCACATTTTTCCTACAAGTTGAAATCAGGAATCAAGTTGAATCTAGGATTATGACATCTGTTATATTCTTGAAATAGCAACAATTATTGCAGGATATTGGCATTATGTTTTACAGCATTTTAGCTTGTTACCATCCAGCAAATAAACAGATTAATATGTTAAGCTTGTTAACTAGTGTTAGCTAGCTGTTTTCATGAATTGTTGCCTAAAAAAATATCTATAATTTCTGATACTCATATAGATCTGGTTCTGTTGTGAAATGTTGGTTTTTGCTGCAATTCCTGCATTTCTTAATAGAGCTCAATCATCCTCTTGGAACTACAGTGCTGAAGCAAGACACAAAATAACTGACATGTATCAGTCTGGAAAGGGTTACACAACAACTGAATTGAATTTAATTGAAACTTTCCTCTGTCAAACGCTTGATTGCAGTTGTTGCTGCCAGGGGTGGCACAACTAGTTATTAGGTTTAGGGGGAAATTATTTTTTCACACAGGGCCAGGCAGGTTTGGACAGCTTTACTTAATAAATGAAATCATCATTTAAAAACTAGATTTTGTATTTACTTGGGATATCTTTGTGTAATATTGTGTAATTCAGTGTCACAACTCTCTCTCTAGGGCTCTGTTCTGAGCTCACTCTGTTGCTGACAACCATTCATCATAGATTGTTTTAGTCCTTCTGATGTCTGTTGTGAAAGTGAATCTTTTTAATCAACTGCTCATATTAGTATTAGTATTAGTATTAAAAACCCTCCCTGGATGCATTATTTTTTGTTAACATTTTAAATGCTAGTAGCAGGGGTGTTGTAGAATAATTGTGACTATAGAAACTCACACAATAGCTGTTCCTTTGTTGTACCAGCAGCAGTAGCAGCAATAGTACTTATGATTGTAATAGTAATGAAAGTGCTGTAGAGCCTAAGAGAGTATAGTCTATTGGGAGACCCATAACAATTCCTGGCCTGGATATGTGATGATAGCCTTTTATGAAAAGGGAGGAAATTGAATTTGACATGTATAAAAATTACAGATGGGCCGTTATTAATGAATCTTTCACTTGCCATGCGAGTAAAGGTATTCACCACATCTCGAGCAACAGCAAGTGTCTAGAAAGGCTGTATCAGGAGTTGGCAGCCTGGGGCACAGTAGTCTGGAGAGCTGCACGACAGCATAATGTACACTGGGTTATCTGCCATCAGCATATTCGGGATCAGAACATGGTCCAAATTTGAATAGTGTAAAAAACTCAAACTGTGTTCCAACTGTCTCTCGTTCTATCTCTCGCCATCTTCACAGGGACAAAGTGTTTTACTAGCTATATTGATCGTGTGCTTTTTAGATTCTGGGGAGTGGTTCATCTCATCTACTGAATTCCTTTCCCCAAATGATCGTGAGAAAATTTGAGTAATTGAACGTAAATGCTCAGTGTCATCAATCTCTGCCTACTGGGCTGTGACTGCTGCAAAAGCATAAGAGGAAAAATGGGATAATGGATAGTTAAGCTCCTGTAGGTTTTTCAATGCATGAAGGTGGTTTTCAAGGTCACATAAAGTACTGTATGTACATTAAGTGTTCACATTCATGAAGTATAACCTACTTATATGAATATTTATTCAGTTCTTATTCAGACATGTAGCTGTAAAATATAAAGAGCGTTTGCCATTCTCTGTCTAGTAAATTTAAAGATGTTCAAAGATATTATTGTAACATGTTCAAAGATGTTCAAAAATATTCTTTGAACATGCAATCTCATCTTTTCCAGAGTTTCTGTATTTTGTTTGCTGCTTCATAGGATGTTCTTACTGACTTACTTATCTTACTGACTCTGTTGATGCCACTGACTTTTGGCCTAATAGGACGGATTACCAGTGATTTACAGTACAGAACAGTAATGCCAAGGTGTAAAATGTAAGTGCAAAGTGGCTTTTTGCACATATTCCACATACATTATCCTTTACAGTTCAAGCTTCAAGTTCAAGTTCAACCACCAGACATAACATGTACACACATCAACTGTGTACAGTGTGCATTTGTCACCTTACAATACACCTAACATTAAATAATCCAAACAGTTAACTTGTGATTTCATTTGGTGCTACCAGTGTGAAGTTTCTCATTATAGGTTTAACAGGTTGTGTTCTTTTCACTTGGCATTTTACCCTTGATTTGTATATTGATGGTGAATAATCTTCATAAAAATGAAATGCCAATTTCTAAACAGACCCCCTAAATTGTGTTTGCATCACACCCCACACATGCAAACACACACACATTTACACGCACATGCAAACACACAGAGATGTCCACGCAGAGCCACAACAGAGACGAGAGAAATAGATAGAGGAAAGCCTTTGGTATGCCAGATAACAGGATTAAACAAATTACATTTTGAACTGTGAACATCAATCCTGTTTGGATGTGTGACTTGTTTTCTCGCTGTTTACAATGGCAGCCATAGGGCTGTGGAGTTTAGATGACAAACTGGTGGTTTCCAAAATAATATGTGCTTCAATTTTGCATGAATTATTGCCTGAACCAGCTCATTTGTTGCTGCTGTTGGGACCAACATTTAACATTCATTTTAACAGCAAGGAAAAAAAGTTTTACAGTACAGAAGAGCATATGTACAGACCTACGCATTCTATGTTTCCTGCACTTTAATGAACAGGATAAACAGCTAGAAAAAAATAGAAGAATTTCCACTCAGGGAGAGAAGTTTGTTTTCTTTTACATTACGGGGGACCTGTGTAATTTGAATGTAAGGTTATGTATGAGAGGCACATACTGGGGCAAGGGGCATTTGAGCTTCAGTATTCAGGCCAAGGTAACTTTCCATAAGCAGCCCAAAATATTTATTTGTTTGTCATTGTGGTCCAACAAGGCCTTGGATGACATGGCATTTCAAGTACAGTTAATGACCGACAGATCTCTCTTTCAACATCAACACAAACACTCCCTACAGCAGAAGCAGCACATTGAACATGTGTATTTGTTTGTCTTTGATTCTTGTGTCTAGTTTTACTTAACACCGCAATACTGCAAAACATGCTTTCTCATTCTTTTATTTTGTGAATAACACTGAAATGACAAACAGGTCATGCAGTTGCTTAATCAACACCTACTTTTGATATTTGTTTCTATAACTAATAAGGATTGAAGCTGTGTCATCATGTAAACACTTCCTATTGTTCATCACAAGGATTGGGTGTTGAGAATGAGTTCTGACCTGCCAACAATTTTAAAACCAGGTTAACAGTATGTATTGTGCTTTCGTATATAGTATATGCATATAGTATCATGGAATAATCATGTTACTGTAAGAACAACTTCAGAGAATGGTTTTACCTAAATGCATAAAGTAAGATGGCCTTGAACGCCACCTTCATATCTCTTTTTTGTTAATTTACTAATCTTTTATCTGTAATGACAAAACTACAAAATCCTCAGATCCCAGTAATTTTAACCAATGTTTTTGACATTTCAGAGACGGAGCAGTAATTGAGCAGATTGGTGTCTTGCTCAAACATACTTTTTTGGCAAGACATATTGTGGCCTTTATGTTACAGGACAGATGGTGTTTGTATTGTGTTTGGAGGGGTAGAGACTGACATAAGCTCATTGCTAGTCTGAGCAATTTGCGATCCAAAGAATCAATCTTGTAAAAATACTCTAGGGCAGTCAAGGTCCTTCAGATGCTCCTGAAGAGAGATTGCTGAGACTCCATAGGGAACACTCCATCAGAGAGAGAAAGAGAGGGTGGGATGTCTTGAGATATTCTCATTAATTTGCCAAATACCGCATCTGGGAAACCTGTAGTGACGTAAAGGAAATTTATTTTAGTGTAATGCTGTGTAGTATCACTAAATATGTAGCGTAGCATAATTTGTTCTACCATGACCAATTATCAATATTATACTTTGCATAATATGTTTTAACTGTAAGCAATCAAAAGCAAATCAGTTGCATCACAGGTTGCTAGGAATAGATAATGTTTCAAACAACACTCAAAAAATATTAATACCTGCTAATTCTGTAATTTTCCTTAAAATACATGGGGTGGCAGTAATCACTTGGCAGACCAATTGTATACGAACCCCAGGGTCAGTGGTTCAATTCCCGGTTCCTCCTGGCTACATGTCTAGCTGTCCTTGGACAATACACTGAAACCCCAGAGTAGCACCAACATGTACTGTCTGGCAGCTGTCCAACAACAATTTCATCAAGGGGATCAATAAAGTAAGGCCTTATTATTAAAACTATTATCCACAAGTGTCTATGTTTTTCTGCTGAATTAGAGATTGTAGGTATTGATTCATTGGTCTGGAGACAGGCTACCTCCAAGTAACTAACATAAAATAAAATAAAAAATAATAATAAACAAAACAATTAATGAGCCTAACTTTTAGAAAGAATTAAACAGCTGTCCAATAAGAATCTATGATTGAAATGTACATGCAGTGAGCCCAAAATGCAGTGCTGCTCCAGTCCACAATTAGGCCATGTATAGAATGGTGACTATGAGGATGTTGTCATCCACAGGGTGCAAAACACATATTACTATTATGTTTGACACCTTGGTGGAAACAGAGCTATGAACGCATTGCTTGTTTTTGTGTCTTTTAAAGAAAGGGTATCACAGGAGCTCATAAAAATTCTAGAAACAAGCTAAAAGCTTCTTTTAAATCTGTGAATCCTTGAAGACTAGAGCTCGAGTATCTCTGTTATACATTATGTATGTATAGTACTTTAAGCTGCTGCAATAACATGCATTTGGATGCTTTACATTTATTGGAATTAATCAGACTTAATATTCATTATACAGTAGTATCAATTTTTATTTGTCAACTTGACATTTGTCTTGAGTTCACTGGTGTTATGTAGTAAATTAAACTATAGTTTCTTTTTGTATGCTGACTGCTGCCAAGTGCTATGAAGTACTCTTCTGTCTGCTCTAATAGATGTTTTATTAGGATGTCCTGATTTATTTGGTAACGCATGAATGAGTATACTACTGTATAAATACTGTATGTGTGCATTCTGTGTGTGTGTGTGAGAGAGAGACAGAGGGAGTGGAAGAGAGTCTTATCAGTATAGAGAGCTCCTCAGGCAGTGTGGGGGATTGAGGACCACTCTCTCTAATCTGGACTCGACGGTGACTGATCCAGCTTTCTTTCTGCTTGTGCTCAGCGTGTGTCTGTGTATGTGAATGTCTGCTGATGCAGATATCTCATGTTCTCTATAGTTTGTCAAATGAGGTAAACTCAAGTTAATCTCGCCAACAAGTCTGTCTACTTGCAGAGAAACGCGTAAACACGAAGATAAACAAATGTGTAATTTTGTGTGTGTTTGTGTGCGAATAAAGAATGATGTGGTTACTCCATTTCCATTGCCTTCATGCAGTACAAGTCACCGTGCTGGCATTAATTATGAAAAGTTGTTAAGAAGAATCTGTCAGCCGTCAACCCATTTAGTCAGCACAAATAATTGAAGGACAGTGTACTTTCTAACAGAAACATAGTTGATGATCTCTTCTTAATGAAGAAACCCATTCACATTCTCTTAAATTAAATTTCATCAATATTATTTTTTTCAGTTTGAGATGCTCAACATGTCTCAGGAGTTATTTTGTAATGTAGTTTGGTAACAATAGAGTACACTGATAAACTGATGGGATAATTTTTAATTGCTTCATGGTCTGTTGGACAACTTGTCCTACAGTCCTGTTTTCTGGAGAATTAAGTAAAATAATTTTTTCCACACCGTTGCAGTTCTCAACCCTGTCTGCAGGTGGTACAGTGGTCAGCACTACAGAACAAAAGGTATATTTCTCCAATCCTATCTGAGCTTCCTGCTGTTGTAAGTGCATGAGAAAACCTGCTGTCTTCCCATTAAGTCCGTTACACCATGTGAAATAAACATCCCAATGGTGAGGAGGCCGGATCTCATTAGAGTGATCCCTAATTAAATTTGGACTTCACTGACACTTAGGACACTTTTGAACATGGTGACAGACTTCATCTATCACATCACATGTAAAGGACAAACTGCTCTTATGAGAAGATAATACGCACGTCCGCAGACCTGTCCATTCAGACATTAAACTTCTACCGTTCCTTTCCCAATATGCACAAAATGTACCTTCCTGTGATTCAATCATGGACTTGACATGTTGTTATCATCAGGAATAGATTTCATTTCACCTGGGCCTTAGATTAAAATCCCTAACCAACTGGGCCCCTTGCCACTAAATTGCTTTTATTGTTGCTCTCCCATAAACCTGTGTGTGCACATGTGTGTGTGCATATTTGTGAGAATGCGTGTGGACAGAGAGCGAGAGACATTGCTCAAGAAAATGCGTTTTTTGTTGTTTAAAGTTAATATATTTTAAGTTTTCTTTTCCAAATACTATGATTCTCAGTGTCTATCCTCTGTGTCTATAAGGCCTTTCAGACAGGGTGTTGGGGGGGCCTGTATGCCTAGCCATTATGTAGTAAGAACTGTACTGCATTACAGACATTTTTTCTGTTCTCTCTGCACCACCTTGTGGAGAAAAATGTTTAGAGTCTTCAGTTTCACTTCTTCCTGCTTTTTATCCTCCCTCCTTCATTCCTCTCTCTTTAGAGATGTTCATACGCTGTGGCTATCCAATGGTGTAACCTCTCTCCTTTGACCTTCAATTTGACTTCTATTCACCATCACCTTCAACACTCCTCTGATGTAAGTCTATCTATCTATCTATCTATCTATCTATCTATCTATCTATCTATCTATTAGATAACTGAACCTTCATCTGTGCAATTTCTCTGCTTTCAGGTGTTAAGCTACTTTGCTGAACGTGAGTATAACAACAATAATCACAAATGATTATTAGGCAAATTAATTTACAGTTTTTCTTTATTTAAAATTGCACACAGTGTAATAATGAAGCACGATGTTGTGAATTATACATTAATTTTGAATTCATGTTGGGATGTTCTGTTTTTTTGTTTAAATTCCACGTGAGCTAAGATAAACATTATGAGGTGATTTCAGCTGCAAAAATTAGAGTCACATTTGGTGATCAAGGTGCTGAAAGATATGAATTAGAAAAAAATAAAATTAAAATAAATTTTGGGAGCACCTGAATAGCTGAATGGTTACAGCACATGCCACATAACTGCAGTATCCATGGTTCAAATCTGTCTGGGGACATGTGTTAATGTATCTGTAATACTATTTGATGGTGTCACTTGATGATGTCACTTCCTGTGCCTGTGTCAGAGTTTGATGGAGAGCTGGTCGGATGACAGCTGGAACTGTTGTCATAACCGGAGGAATACTGGCCACAGTGATACTTCTGTGTATCATAGCTGTGCTCTGTTACTGTAGACTCCAGGTATGGCTCTCTATACACCATGTATGTAAGTGTCTACACCTTTATACACATCTTTACACACAGTGCTATTTTGTTCATTCCTTCCTTTCTCTTCTTGCAGTTCTGTTCGTCCTTCCACATGAAGCTATTCAATTCCTGTATGTTGATTATATGGGAAACTGATCTCACCCCATTTGTAGTTTTTTTTTTTCATTTGTTTTGAGAAAACACTCCAAGATAACAGTCAATAATGAACCTGGTGTTGTAGCTCTGTAAACTGAAGTCCTTCCTTTTAAAAACTAAACTAACTTTTAAAAAATATTTTATTTGACAAGGCAATTACTGTCACATATCTCCATTTCTGTAGTACTACTGCTGTAAGAAGAATGGGTCTGACAGTGGCTCCATCTCTCAGCAACACTTCACCTGCAACGCCTGCAGTGTCACCGGCCTGGACGGGTCAATCATCACCCCACTGTCCCTGTCACCTCCAGAGCTGCCCAGATCCTCCGACCTCACTAAATCCACAACGGGGCGCCGTAGCTACTGCCCCACCTGCTCACCCTATGACTCGCCCTTCTATATCCGTACCACAGATGAGCGCAACGGTGGTGAGCGCATCACCTACATGCCCACACATTATGAGAACCAGGCGTTGGCGATGCCACTGCCCGCCGTCCGAGGCTCCCTGCTGAGAGAGACTCCGAGAGGCCGGTCTCCTGATTTCTACACCAACACCCGAGCCATCAGCACTGAAGTCTGACCACCCCAAACATCCCCCAACACCACCTATATCCACACAAACTCCTCTTTTCACTTACACATACACCAGCACCATCATCAACAAAATCACAAAAATAATTTTGACACCTACAGTAGCTGCTGGTGAGGATCTACTGGATCAAGACTCTCTGTTTGTGAAGATTACGTTATCACATTTAGTTTAGGTTTTTGGGGGATTTTAATGAGGATTGTCTAAACCCACTACTGAAGACTGAAGTGTTTGACGCAAAAGGATGAGTTTCAGACCTCATCCCTTTGCATCATCCCAAAGTTCCTCATGTTATACCCTTAGATTTTACATATTCATAATTGTATAATTGATGGTAGATAAAACTAGCTATAAATTTCTTGTAAGAAAGTGTCCCTTCATGCTCCAACATGAAGGGTGTAGTTGTGCACTGTTTGTTGACTGTTACTGTGACTTTACTGACTGAGGGCTATCTTAGATCATTTATGTTTTTCCTTGCTATATATCTTTTTAATGACTGCCAAAAAGACAAAATACACAGTAAATGCAGAGTTAGGAAGTACTGTAAGTAGAAACCATGAAGCCATTGTGTCATGTTAACCAGAATGGGCACTAAAATACATTTCTAAAAGCAAGGGCATCCCTGAAAGCATGTTAGAGTTACAGGAAAAGTGGAAGAGGGCAGATGATTGGAGCGTTCTCTATGCAAGCTGTCTGGCAAACTACTGCATCATGAGTAATTTTCTTTCTGAAGTTTTCATCTCATCACATCAGTTGATGGAACATCATGAGCACTGTGCACACTAAGGTATCACAATGCTGCACATGTAGATAAACCTGGATAAACACATTGAGAACTGGACATGAATAAAGTGGTGCAAAGCCTCTTCTAGCTTCTCTCCAAGCAAGGATGCCTAAGGCCCTTGAAAGCAACAGTGGTAAACTTGGAAAGAACTGAGTGAATTTCTCTTTGCTCACAGAGACGCAAAAAGTTTCAAATGTAAATATTAACCAGAAGCAATGAAAGCATCTCACTGTGTTGTTGGTGGTGAATGAGGCGCATCCTAGGATTTGGATAAGATGTATTTTGAATGAGGGAGTGCGATTTACTAATTTGTGCTGTTTTGTCTACACATTCTTCCAGTACCCCTGTACTACTCTCATGTTAAATCTTTGAAATGCAAATGACTGTGACATTTCTTTTCTTGTTTTAAGTACACATTTTGTGATTGAAAACTGTTTCACAGTGTTGATTTTTTTTACATGACACTTACTCAGCATTGCTTGTCATCCATGATATTCACTGTGATGTTTGTATTTATATTTTTGTGCACAGCAGGATTCAGTGAAGCTGACCAAGCAGTGCAAGGACTATACTTGCATGGTGCGTTAATATTGTTATGTTATATATAAATAACTGCAAGATGTTTGCAGTGGGCTAGTGTTGTCAGTCAAACATCTAATGCACTCCCCGACCTTTTGTCAGTAGTGCATATAACATACTTAGAATTCAATGATGAGCAGCTACTTCATTTATTTCTCAGTTAAATAAGAGCCAACTGCAGTAATTTTACCCTATACATTTTTTTAAAGTCTTAAATTGTGAGTTTTCTCTAGATTCACAAAAAGTAAATCACTAAAGATGAACAGGTTTGATTTTAAGAAAATTTGTGAAATCTCCCAGAAACATCTGGGCTGGAATCTCTGAAGAGGATTCTGTGCATTATCACAGATAATTATTAATTGTCATCATTAATTTATTTAGCCATTGTATTAAACCATCAATTTTACTATTTACCTAGCTAGTTATCTATGAACATATAAAACATTTTTAGAAGTGTGGTTAAAACAATAATTGTACATGATAAATACACAAATAGTAATATTTGACATTGTTACATTTTGACAATTAAAGATTTATAACTGCTTGAAATGTGTTTTTTTGTGATCACAGACCACACACACATTTAAACAGATAATCGTTCATGTTATATATATATATATATATATATATATATATATGGGCTTTATCAAAATTAATTAATGTTGATGATAATGTAAATTTTTTATGGCCTTTTGGGTCAAACATAAGCTTCAGTGAGTTAGTGTACATTTGTTCTTAAAACAAAGGGAGGAAGCTGATATGATACTATCTGATGGTAAAGTAAAGTTCTAATAAAACTCTCCGAGAACTTAAATGTACAATGTTTGATCAGGCCCAATTTCACTCTGCAGCATGACAACGACCCCAAACAGAGTCAAAAAGAACAACAGTATCTTCAGAGACAAGAAGAATAAAGAGGCCTGCAACAGATAATATGACCCCCACAGGACTCTAATCTGAACATAATGGAGTCTGTTTGCAATTACATAAAGAGACAGATGAGACTGAGGAAGCCCAAATCCACAGATCCATGGTTCTCCAAGATGCTTGGAACAACCTGTTTTCCAGGTAGCTACTATGCACAAGTAAACTGAATTGGTGCTATTTTAAAGGCAAGGGGTGGTAATCGGAATATTGATCTAATTTTTTTTTTCTCACAAAACGCATTTTGTAAGAAGTTAACTGAAAAATAAAAAACTATCAATGGCATTATTTTTGAACGCATCCTTAGTGCCTAAAACATTTGTACATCCCTGTGTCTCAAAAAATAAATATGTGCATGTTGGCCTATACACCTAAATGGCAAACAGACGTGCTAAAAATACACATTTGTGTGATTCAGAGAGGTACTCTGGAGGGAAACTATTGATAGTTTGTTTTTGACAGCAGAAAGATTTAAAAAAAGATTTTAAAAAAAATCTCAGATTTTCATAATGGTTAGACTGCCATTTTTATGTTTGACACTTCTCATTGCCTAAACTGGTTTTACCAAAGACAGCATGGACGTAGCCTGTATTTTAAAAAATGTAACTTCTTCTAAACAAATGAATTAAATCATAATCAATTTACACTTAAAAAACGATTAAACCAATTATAAATAACCTACATCTCTGTCAACCACATTGTCTCGCTCTTTAATTTTTTTCAAGCAGAAAAAAAATGGTAGCCTGTAAGTCTTTAACAATTTCTTAGAAAACGTAAAAGTACAGTACGAAATTAAATGTATACATTTTACTATCTATTTACATCATCAAACCGAGTCGAAGTCATATCCGATGCTGAGTTAATTATCAACAAAGGGACGATTTAAACTCGCAGGCCACTCCTCTCCTGTCAATTTTAGAGGTAGGGCGCATGCGTGACATGACTAACTTGAAAACCGGAAGGCGTATCACAAAACTCCCGAGTGATTCATCTTCTTAAACCCATACGATCTTCGCTTCAACTCTTGTGACAGCTAGCGAGCAAGTCTTGAACGCCCCACAACAAGTAAGTTAACATGACAGCTCTGTTATCGATGTCTGTGTTCATTTTATTCTCACGTTTACATGCAGCAAAAAGGGAAATGTGGTTTTCTTTCTTCTCTCTTGTCATTTTCCTCCGGAGCCGGGCGGGGTGTTGCTGAGTGAGGTTGCTCCTCCAAGAGTGCACCAACTGTTTTGGACTTCGAGCTGGTTAGCATTAGCCAAACTTAGCGTTAGCTCGAAGGTCTTGCCTGGCGCATATAGGTACTTCCTGTTTAGCCTGGATTCACCTGTTTTGACAGCTAGCTACTCGTCTACGGGACTGCTTGTTATAAGCCTGTGTTATTTTTAACACTGTAGTAGCTGTGTAAATTAAGTTCGCTTGTCGCTAGCTAATTTCTGCCTTGCTTGCCTTTGTGTGTGTGTGTGTGTGTGTGTGTGTGTGTGTGTGTGTGAGTGAGAGAGTGTTGTTTGCATTAGCTGATGTGAGGAGAGTCTGTAACCGCTTTACAAATCTTCAGGTTATCTTTGCTTGGCCACTCCGAGAAGGTGTTTCTGACAGAACCGCTGCCAATTTTATTTAATCTACGAAATGCCCGCAAAACAGCAGTTTAAAAGGAAGCTGCCATTAAAAAGCTAGCCTGCTATGATGGGCTCTATCAAGGCCCTTAGACACCAGTGAGGGCAGAAATAACATGTTACTGCATACATTTATAGGAAAATAAGACCATATTTATCCAACTGAGTTTTAAACCAGAAATCCGAAATTCTATTCCCCAGTCTGTAGATCAGCTCCAGGTTTTGTCTGTGGAAGACATCATGTCTCCTTTCTAGAGTAGGTCTCTGTTCAACTGAACAGGAGATTAGATACTTAAAATCCAAGTCATAAGTGAAATAATGATATCAACAAACATAATATTGTGATTTTTTTTTACCTTAACTTTGGATAATATGTGACAATATTTGGGGAATGATACATGGTGCTGGTACATGAATGACAATGCCTAAACTCATATTTTAAAAACAGAGCATGATATTATATCTTAAATGATAATGCAGCACAGTGGGTTCCCTGATATACTGTAAGAAAACAACAGTGGAGCATTTAGTTCCATACTATTCTTCCTTATCAGTAGATATAAATTCAGTATCGCGCTTGTACCAGAGAGAGCTGTAAAATGTTAAAGGAAGTGATGTGTAAATTACAGAGTGACAGAATCATTGTTCACATTTTCTGTGGCTGTTGCATAAAGTTGTATATGTCCTGGTACTAAATTTACATTAAGTTCATCTCCATAATATTGGACTGATATTATGTGAGGTTTCTTGTTCTTAGAAGGGGGTTTGACTTTAGTTTTTAAAAAGCTGATTTGGTGGATACTGGTAATATTGTAAAGCGCTGTAATGATGCAATGATGATGATCTAAATAATTGAATCAAAAAATGCCATAACAATTCTGTTTACAGTCCCTTATATTACGTGAGTAAAGTCACTGTTGTCAGAGCGAGTTTAACCCAGTCTTTTATCTTTTGTTTTATATAATTGTGAAATTAATATCTCTATATATGGGGCCGTTGATGATGATTACTGATTACTAGATTGTGGCTGTATGAACGAGCAGCAATGAACAGGTAAAAGTCTCATGTAGGTCAGGCTGAAGTGTTGGCACTGATCCACGGCACCTTTTGTTGTGTGTCTTAATAGAGAGGTGTTGTCTCTGACATGATGTGTCTCTTTGTCTCTTCAAATATTATACAGTCAGAAAGAAAACAAACAAGTATATCAGGCAAAATTAGCCTACATTATATTCATCGGATTTGCTGAAATGCTGCATCTGTTGCTGATGTGTTATACAGGGCTATTGGAAGTTGAAGTGGTGTACTTCATTCATGGTGGTGGTCATACCATAAACAGACAAAACAGCTGATACCATGTATTTGACTGTGAAAATAACTTATGGCTGCGGTTTTAGACGAAATGGGAAGTGATTCAGTAACAGGTGTTAGGTGTCACTAGATGCAAGACACTCTGTGTGTATTCACAACAGAGTTGCTGGGTTACAGAGTTACAAAGAAGGCGGAACTTTTTCTTTGGGGCTGTGCTGAGTCACCAGACTCGATCTTGTTCAGATTGTTTGGATTGGCAGGGGTTACCTGTAACATGATATGAGATGGGTTCTTTTGCACAAAGGGGTTTCAGGAACATTAATGAGTACAGGGAAATTAACTCCAAACCCTGACAGTGCTAATGTCACACCCTTATCCCAATATGGAGCCAAAGACACCACTGTAACACAATGCAAGTAATTATTCTGACCAGCAGGAACAGTTTAGAAACTGCCATGTTGCAGTGACAGGTCTGTTCAGTGCTTATGACCAATAATCACCTTGTTGAATGGGAGGCAGAAAAGCTGCTATCAGCAGTTTCAGATTTGGCAGGCGTAGCTTTGTTCTTCACATCAAGGTAACTTAGAATATAATCATAATCTTGTACATCAAGGTCTATGAATTGTATGCCTCTGACTCTGACAGATTAGTTTTCACGCGTGTCTGTTACTACTATTGTGTGTTTAAGAGAACAGTAGGGCAAGTCATCCAATAGAAACACACACCCATCCTGATGTACAACTCAACAGCCTGCACAACCGCCAGTGCTGCTTGCTGTTGTGCAGGCTTTCTACACCAATGACCCCTCAAGTTCTATAGAGGCAGTGGTTGGATAGCAAGGCTGGGAGTGTACTGGAAGACACTAAAGACTGGTAATGATGGTGTGCAAATTTGCTGCCATGTTTACAGTTTGAGTTACAGCCAAAGAAGAAATTTTCCGACCACCCAAGAGCAACAAGAGTTAGATGGATGAAAAACAGTGTAATCTGGATAAATACTGTTGTATGTGTATACTTACTGTATTTGGATTGAAATGATCAGTCAAAGTCACCTACAACATGAGTGTAAAAGTTTTGATATGATAACCTTTAAGAATATGTGTGTTTGTTTCCTTTTATCGTTTATAATTATAAGTCATTTCCAGTCTATCACATGCAGATCCAGTCTCTCTTAAGAAGAGGAGGCATGAGACCCAACAGAACCAAAGCAGACATTAGCTCTACATGACATAATTTCAGAGGATACCCTGTCACTGTGTGTCTTTCTTGTTTGGATTCCTTCTGATTGCAGCTTCGTCCGGCTAAGAGAATTAGTGGGAGTGTACACTGCTTCATGCCGTGCTCTGTGTAATTTAATAAATGTGATCGGAGCACATGACCCTGTTGCTTTCGTTATGTATGTTTGTGTGCACATGGAAATGCGTACATTAATATAATTTGCATGTGTTCAGTGTGTCTGAATGTCTTTTCTGTTCATGTAATCGCATCACTGTGTGTGAATGAATGCTCCCTTCATTCCCTATGTCGCTGATTGTGTATGTTTGCTTTTTTGTGTGTTGTATTTGTGGGCCTGTGCGCCTCCATGGCGTCATCATAAATGGTGCAAAACTCGGGCTACCTTGGGAGTACAACATTTAAGTCTATCAAGTTTCACTTAATTTCTGCTGACTTTATTGCTAATGAAGGTATTTCTTTCTTTAAACTGTACTTTATAACTGTTGCCAAAATTTCTTAATTATATGTTAGAAAAGAAATGATTATTTTATCTATGCTTGCTTGCAGTCAACATGCTTTGCATGAAACATGTTTATTTGCTGTGTAGTCCAACTCCCAGCGCATGAAATGAGCTAGTTGAATGTAACATGCAGAGACAATGGGTTGTGCCACCAGACTGTGTCAGTGCTTGTCGTTTGGTGCTGTGCTAGTAAACAAAATGTAATATTTTTAGTTAAATTGCATTTGCTATAGTACTGTGCCAGAATATTCAAATGGAACTGCTGGGGTTACTGTACTACATATCACACGATTTAATAATTTAATGTTCATAAACACCTCTATCAAGCTTATTAAGCTCTTTGAGCCCTTTTGGGTGATACCTGGTCTGTCAGAGACTGTGACACAAGTGATCAGGTGGAAACCAAAACACACCCTAAGCACTGAAAACAATTTAAGGAATTGTGCAACAGATTTGAGGTTAGGTTTGCAAATTGTCTTTACTTGTGGGCAGGTATCATTAACTCAAAGATGACAGAGTGCTTTGGTTTTTCTTGGCCCAAACTTGCAATCTAAAAACATTGTTTCTGTGTCTGACATGTCTTTGTGTCCAAGTACCAAAGACAAACAAAACCTCTTCACTTACTCATAGCTCATTGTCTTTGACTTTTAGAAATCCTTAAACTGTTCACTGTGATACCAGGAAAAAAAACACCTCAGTTTAATACTGCTCCTTTTGTTGTGCATGCAGGCTACCTTCTTATACAGCTGGTTGGACAGGAGAGGGAAGGGGAGAGCTTTAACTGTGGTCTCCCCAGCTGGCCTTGAGTAAGCCAGCCAGCCATGGATGACAGCTCCTCACTGGGAAAAGTCAGCAGCTCTACCGAGTCAGTAGCCACCGTGACCAGTGAGGAGTTTGTTCTGGTGCAGTCCAGTGCTGCTGGGTCACCACAGGGCTCAGAGGGCAAACCAAGACTCAAGGTCAGAACCACAAATGCACACACCATTACAATTTTGTGGCGCAATGCGATATTTATTCCCCAATAGCAAAAAAGTATCCAACACAAAGCTGCTTGAAGTCTTTGTCAGATTTGGAGTCGCTAAGGTTCAAACACAGCTCCCGCTGGATTTAGAAGCTGAACTTTCCTGTTAACTCAGTAACTCAGTCAAATGTGTCTGCAACAGGAACTGGTGTGGCTGATTAGATCACACCAGCTCTTTTTATACCTGGATTTTATAAGGTGTTGTTGTGTGAGTACAACTCATGAAAAGATGTTGAGAAAAAGTGGGAAGAAGATGATCAGCAAGCCTTTGCCAAAACATTGAGTCAGGCCAGGAAGCTCCACTCTGTCTTCATCTGTCTTAATCAGTCCTTTTCCTGACCATGTCTTAACTCCCTGTGTTTGTCTTTGCACCATGCCCTCTGTTTTTCCTATTTTTCTCTCTTTTTAGATGTCTTGGAATGGGAGTGAGCAGCTGGAGAAAGCAATGGAGGAGGTTTTGGATGATGAAGATGAGGTGAAGGTGGAGAAGAGCAGTGTGGAAAAGATGGAGAAACACAAGGACCCAGAGAGTCAAGTTGTGGAACCCCAATCTCCAGGTACAAACTCTAAAACCTTCCTATGAAATCTTCATGGTCCTATGAATATTGGATTTGCATAGCTTGTGTCTAAACACTCTGACATTGACCTAACTGTTCTGCATATCAGCAAGGACAGGTTGCAGCAGACAGCTAAACAAACATCAGTTCAAAAACAGCGCTCAGTAATGGTTGATGCAAGACATTACTGCTGCCTGGTTTAGAACATACAGCACTAATGGTACTGAATAATTATAACTCATTATCAGGGATTTATTTAGGGTCATGAGATCAATCACATTAATTATATTTATTATTTTGAGATTATGTGGTTTGATTCTGCTGTGGCAGACATTAGTGATGCATTATGGCAGTGTTTACATTTGTTTTCCTTGCCCATCCCTGTTTAGGTATAGCCCCGGTTTCTAAATGAGTATGAAATATGTAAACCCCCAACTGCTGTACACAAAAAACAAATGTGCCCGTCTGTGACTTAAATCCACTTTCATTTGACAGACCAGATGTTTCAGCTCTTTAAACACTGCAACGCAGTGTCAGGCCCAGGTCTAGAGAAGAGAAATGCTACTGAAAACTATCTTTGCATATATTTTTGGATGCTGTGAGCTTGTATTTACTTTGAGAGGAAGAACCTCACTTACAGGTGAAATGAAACGGCTAGTGATGCCATGCGTTACAGAAGAAGGAAGTGCATGCTAGCTGTCTCTGCCAAGATAAATAGTTGAGTTCATATTGTTGCCAACAATGACAACATTTGTAGCACAGCAAACTGCAAACAATTAAGGTAGGTTCAGATTTATGATGCAAGAACAGGTCTGGATATTCTGGCAGCTGTTAATGGTTTTGGGTGCTTGAGCATAATAACTTCATATACTATATGCCTTAGGGGGTCTGTTGAGTTAACCCCATAGATGTAATAAGCCAAGACAGAAAATACTAGAGTGGGATTACTTTATTTAATGACTTCTGTTTGTTTTATTTTTCATATCTTCCATGGCACTAGTGTTTGGCGCTGCACAACTGCAGTGTGAGCAAAGAGGAAATTGTTAGCATGGCAAGCCCAGCAGCTGCTGCCATTGTTCTACTTCCTGTTTGCATGGGTGAAAGTTCCGCGTCAAAGGTCATTCCAGAGAAGACTCCCGCCCCTCAAATGTCTCATGCTATTGTCTTTAGTTGTCTCTTACCTTCTCTTTATATTCTCAGTTGTGTTTTTGTGGTTTTGTCTTGTCTGTTTCTCCTTCTTTAAATGCACCTGTGTGATAGGCATACATTTAGCACAAAAAACAGACAGGAACCCCCAGGAACACAGTTCAGCTCCAACAATATCACAACTTTGTTTGTCCACAGAATCATGTCTGGTACCATCCAGCCCCATGGCCCAGGAGGAAGACAGTGTGCAGTTCAACAAACTTTCATACTTAGGTTGCACCTGGGTCAAAGCCCCTCGCAGTGAAGCAGAGGCACAGAGGGCCATGGCCACACTGCGAGCTGAAAGTGCCATCCCTATCCCTATCACCCTGCATGTCCCATGTGGTCCAGATGGATCTGTCAGGTTAGCCACACAAATAAGACAGATTGTGTCTATGAGTGAGAGAGAGTCCTGCACCAAATAAAATTGTCCAGGAGAATGGTAGTTTAATTGATTGGTTAAACTGCAGATTGGGTGTAAAGAAACTGAACCACATAATACAGATTTCAGTAGGAATCGACATCAAGAAGCATTATTTATGCACGTTTTAAAGGTACCAATCACTTGTGATGCTTGTTAACTGGCAGAACAAATGAAGTGAAAATAGATATTATTATCAGTTGAGAGAAACATTTGAACTGTACTGAGTCATAAAGTGAAAAGGGAACATAAAATCTTTAGATAATCAAAAGAGGAAGCGAGGCATAGTTTTTTGTATTTTGTACTTTTTTTTTTTGACCATGTTGAAAATGTGGACATGTCTGCAGTGCTAGATCACACTGACATGATTGCTGTAGCTCTGAAAAATAAAATTGAATGCTGTTTATTGACATAGACTGTTACCATACAGAAATTATTTTGAGCTGAAAGAAATGATATTAAGTATCTCATAACAATGTAACCATGTTGTACAGCTTATAATATATACACACATATGTATACACACACTACTCACAAAAAGTTAGGGATATTTGGCTTTCGGGTGAAATTTCAGGATGAACCTAAAATGCACTATAAC
>JAUMHL010000021.1:18110734-18154622 GCA_032362345.1 Sandelia bainsii | reverse complement strand
TTATTATACCTTGTGTACTTCTCTGCTGCTCTTACCCTTGTACTGCCGTAACAATGCAAATTTCTCACTTGTGGGACTAATAAAGGTTTATCTTATCTTATCTTATCAACTGCTTTTGTTCCCTTCCATCCAGGTCAGTCGCATCCTGTACAGTTTCTCCACAGCCTTTCGTCGTTCTTCACGGTCAGCAGACATCCAGGACACGGCGTTGTACAGTCCCCCTGACAGCGACCTCTACACCTTCACTGTCTCACTTGAGATCAAAGAGGATGATGGCAAGGGCAATTACAGGTACCTGGTCCACACATGCACGTGCAGAAATAACTAAAGAATTTCCATCTATATGCACTTTGGCACCTTGCGCCCTGTGATATACAGTACAGTATGTGAATTACTCACAATATGTTTTACTATATTATCAGCTCAGGGCTATGTGTATGGCTATCACAGATATCTTCATCTTGGCTGTTACAAAACCACATTTATGTCAATGTGTGTAAAGAGCCTGAAGCCTGAAACATTTTTAAGTATTTTAGAGAGATTTTCATTTTCTTAGCTTTTGTCTCATCTGAAGTAAAATGTCTAAAAAGCTGAAAGCACAGCAGATGCTTATAATATAAAACATACCTGGGAGAAAACCTGAGGCATGTCATGCTTTGTCAGTTACTGGGTTAATCATACTAACTGGGATGTTAAAGAACATCACAGTACAGCAATTAACAAATCAATGCAATCATGCAATTACAGTTTCCCTATAATAATGTATTTTTCCTCTCCACAGTCCAGTTCCTAAGGACAGAGATAAATTCTACTTCAAGCTGCGACAGGGTGTGCAGAAGAAGGTTGTGCTTTCAGTTCAGCAAATGTGCAACAAGGAGTTGGTCATCGAGAGGTGCGGATCAATGTAGAAGGAAATTATTCAAGTGATCCTAGTAACCTTCCAATAAAAATTTGTTATAGGTGTTTATTGCATTTATTCATTCGCCACCTACATGATTGCATTCACTACCTTTCGCCTTTTGGGGGTTGTTTCCTACATATGATTGGCTTAACATACTATATTTTGTATAGTTACTAGACAAGGAAAGAGCATTTTCTGCTATCTTGCTACTGTACCACCAGAGTTTAGATGGCATCTGTCTCAGCAGGACAAATGAGCAAAACTAGGAGGTAATGGTGTTGAGCTAAAGAACACTGCTCTACACATTCTGGGTATGAACAGAGCATACAAAATTATTGTTATAAACTTCAATGTGGTAAATTACACAGTGACTTTCCACATGAAAGCACCAGACTGCTTGAATGAGGTTGTTAAAATAAGGAACAACAACAAAACTAAAGTATAATAATGATAGTATACTTAATAATTTTATTATACTCAATTATATTATTTATGTAATAATTGTTAGGACATCTGAAAAAGAAAACTTTTTTTTTTTGTCTGTGTTTACATGTTCTAGCAGCATGGTATCACTGGAAAAACTAGGTCAATTTCATCACTCCCCCTTTTTACCCTCACCGTTTACCTCCTATTGCTGTGAGATGGAGAAAAACACCTGAAATGTGGTTAATCATTTCAGTGGAAGCTCAGACGATCATCTCAGGTGTTTTTGACAACACAATATCTTATTAATATTAATTTCGTAACAAATTCAGTTTAAATGGTTTATTCTTTTGAAATATTGTCTAGCTTTGCGTTATGTTCTGTCTGGATGCAATGCATGATATTCTGTGTGTGCTGAGCTGAATGAATTGATTTTCTCTGGAAGTGTTTCTACCTTCTTACTAATCCTATTTAAAAATCACTTTGACCCCTTCTTGGTAAAATCAGTTTCAGTTATGCTGGGTTAGTGCTGGGTTAACTGTAAATGTATTCTTACGTAATACATTTCTGAAACAGAGATTCCTATTTTGGCCACTTGATGGCATCACCAACTTAAAGCTGCAGGCACCTTACTAAATCAAGTCATTAATGTTTGTATTGATATGACGAAGAGGAAGCAACATAAGATATGTTGCTAAAGTAGAGATTGGGTGGAGGGCATTATAGACTTACTGTTGATGGAAAAGACAAGTTTAGTCCTCAAAGAACTGTAGTATTTTGTGTGTTACGTTTTTTTATTCTTGCTTTTTACCTTTCAGTGTTGGCCTTTTCTGCATTTTTTTTTAAATCACCCTGAAGGTGCTCAGAAATGCCAGGGCTACACAGGTTATCATGCCAATTTTTTATTTTAGCCAAGATGATCACCTTAGGTCTCAAACTGACCAAGACTTTCTGAGTTTCAGCTTAATGCCTGAAATGCTCAAAAGATTATAATGCATGAACATTATAATATTTCTGAGTGTAGTTTGGTCAGTTCAGTTTTGTTTCCACATTTTCATCTTACTTTCATCTTACTCTTTGCTAATGTAACTCACTCTACTGGTGAATGCAGTCTGTAATTCTGCAGTGGAATTAGTGATTATTGATTTGTGTTTGTTCACACTGTGACTTCTCTTTAGGTGTTTCGGGATGCTGCTGAGTCCAGGACAGAAGGTTTGCAATAGTGACATGCATCTACTAGACATGGTGAGCAGAACCCACTCTTAACTCATTTTGTTGGTACAGTTTACAGTATGTACAGTATGTTTTGTTTGAGAGTAGTGTATGTAGTTGAATTGGTTGATTTAGCGTATTTGGATTTTTTTATGTATACATGTATTTAGTCATGCTTGAGTGTGTTGTGATTTACAGTATATAGCATAGAATTATCACAAGAACACAAGTCATGGATTGATACTTATGCAGGAGTCAATGGGGAAGAGCTCTGATGGGAAGGCCTACGTTATCACTGGAACATGGAACCCCAACATGACGGCATTCCAGCCACTGAATGAAGACACACCCAAAGGTAAGGATGAGTTGTTTTCCCCTTCCTGTGTGAGGTCATACATTTTACAGTAGGTAGACAAAGCTCATATAATGACAGTTTCATCAATATTCAGATAATCTTTTACATAATGAAAATAAGCATTTATACGAACCCAATTTCCATAAAAGTTGGGATTTTTTGCGTAAGGTAATAAAAACTAAAATCAGTCTCCTTTTCCTGACAAAAGTACAAAGAACAGATTATCTGTTATTTCTTGGGGTGTAATTAATAAAATATTAATACACTTTTTACGTACAAAGATTTGTGGCAGTGGTTTATTAACAGCAAGATAGACAACAGTGTTGGAATCTATCCTCATCCATTTGACTCTTCCACTCCAATGTAACAATGCAAGTTGGTCTTTATAATATGAGAGTTTTTCTAAAATTAGATTAAAAAAAAAAAATCAGGATTGCAAAATATAGCAATGTATTGAGTGGTATGATATGGATGGTCCAGATTCTTGCTAATACCACTTTGTGCCAAACTTGATGAGGGATTATCTCTTGATTAAACAATTACACTCTTTTGCACTTAGCATTGCTTTAGTAGCTCTGAATCTTATAGAAATTGTTGTTATTACACAGTGCTTTGGCTATACTGCAAGTGAATCTGGTCATTCCAATGAAGCCATTTGAATGTGATGCAGTAAGTTTAATAACAATATTTCTCCTCACAATATTGCAAAGAATTTAGTTCTTTCTACAGTGTAAAATATTGTGAAAATATTCATGGATTGTGGAGAAATCTCTGTAGCAAAGGGTGGAAACCACTGTTTTCAAGCCCTCAGGCAGCATTGCATGAGAAACAGTCATACCACTGTGATGAATACAGCCACATGGGCTTGAGAGCACTTTGGAAAACCGTTGTCCCTTAACGTAGTAGAGAGCTTCAGCCAGAAATGCAACCTTGAACTCCAGATCTGTCTGTCACTGAAAATTGTATGGCACGTCATGAAGAGGTCATCCTGATTAAAACATTGTACTAAAAAGAAAGGTGATGTAATACAGTTGTAGACATTACTCTGTCCCAATGTTTTGAGTGTATTGCAGGCATCAAACTCTAAATTTGCCTATATTTACCAAATACAGTTAAGTTGGTAAGTGAAATGTTGCTTAGTTATTCTAGTACAAAGGCCTAACCTCCATGCATTTTGATGCTTTTTTATTCTTTGTCAAATGGAACACATCATTGCCTATTTACTGGTTGTTCACACACACACATGAACTATGACTTATTTTCATACCTTATTGTCACAACTGTGGCGTGGGACTGCACAAAGGATGTGTTAATTGCCTCTTCTGGTTTCTAGCATAACATATAGTCTCATACGTGGCCTTGTGATCCATTGCTTGTCAAAGCTTGGCATGTTTTCACACATGAATGTGTGAACACATTGCATCAGGCAGCAAAGTTGTTGACACTCATGTGAAAAATAGAATTAAAAGCAGCATTTTGAGGTAATTATTGTTATGTAATTCACTTTGCAGTCTTGCCTACAGTCCTGCTATGCAGTTATTGGACATAATACAATTTGCTTTTTTTATTGGCTCATTGTTTTTCATGATGAGGCTCCTCAGCATGGGGTTTATTTTTGTATGTTTTCTGAAACATCTAGAACCTAAATTGAACAAGAACATAAAGTTAAATATTAATTAATTAGGTGGACAAAACTATATAAAATTGCAATGTTTTATTTAAGTGTACTGTATTTGTGTTCTTTAATTGGAGTGTGCTCCGATAAACATAGTGGTGTTAAATGACGTAATTTATCATCATGTATCTGTGAAGAGACAATTTTACTGTTTTAATGAAAAGGGCAATATTTATGTGTTCACTGTATCCTACAGAGTGCATCTAGGTGGAAAGCTCGCCTCAAAAAATCCATCACAGATAACAAATTACACAACTTGGCAAGTTGCTGACTCGACTCTTGAGAGTTTGACTTGAAGGTGGATAGCAGCTCTGTCAAAGCAGTCGATATTATGGGCGTCAAGGAATGTAAAGCCCAACTTCAACACACACACAGAAAAAAAGAGAGTTGAATCTGCACATTATTACACATATACATTCATTATGTTGATAGTAAATATACAAATGTGTTTTTTGTATCACACAATCAATCAGCCATTATTTGATTGATTGACAGATGGAAACATGGGAAGAGAAAGGGTGTGACATGTAACAGAGGTCTCCAGCTGGAGACGTGTACAAACCATTAGGCTACTACTGTGCTCTGAAGTGATGTAGTTTTTGAACGTTAATTGTTTTTCATTCATTATCATGCATTTTTGCGTGATTAAGAACTGGTGGTGATTTTGTGAAACCTGCTTGCTTTTCTCTGGAAGTGCTGTTCAAGGTCCAGATTATTGAGTAACTTCCTTCTGGGCAAGTAATCAGTTAGATATCTGATATCAAACCTCTGGTTAATATATACACACCAGTCAAAGATTTAGACACGCCTTGTCCTTCAGTGATTTCTCTTATTTTATTTATTTTCAATGTTATATATTCATTCAGCAATTAATTACTGAAACCATCCAAATTATGAAGCAACATGTAGTCAACAAACAGATTGTGTTTTATATTTTCCATTCTTCAAAGTAGCCACCTTTTGCTTTGTTGACAGCTTTGCTCACTCTTGGCATTCTCTGTCAGGTTCATGAGGTAGACCTGGAATGGTTTTCCAGCAATCTTGAGGTGTTGGGTACGTTTATGCAGCTATTCCTTCACTCTCCTGTTCAACTCATCCCAAACCATCTCAACTGGCTTCAGATCAGGTGGTTGTAGAAGCCTTGTTATCTCATGCAGCACTCAACACTCTCCTTCTTGAACAAATGGGGTCATTGTCCTGTTGGAAAACAAATGATGGTCCCACTAAGTGCAAACCAGATCGGATAGTGCTGGCAAAATGCTGTCCCATACTGGCTAAGTGTGCCCTTTTGACTAAGCCACCAACAGTGTCACCAGCAAAGCACCCCTACACCATCACACCTTCTCCTCCATGCTTCACAGTGGGAACCACACATTCAGAAACTGTTCCTTCACGCCCTCTTCATCTAACAAAGACACAAAGGTTGGGACCAAAAATTAAAAATTTCATTTCAAAGGACAAATTTTGGGTTGACTGACCTTCAATTCCTAAAGTAGTAGAACTAATAGGGCTATTGACTCCTTACCCACCCTGCCTCTGCACAAGGCATCTGATGGTCTAAAGCACATTAAGAATGTGAGAAATGTCACAAATTAACTCCTGATAAGGCAGTCTGTGAAATGAAAACCTTTCCAGGTGACTGCCTCGTGAATCTGATGAGAGAATGCCATGAGTGTGCCAAAGCTAAATGTAGCTGTCATATAATCTCTATAATTAATTTTGATTCCATATTGTGTTATAATGTGACATGTTGCCTGTGGTGCCACAGCCATTTAGGCAGCCTGAACCACTGAAACAAACATCTGTATTCCTGCTAAGTGTTAGTAGTAAGAGACTAGCAGTTCATTATTGACTTCTCAATAACATTTCCCTAAACTAGTAGTCTGTGCTTGACGTTTCTGTAATTACAATTGTATTAAAATCCTAGAACTTATTCTATGTCTTTCCACAAGCTGATTAAAATAATAACATCTGTCCCAACTCTGTCCTTTTTCCACTCTTTTTTTCAATAATTAAACTGTCGCCAGCAGAAACAGCAATGATTTTTTAGTTAGAATCTCCTATCTATGTTGTATAAACCAAAACCTCTGCTGCACTCTAAAAAGTAGGTAAAGGTTCAGGGATTGTTAAGCAGGGTAAACATTTGTATCCCAGGATATCAGTTGTAAATACACTGTAAATTTCTGATTATTATCAGTAAAGACAGAAGGGAAATTGTTTTTCACTGAAATCAGTGTCCCCTTTTGCATACTGGAGGTTAATTCATATTGTAGTAAAAGAGAAGTAATACTGCCTAAGTAACCTTGCCTATTCCCCCTGATTTGTTCAGATAAGCAAATCTACATGACAGTGGCAGTGGACCTGGTTGTGACCGAAGTGGTGGAACCAGTTCGCTTCCTGTTGGAAACACTGGCCAGGGTCTATCCATCAAATGAGCGCTTTTGGTACTTCAGCCGCAAAACCTTCATTGAGACGTTTTACCTCAAACTCAGACAGGTATCTCTATTATCTATCTGTCTCTACTATTACACCTTACAGCTGCACACTTTACGTACTTTGCTTTATTTGGTTCCTAGAATAGTTTGGTAACTACTAGAGTACTCCTTGTATACAGTATACCCAGTGTCTGTATTAGTGTGTGTTTCTTTCCACTTCCAAATGTTGCCTCCACTTTTAGTCTTTTCAAGCTGGTGCTGCTATTCCCTCCCCCTTGTATACCACAAATTCTCTTTTAGATTTATCTGTTCTGTAAATATATCCTAAAAGAATAAAGATTATTAGAAAACAAATATGAATATATATCAAATATGTCCTGTAAGGACATGTATTACTCAATATTTCACTTATCTCTGAAAATTAACAGCAAGTACGCTCCATGTCACTTATCACATCTAACTGGTTAGCTGATGTACTGCCATATGCAAAGTTCACTGATGTGATGGGTCTTTGGTTGTGCTCAATGTTATTTATCTCTATGTAATAAACAATATCTTAACATTATTGTGTAGCAAAATGTACAACATACCCTGAAAAGTTTGCCCTTTTGAGTTTCCTCTTCCAGTTTTGCATGATTCAATAAAGGGAGAGAGTGAAGAATACACATTCTTACAGTACGTCGCAACAGCACATGGAACCCTAGCCAGAGCAGTTGCTGCAGGAACTTAAAGAAATACAGTTAAACTGGAAGCTTCTTCTCCCCTGTTAAAAAGCAGATCTTCTTTGGTGGGCCGTGGGGAGCTGGCAAAGCATTGGAGTGTGGGGAAGCTTTGGATTGTAGGGAGCTAATAAGAGGCTCTGTCTCATTATTGGCGTGTGGGTAATTAACAGCGGCGGTCTGACTCGTCCGCCTGATTGCCTCTCTAGTTATCGCCTCAGTAAATGGAAGAATGTTGGACTGGTGCTGTGGTTACGAGCTAATTAAAAGATAATATTGTGTGGAGGTTTTTGTGGAAGATGGCAATCACACACACATATACAATATGTACTGTAGTCCTATTGTGTTATATTGCCACATCATCCATTAGGTACCAGGTACTGATTGTCTTTGATAAATTCTATTGATTTTAAGATTGTCAAGTCCTGTCAAGATCTAGTCAATGCCAGATTTAGAGAAGGTAAAGACTAAGTTTAGGCTACAGCAAGAAAACTCTTTCAGCAGCACAAAGACTAAGGAGATTTAAAAAAGCCAACATTTAATGTATGTAGACATAAAATATACTGAGGAGCCGAGCCCCCAAACATCAGTCTATTGCAAATTTTGAGCATTTTTTGCAGAGGAAAAAAAACAAAAATCAATTTGTAGTTTGTATTTTTTGAGAGAAATATCATCTTTGTCTGGATGACAACAGTTCCTTTATAAAAGATAAATATTTAAATACTTGCATTCTGTATTTTGTGTTATAAAATGGCATTCATCTAACAGAAAACATTTAAAGAGTGCTGTGAAAAAGTATTTGCCCCCTTCCTGATTTTCGTATTTTTTGCCTATTTTTTACACTTAAATGATTCAGGTCATCAAACAGATTATAATGTTAAACATAGCTAACTTAAATAAATACAAAATGCAGTTTTTAAATTATGATTTCATTTATTAAGGGAAAAAAATTTCAAACCTGCCTGCCCACCCCTTGCTAAATCATGAGTGAACTGTAATTAACCACACTTTTTGAAAAGCTAAGGCCTGTCTGACAAAGTGAAGCACGCTAAAGATCTCAAACAGCAATACATCAGGCCGCAATCTAAAGAAATTTAAGAACAGATGAGAAACGGTAATTGATATGTATCAGTCTGAAAAGGGTTACAAAGCCATTTCTAAGGCTTTGGGACTCCAGCAAACCATGGTGAGAGCCATTATCTACAAATAGAGAAAACTTTGAACTCTGGTGAACCTTCCCAGGAGTGACCGGTCTACCAAAATTACTAATTAATTAATAACCAGGGGGTCATAAAATAGCCCCAAACGACATCTAAACAACTGCAGACCTCACTCGCTTCAGTTAATGTCAGTGTTAATGATTCAACAACAAGAAAGAGACTGGGCAAAAATGGCATCCATGGAAGAGTTCCAAGGTGACAGCAAATGTTGACCAAAAAGAACACAAAGGCTCATCTCACATTTATCCCCAAGAATTTTGGGCAAATATTCTGTGGAGTGATGAGACAAAAGTTGAACTTTTTGGAAGGTGTGTGTTACATCTGTTGTAAAACTAACACAGCCTTTCATAAAAAGAACATCATAACAGTCAAACATGGAGGTGGTAGTGTGATGGTCTGGGGCTGCTTTGCTTTGCAGCTTCAGCACCTGGAGGACTTGCCATAACTTGCAATTCTGCAAAGAAGAGTGAGCCAATATTCCTCCATAGTGATGTGAAAGACTCCTGACCGTTATTGCATATGCTTGATTGCAGTTGTTGCCGCCAAGGGTGGCACAACCTGTTTTTAGGTTTCAGAGGTAATTGCTTTATCACATAGGGCCAGGCAGGTTTTAACAGCTTTTTTTTTAAAATAAACATCATTATTTAAAAACTGCATTTTGTATTTACTCGGGTTATCTTTGTGTAATAATACAATTTGTTCGATCTTAATCATTTAAGTGTGACAAATATGCAAAAACAAATCCGGGGGTGGGGGTACTTTTTCACACCACTGCATTATTTCGTCATACATCAATAAAAGATGATGGGTCACTTTCTCTTCTTTCTTTTTATTAGTATAAAACCTCAGTATGTGAGGGTATGTTTGTGTGGCCCAGAGTTCTGTCACAATTTTACTATAGTTAATAATTCATCCCAAAGGGTTAACAGTTCACTGGCAGAGGCCATAGCAAAGCAAATGTGTTTCCTAACCCTCCTCAGATTT
The DNA here is from genome assembly GCA_032362345.1 of Sandelia bainsii. Taxonomy (NCBI): domain Eukaryota; kingdom Metazoa; phylum Chordata; class Actinopteri; order Anabantiformes; family Anabantidae; genus Sandelia; species Sandelia bainsii. The sequence continues at coordinate 18,144,698 of JAUMHL010000021.1, read as the reverse complement.
TCTCCAAAAATAGGCCATGCTTGATATTATCTCCTAATTTGTGTTCTCATCACTGACTTGAGTTAGTCACTAGACGCCATATGAGTGGGCAGATCAATGCAGCCCATTGATCCATTCTACCAGGTAGAGGAAAGAGGCAACAGCACTAGAGTAATTGAATAGACCAGAAATAAATATCAGCTTATGACATCCAAGGTCAACATGCTGGGGACTTAGTTCTCTTGTGCATTTATTTTGTTTATTGTGATGAATTTACACTTGATTTGTGCTCTGACTATTTCTGACTTTTTCTGTTTTACCTACATTTTTGTAATGGTATCTGCCTAGCCAAAGTAGAATAAAATGGCATTCCCATTTACAGTATTTCTAGCTGTTGCTACCCATCAAATGTATTCACTATTGTCTTATTTGTGGCTGGTTTGGCAACTTCTGAGTGAAATATCGGTATCTTTTTGCCTCAAGTAAGTGTTTGATTTTAACAAAACGTATTTACTTGATTTGAAAAGCCGATTCGATTGAAAAACCGACCTCTTTTGTGGCGATTAAAACGCTGGTGTGTTATACACAGATCGTCTCAAACTTACTTTTAAGGCCACCGTCATTTGCAATCGCCAGCAATTGACCCTCAATGCACCAGGCATGTTTACAAACAGAGCGCAGACGGCAGAGATTCCGGTTTTTCAAAATAAAAAACTGATTGTTTCAAAATAAAAGACTGTGTCGTGTGAAAACGGAAATAAAATAATTATTTTCTTTCTCTGCGGCCCGGTACCAAATGACCCACGGACCAGTACCGGGTTGCGGCCCGGTGGTTGGGGACCTCTGCTATAGTGGACATTCAATTTGTGTGTGCATGTTATCTGCTAGTGTCCAACCCTGGCATCAAATGGCTTTTCTTGTCTACCCGTGTCACTGCACCCAAGTTGAAGGCCTGATTGAGAGGCAAATCTGCAAACTCCTTGCATCTCACCTCAGTTGGGTTGCAGCAATAACTTAACATATCATATCATAACGTATCATAAATAAATGACAGAGAGCTCATATTTGTGTTTACATATGGATCACAGCTTAGACCTTATAACATGAATCAGAAATTAATTCCTGAAAAGACATTGTACATTGTCACATTTTGGATTCATTACACTGGTCAACATAATATTTGTCACCTGGGCAAAATGGATGGAATTTGACCTGCTGATCACAAAAATGACATCCATTTTGTTGTATCACGTACAGTTTTAATGAAAATGATGTAGTTTCCTATTGTTTTTTTTACATTGACAGACAAGTGAACCACCCTATGCAGTTAAATACAAAATGCTGTTGTCTCTCTAAAACCTTACGTGATAGATGAATTCTGATTTCATGTTCACCATTAACTATAGGCACTCAGTTTTATTAACAAAATATTTTTGAAAATTTGTTTTCAACAATCTGTGTTGATACAAATGTTCAAAACTGTACATTGTGCTGCAGACACAGTATGTGTCAACAATTCTGTGGTCAACTTGACAATGTTTTATTGTCAGTTTCAACTCTTAAGTTTGCTAATAATATATATGTGCATAGTTACAGTACTTTTCCTTTAAGATTGATATTGTCTAATTTTATTTATACATTTTTCCAAAAAATCTTCTAACTTTATATAAGTGTTTCCCCTTAAGGGTTCAATTAAGTCTGATCATGTACATGTGTGTGAACAGCAGGCACCAGAGAGGGTGGGTCAGAGTGATGCTGTGTATGAGGTGGTGAGTCTTCAGAGGGAGGCAGAGAGAAACAATGAAGGAAGAGGACGACTGGCCTCGCCCACTGAAGAGGAGGAGGCTGATGAAGGTATGGCTATATTTCTTCTTCTCCCCTGCTCTCTCTAGTACAGTCTATACAATATGAACTAACAGTTCCACAGTACATAGTCACTAATGTCGTACTACCTAATTGTTTAAGTCTTTGGAAAGCCAACCAGGCTGTCTGTGTCTCTGGAAACCTGTGATAAGATTTTTTTTTTTATCAGAATGCCTTCCCCCCAAATGCACAAACACACTCACACAGGCACACACACACCCACGTGCCACATCTCGATGTAATTTGTCTTCCAAATCTTGCTCGATTGAAAAATATGACCTCACGTGGTGTAGCGCCTTTCAGTGTCAGAGAAAAAGTATTTTCACTTTTGTGAACCTTTAGAGGCAGAAAAAAAAAGAATTCACTACAAATGGCTTGTTGGAGGGAGTGCATAGTTTAGATTCCATATATATAACAGTCACATTTTTTTCTGGTGGGCATGAACAACTCACTTAAATGAGATCCAGATATTTGGTCTCGAAACACACGCTATCTCAATGTGTTTATGTAGTACGTTTGTTTGAATGTGTGAAATGTACATTCTTTGTTTTATATTATAATTTACATATTTAAAATTGAACTTTGGAACCCTGCGTAAATGCAAACAGACTGAAATGCAAACATGTATGAATGATAATCATACAGGATAGTGAGAGTGACTGTCAACCAAGTCACTTATAATGGCATTGCCTCATACTGTAAGTGAGAAGTCAGAGTACAATGAATCTTGTCTGGTTGGTAATTAAAGCTGTGCTCGAAGGATGGAGGCAAAACAGCAGCAGCCTTACCAGCACCAACGCTGACTCTTAAGACTCCAGCGGTTTCCAAATATGACCTAGTTTCAGTTCACTAATATAAACAGCACTGGCATTTCCACCTGACCACTGGCTTTGTAATGCAGGTTGCAGATTAGGCCTGGCCACAAATCAGGCTGCATGCTTTATGTTACTGGTTTCGATAAAGGTACACTTGTCTGTGCTGATTTTAGCTGGTGATTGTTTGTGTGTATATGTGCTGTTGAAGTTTTTTTCCCCACTCATCAAGCATTTATAAAGGCCTGAAAAGCTCCTGCTGAAGCTGTGAAGATGTATAGCAACAGCAATGTATTGAGCATAGTGGCAGCATGTTCTAGCAGAAAATAACTTAACTTATTACTTAATGTCAAGGCCTCAGTGGTACCGCCCCCCACTGTTTACCCCACCTAACCCAACTGAATCAGGAGTCTGTGTGAACACATCCCTGAACGCAGCCTATTGTTCATGTTTGCACATTTGCTGGGTAAATCAATATTACTTTGAATGGCTATTCATTTTGTATTTCTATACCAGAATTAAAATAGAAAATTATTTTCCTTTAAAAAAAATTGTGAGAAGTATTGTGGACTAAAAGGAGAGGTTGTGTGTGTGTGTGTGTGTGCGCGTGTGTGTATTAGTCACTCTTACCAAACCAGTTTTATTTGTGTCTTTACTTTTTCAACATGTAAAACATTTTAGTATACACACCCACACGTAGTGTTGCAGCAACATTATAAACTATACATGTTATTGGTATACAGTATATGCTGGAAATACAGTGCGACTCTCTGTATGTATGCTTCTGTCAGTGGGTGGTCTCTATGTGGGGATCAGTTCATCTCTTCAGCAGCAGAGCAGGCCAGACAGTCAATTAGTGCTTCTGCATCTAAACACAAGTGGTTCGCTGTGCTGATTGCCTCTTGTCTGCCTCACGAACCACCAGACAGCAGCAGTAATGGAAGGTGTAGGCACTGCACAGGCACTCCTGTTTCTATTTTGAGTGTGTGCCATCAATATTAACACATTTTAAAATGTGCAGCACAGTTCAGAGTTCCTTGAAATGGATTTGTATTTAGTTTGAGGTATGTCTATACTGTATATATTCTATTTAAACCCATAGAAAGCATTACAGTCTGAGGTCTGTATTACATGGACAAAGGTTACAGATGTCAAGAATGAACTAAATGCCCTGAATGTCTGTTAAAATCTGTGTGTGTGTGTTTCCTGCAGATAGTGACAGTGAAATCTCCAGTGGGACAGGAGACGTTTCCAAAGACTGTCCTGAGAAAATCCTGGAGTCCTGGGGTGGAATCCTCAATAGATGGTAAGGCTTCAAAAGTGACTGAAAGACTGAGATATGCAGACATCAAGACTGACATTTGGATTAAATGAGATGGTGGTAGATATTTGAAATCTGGATGAAGAGCTGTGGAAACAGGGGTACGATTAAGGAAAGGGGAAATGGAGATAAATAAAAACAATAGATGCACAATAGGGTGATGTTGTAGAGACGACTCATACAGACATGGAGATTGTGCCGATATTAACAGTCAGAAAAAAAAGAGCCCTAAATAAACACTTAAAAACTTTCAAGCACCACATATGCTATTGACATTGTTTAAAACACGGAACTTGATTTAGGAGTTTAGTATTTTTTAGTGCAACTGAACTAAATATGCCCGACAAAACATTTGGAATAGTTCAGAAAATGTAAAGGGTGATTAAAATTATAATACAATTGAGATATTTTGTATTGATTTTGTATGAAACGCATTTCCCTTTAGATGCAGGTGTTGATTTATGACATACTGTCATTATTCTAATAGTTTTGATAATGTAATATTCTAGTGCATTTACACATTCACATTGGAATAATTAACTGAAAAAAGAATGTGCCTGGTTTTTCGTTTGATTTCACAGCCTGTTTTCTTGTTGTTGCATCAGCACAATGAAGCGAAGTAGTTTATGGGAAATTTCTTTCAAATGGCCTCAATAAATGCATTATGATGAGATTTCAAGCATCATTAAAAAGAGCTGACAGTGTGTTTTTAAAAGCAGGATGTTTCCTCATATAGGAGAACACCAACACTCAGCACTGTGATTAATACTCTAGATACTACAGTGTTATACTGTAGTTTAATATTGTACTTAATACTAATGCTGTAATAAATACCATTTTAAATATGTTATTTAATGAGGCAGGTAGTCCTATAATAAAACTTAAGGTAAAAAATATAAATCTATTCCCAGCTTTGTACTCAAGACTGTAGCTCATAATGCAATTTTACTACATTTGAGCGAGATGGTGAACTTTGAGCAGTTGTTTAGAAGTAGTCTGTGGTTATACTGAGCAGCTTCCACATAAATGCATGTACCAGTAGTACACTAGATCACTGGTTGGCCACAGTAGTGATGAAAACCACATTTGCATTTGAGTTATTCATGCAATTTTAATATGAATACTTTAGTGTGAGAGGCATATAACTTAATACTTTATTGGTCTTCGTGCTGTGAGTGCACCCACATTACATAATAAAAAAACAATTATCAAATTCAAATGAATATTTAAAGTGATTGAATTGGACTGAGTGAGATTATAAATTAATGGATTACTTCCGTGTGTGTGTGTGTGTGTGTGTGTCAGGCACGGGAACCTGTCCACCCGTCCGAAGGGTTTGCCCTCGTTGGTTCGCAGTGGCATTCCTGAGCCACTCAGAGCTGAAGTCTGGCAGCTGCTGGCTGGTTGCCACGACAACCATGACTTGCTTGAGCATTACCGTATCCTCATCACCAAGGTAAAAACGCACACAGAGAAGACTAACAAGTATCATTTACATATTTTTCATGTTTTTATGTAAAAAAGTTTTGAATACAAACTACTTGGACATTCCTGGATAAACAGTAGTCTTATTTGTGTTTTGGTGAAAACCACAAAAGCTGTGTGAATAATTATATTATCACTCTGATGTTGAAAATGCTGTCATATGAACATGTGTGCATTGAACTCTGGTGCACCGACACTTACATCACCATACACCTCAAGTGTCAATGTATGGATTTAACTATTAACTACAGCAAGCACTTTAGTATCTTACCTCAACATAAAGGGTTTAAAGTGTGTACATAAATGTTCTTTATTGTCATTAAAAAATAACTAAGAGCATTATTGGTCAAAACTTCCCCTCAACCTCACCAGCTTAAATTTAGGTCATTTAATTCTATTTGAACCAGCCACAGCACAAAACAAATTAATTTTAATTTGCAGTTTACCTTTTTTAAATATATCCATAATGTTCGACTTCATTGATAACTCAAAATATTGCTGCAAGTAATAAGGTGGTCATAGTCAAGGTCAAAGCTTCAATGCACAGAAATCATATTAAGTTGGAACAGAGTTGCTGCATTGGAAGATACCATCTCAGAAGAGGGTGGAGTATCTTCCAGCTTCTGGTTGACTGAACACACCTGAGCCAGGTAATCAGCAGGGGGTAGGGCAAGTATTTTTAGAAAACAAGCAAGGCAGTGGGCCTTGAGGACCAGGTTTGGGAACCCCTTCTAAAATAAATCTCCAAATTTACTCAAGCACTTGTATCTCATGTGATCCATCCTTGGACTCAGTACAAGATTTTAAACCAGTGTGTTGTGTGACAAAGCCCCGCTATACAGACAGCAGCAGCAGTAGTAGGAGGAGGTGATATACAGACTCAAAGCTGGAAGAGATCCTTGCTTTCATGGATAATATAATAGACTTCTTCTATACTGCACAAAGACGAATGAAACTGCTTGCCTCGATCAATAAGCAGAGAGAGTGGGGATAGTTGGAAATAAGAAAAAGTTAGAGATTGAGGAATGTGGACCTATAAAATGAGGTTGTAGTCACTGAGATGAGAATTGAAGAAAAGGATTGTTTGTAATTGTCAAGTGAACTGGCAGATTTCTCTTTTCTTAATCAAATATTTTTAGTTGTCTTTCACCCGCCGTATAAATTTCTCTCTCTGTCTTGTCTTCTGTTTCTCTCAACATCTATATCTGTTAAATTGGGACAGTTTTTCTTTTGCTTTTTATGTCCCCTTTCCCGTGTTATCTTTCTTTTCCCTCTCACAGTGCCTCACTTTTATGTGCCATCTCACTTCATTGCTTACATTGCCTTTTTTTTCTCTTTCTCTCTTTCTGTCTGTCTGTCTTTCTTTACTTCTTTCTTTTGTATCAGCTATGTTGTCTTTCTCATCACATGTGACCAAGCTTCAGCTCATTTATTCTCATCCCATAGGCTGGGCCATGCTCACATCCTCTGTCTTGCTGGAGTAGTGATGGTATTGATAGGCGGGTGGCCTGGCTATTAATAGCTGCACCAAATGAATGGAACTGAGGGCAGATGGAGGAGGGAGGGAAAGAGAGGCAAATGACAGCAGTGGCGAGGAAGATGTGGAGCTTATTAATGTCTGTTGTCTGGGCTCAGTGACGATGTTAATGCTGATTGGATTCTAAGTAATTGGACTGTCACCTTTATGGAAGGGATATCAGTGTCGTAAATCTGTGCTGTCTATCACCTGGGGTTCTGGAGAGGTGTTATTTAAGTGACACACAACCAGAACAGGAGTTTTTACTCCTAAATGTACAGTACATCACCGTGACACATCTGTTTTTATTGTACTTAGAGAATTAATTTTAATTGTGATGAGTTTGAGTTGTGGATTTGTAAAAACAAAGCACAATATCCAGATTAAATGCAGGTTAGGGAAGAAACAATCCGAAGGCTTTCTGAGGCACAGTAGTTCATTTGATTCCCAGTCAAGGAAGACTGAGCAGTTAAAAAGCATTGAATATTTAGAGCTATTGTATGTATTTTTTTTGTTTTTTTTTGAGGCTATAATTTGTGTCGCAAGCCTACAACGTGATCTTGTGACCTTTTTAGGGGTTTGTTTTCACAATGTGAGAATCACTGGGTTAGACTAATTTACTGAGCCTTTAGCAACATGTGGGCCATGGCTGGTTACCTCAGTATCGTAGATCACGAGTGTCATGTTCAGTGTTGTATTGCTCAAATTTAAAGTCATCACATACTGACTCCCAAAAACACACTTCGTCACACACACACACCATAGCCCTGGGGCTTCGGACATATTCACAAATAACTCTTTTCTTGGCTGCTGTATCACTGTGTTTGAGGTTGGGGTTGGGGGGTTGCTAGTGACATTTGAATAACCTTTACCGTATCCCTAGAGCTGAACAAACCCAAGGTGTGCTGCCACGCTTGAACCCACAGCTTAAAAAAGCTCAGCCAGCTATTTCCAGGCCCACCTTTCCAAAGACCAGTTTCACTCACTGCACAGTCAGCCTCTCTTAACAGAGGTCAGGATCTCTCCACAGGTACAGTGGCTGTAATCAGAAGCTGGAACAGTGGTTTCACCACAGCAGGCTATAAGGAGCCTTATACTGTATGAAACTGAAGGTCATCCAAGGACATAGTTTTGCATGTGGAATTGATTTTTTTTTTCTTCTTTTTAACTTTTTTTTTTCACACCTTGTATAATATCCTGCTTTGGTCTAATGGACAAGGTTAGAATGATTTGTAATAACTATTGGGTATCATTTATATTCAGATATTAATTATACCAAAGAGATAAAACCAGAACCACTTACTACTAATACATCAATGGACTCACTTTTGTGTGGGTACTCTGGATGTGCAATGACTCCAAACCTGTGCTGTGAGACCCCAAGCTTTTTAAAGGTAGACATATATTAGGCATCTGTTATTTTACACTTCTTTCCTTAGCGTAGATGGAATTCCCACCAAAGACTTAAACAAATTCATTTCTTTACAAATTCTTTACAAAGCATGTAATGAAATCTGTGGGCAAAATAAATAAGGGATCTCAGGCGTGTCACATTTTGATGTTGAGTCATATTCAGGCCTGGCGCCAACTTAGCGGTGACATTTAACATCAGTCTACAATCTTAAGGTAGCATCAGCCATGCAACCAAGCTGGAATAATACTGCACCCACGCCTGATAACCCACATACAGCAACATGGAGTACAATGTACATAAGATAGGCTGCCATGGTAACTGTAAGGGTCTGTGCACTTCCTTCTGCTTAAAATTGTCTCCATGACGATTGTGTGTCTCCTTTTGCCTTTGTCTTTTAACATTCTCCCTTAGTTCATTAAGTATAAGATATTTGTATTATTGGAATCTTGGTTTGTGGTTATCTACTAATGAAATACCCAAATTTCACCCACTTGTTTTCCAGTCCTCTGCCAACCACTGCATTTACTGCTGTACACTATATGTGTACACACAGAGGTATAGTTTGAACTTAATACAAACTAAACAGCTTAGATGGACTATCTAGTGAACTGGATAGATGTTTGGGTTTGAGTGTAAGTGCAGTGTATATTGGTACTTACTTAAACATGACATGGGCAGGAAAATGCTTTTTCTCCATTATTTAGAATCACTCAAAATTATATGGACCCAGTTGAGGACTGTTCACAAAATCATGTTTGTTTCTTAATACAATGACTGAAAAAGTATAACAGTATTGTTTGATTTATAATATTATTGAGAATATTTGTTCTTTGGCTGAGGTATAAATCATGGGTTGTTTGCAACAATGCTGCAAACTATGAGGTGAACATATAGGCCATTCTCAGACTTGTGGATCTGATAAATACTTTGAAATTCACTGGTGTGATCAAAGCTAAAAAACACCTTGCCTTTCTTAGGTTTTCACCCCTATCTCATAATATAGCATGCATGTATACACAAATAAACGTTATGCACATACATAAATATAACCCTGGTGTATGCCCTAGCCAGTAGTTTGAGGTCTTCCATCATTCATGGATGGCAAAAGTACCTTGTCTTGTCAATCATAGCCTCTCACACAAAGATGCACACACACCATTCAGTCTTCCTTAGTGTCTGTATGTATTTGCTTTTCTGCATGGCCACAACACAGCCAAGCAAAACCACTTGAACATTTTTACAAAATAGATCTATTCACAGCATCCCTCTCTTTTTAGCACTGTCTGTCTCCCTTTCTAGCTCCCATTCACATTCGTACCCATGGCAAAAATCCAGTAGTCATAAAAGAACGTACTGCCTTTTGTCCTCAGTGTCAGGAAAAATCAATAACTACAAAACATAAAAACCAAAATCGGATCTCTCTCTAACATGTCTTTACAACAACAGGATGTAGTAAAAATAATAATAATTTTACCAATAAGGAGTTCTTGTTAAGACTGTGATTGTGCTCAATAGATTAGCAACTATTGAGTACAGTAAGTACTGTATGTGTGTATTAGCATAGCTCCTAGCCATGCTGACACTGATATGACGGCTCGGATTAAGGAAATTCAGCCTACAGTGTCTTCTCTGGTCACAACACTTCTGTGTCTCAGTCCTTATACTGACTGTAGTTTCTCAGCTAGTGTAGAGCTCTGCCTTTCCTCTTCCTCACTGTAGAATCGATTTGACATTTGTCTAGAGTATAGAAGTAAAATAGTATTTACAGTTTAAGCAAGAAAAAGCTCAAAACTACATTAGTACAATTAACAACACACTGCTGCATATTCTTGAATATACTATAGTGACAAACATGACACTAACAGGTGAAGCATTTTAATTTATCTGTATGTATTGCATCCACTTTAGTGCTGTTAAAAAAATGTTTTACAATTTATACAATGGTATCTATTAAACAAATATGTGTTTATCATACTTACTTTCTCATACAAAAAAAACAAAAACGGTTCATGTCATATTTAGTCTTTACAGATGCACATTACACCCACAAGGTGTAAAGACAATAGGAGACAGAATTGTGAACATGAATATCTCACCTTGAGTGGACAGGTCTTCACTACGTTGTGGTTTAGGATTAAATAAAGGTGATTGATAGTGATTCCAATGGACAGCTGGTCTTTTGTATTTTTACATACTCTTTACCATTCAGCTACAGCAATCAGCAAGACTCCAATACTGTACCATATGCACAGTGTCAAGGGTGTTAATAATAGCTGTTGATTTGCTCTCCATATGCTATGAGGTACCTCCTATTCATATTTGACATTTTCCCCTTCCCCCTTTAGACAGATATATAGCTGCCTCCCACAAATAACTTCAGAGTAAAGTACTCAATAAAATGCAAACAGCATTCTCATTTTTTCCAAGCCTGGTGCTAGTCTGTAATGCAGAAGATCTAACAAGAGTCTGGCTTTTACTAACTCTGTGCTCAGATTTTCAGATGAAATCCATGATTTAATTTTTGGCAAATTGTGTCAGTGTATGACTTCTCTATTCCCAGTTCAGTCTTTATGACAGGCACGTAGGCTACACTGAAGGCAATAACAACTAATGTTGTTAATACTTGAGATCTGGGAACTGAGTCCAGACAAAGCTTGTCCGAAGGTTGATAAATACAGAACTTTGGAATAATAAATACTGGCTTCTGCCTACTAAGCAGTAGGTCTATTGATGGTGGCAACTGAATGTTTGTATCAGGCAGTGAACCAGTGCTAATCTGCTCCATTAACCACCTATCCCTTCATATCCCATCCTGCAGACCTTTGAACAAAGGGTTGTCAGTGATCAGAGTACTGAAGCTGTTACATTAACATTTTACTCTTGAGCCAAATAACATGAAATTAAATACAAATTACTGTAAAACTGTAAAATCAACCTTTTGGGTCAAAAGTGAAGCACCTACATCCATACAACAAAGAATTATACTGTAAATAGAAACCCTTTTAAAATACAGTAACATTGTCGAATGAGGTCCAGAGTGAAATCGATAATAGTGCTTCTGAAATGAGTGGGCATAAACTAATAATAGTTAGGGGACAGACCGCATACTGTAGGTATAGGACCCCGTGCTTTAACATGTCGTGTATGTGCCACAATTTAACATAGTTGCAGTAAAATGGCCACTAAGGCACAAATGACCATATTGGTAGTAATAATATCCATGTACCAAGAGCAGTCCTGGACCAAGGTCATTCGTTTTATTTCAGAAGATTACTGTACTGGCTCCCTTGGTCAACATGCAAGACCAAGATTGGCATTGCTTTAACATGACCATCAGATTCTGTAATAACATTGCAGTAGACATCAGATCAGCATTGTGAGCCTGTTTAAACAGCACCTGAAATCTTATTTGTACAGACAGGCCTCCTATTGATGTTTTTGTGTCTGTCTTTGTGTGTGAAGTTTGAATTTTGTTTTAGAGTTATCGATTGATTTTACCACTATACGGTGCTTGCTTTAGAAAGATACAGCATATACTGTATAAACTATGCTACAGGTAAAATGTCCTTGAATTAAATAGTGCACCTCCTCCCTCCCTATTCACTGTACTGTAGGTTGCTCTGGATAACTTTATCAGCTAAACATCTATAATGTAGATGTAAACTCCCTGCTTATGCCAACACATTGTTGTTCCTGCTGGAATCAGCAGGAACCTAGGGATAGAGGTGGGTGGGATGCTGGGAAGCAGAAAGGTGAATCAGCCTCCACCTTTGTTTCCAAGTGCCCCCCCTGGCTTTGTTTTGGAGCAGAATGAATTATTAACGGTGGCCTTCTGGTCGTGTTTTTCATCAGTGTCCACCTCCAAAGGTAAAGAGCACTGCGCTGAGAGATCTCCATTGACTGCCTCCTTCCATAATGACAGCACAACAGTATACAATAACTTTTTTTAGTCTTCATGTTCTGTTTCCTCTCTTTCTGAAAGAGCTGCCATTCTTAATGACAGCCTAACTTGTACTCCAACTCATAACCACATGCTATGAAACGAACTGTGTCTAACCTAAAGTGATGTTTCACTCACCTTAAGTAAAATATTGTCTCATTTTGAGCTCATAAACATAAGTTAACAAATGTAAATCACACAGTCGTCAAATTCTAATATCTGTAACACTGACCAAGAACTGTTAACAAATATATTTTATAGTTTCTCTGTTCTCTACATTATCCTTTTGTACAATTCATCTGTTCTCTCATATGCCACTTACTGCCCTCCCTTACTAGAAGTGATATGAATAACTTTGACAACAGTAAATTGGTTCACATTTTCAAGTTGGTGATTTGGTTTTTTAAACAGTAGTAAAATCAGGGATGATTTTCCAAAATAAGTAGATTTATTCAGTATTATGAAACAACAAATGTTCTTCTACAGTTTGACATGGGCAGATTAGTTCATGCTTATCAAATTATTCACAACCTGGAACAATCATATAAAACTGGAACTAATGTTTGAATGTCCTGTGTTGTGAATATAAATATAATGAATAGGGAGGCATGTTCCACATATTTAAAGTCAACAGGTTTGTGTAGGGGATTCTCCATAGCTCAAATACTCTTGCATAAACAAGTACTATATCAAAGAATTGTATTGGCTGCATGCCACCTTTTTCTGTAAAGTACTATTACATCATATTACATTTTCCTCAAGGACAGTGAGGTATAGGTTCATTCACTGTCTGTGAATGGCTCTTCCTCTGAAAGGCTTGTTCTGGAATCGCACCTCCTTTTGCTCTGATGGTCCAAACTTTGGAATTTAGTTGTGCCAGATTAGATTAGGTTTATATAGGGCAGTAGTAAGTCTTCTGCTGTTCCTTTGTGCGAGTACAACATTAGAGAGGATGTGTATATGATATCTATTAAGGATTGCCCAGTATAACTTTGCTTGTGTGAGTGCTTCCTTGCTGACATATCAGTGGTTGTTCAGCTACCAAACTGGCTTCTGGTTGTTTTTGGGACTACATAGTGTAAAACCCAACCACATTTGTGATTGTTTTAGCTCTTAACATGTTTTCTCCTTCCAAACATGTACTTTTTTTCCACATAATTACAACACTCTAAGTTTTCCTGGAAGAGGCCAGGTGCAGGGTTGTTTTTCAAAGTAGTCCTTTTCCATCCAGCTTGCAGCCAACCACTCTAATACAGTATGTTCTAATTGTTAAACTTGCAAGATTCTCCTACCCAGACATGATGCTTGACTGTTTCTTTCTATCTTCCCCTCTGTTTGGCCAATGTCATTTAATCCTCTTTATCATCTTTCACCAGAGGTTGCTCCCAACTGACCAAAATGCCTGGCAACTGTAACTAAGGGGCTGGCATAACGGTGCTAAGCTTTTGGTTAAATAAAGAATGAGTAACATGTCCAGAAGAACCTGGGATTGGCTGAGTAAAGGAGAGGATGCATTTTATTAGGATTAGATGTTTCTTAGGCTTAACACTGATACTTTTTTCCACAAAAGTATAGACATTATAATAAATGACCAAGAAAACTGCCCTGAAATATACGTTTTATTTTTGCTGTGCTATTATATCACATTTTACTTTTAGTGCTTTTAGTTGTTTTTATAACATATTAACAAGTAGATCTTTTTTTTTAAATGTACTTTAGCTAGATATATTTGTGGAGACTGGATAATGAGGGGAAGAGGTGGGAACTAAACAAGAAAGGGGAGGAAAAAGTGGCAGCACAAATGTGGTAGGGGATGGGAGGGGTCAGTGGGGCTTTAGTTAATAGAAAATAGACTGTGAGAGATAAGTAATATGTAAATAGGAAATGTTTCCAAATTTATCTCTGGGAGGAAGTCCGTGTGAGAGGCAGAATGTGGCAGGGAGCCTCAGGTGGAGCTGGGAGGAGAAAAGGCAGGGCAGTGAGCGAGAAGCTGAAGGAGAGAAAGCAAGAAAGAAGGAGGGTTTGTGTGTGTGTTTGTGTGTGTGTGTAGAGAGAGAGAGAGAGTGAGTGTAGGCTAGAGACACTGTGTGGAGAGGGAGGGAGAGGAGTGTAAGCCAGTCACAGCATCTCTCCTTCTCACTGCACCAGGGCTGAGGGACTCTACGTCCCTTTGCTTCCCTTGCTGCAGATTTAATTCATTTCCATTAGCGCATTCACCTTTATTTCTTGCTTTTTAATTGCTGCTTTTGACAGATGCATTGCAATCATTTCTGTTTTTCTGGATCTAAGGACTTATTTATTAAAATGTGGCTTGTCATGTTTGACGGAATTTCAAGGGGGGCGTTTGCAGAGGACAGTGCTTAAACTGGGGCTCCGACTGGGACTTGGTCTTTTCTTTATGCTGCTAGAGTGGATTCCCCTTTTGTTGTGCTGCTAGTGTTTTCTTCACAGCAACAGACGTACAGAAAAAGGAGTTACAGGCGAGGCTATAGGACCCCATACCTCTACAACAAAACAGAGCACTATAAAGGACTAAGGCAAGTTAGAAAATCTATGGTCACATTAGGCACTTGAGAAGAAGATGCTAAGCCTCTCCTTGCCAGTGCTTTAGAACGTCACAGTACAAATGCAAGTAACAAGTTTATGGGATAAATAACCGGATTGTCGATTTTTCCCCACACCCCTATCTGCAAGTGTCTGACACAGGATTGCTGAGGAGTCGAAGTGAGTGGAGCACTGAGTTATTCAGCTGGCCTCTCATTGCTCCTGGAGAGTCCTTTCATCTGCCTGCATGGGAGTCTGATATTCAACATTTTCATCAGCTACTGGACACATTTGTTTGTTGTTCACTACTTGCAGTCCAGAACACTGAGAGGCAAGTTTGGACATTTGGATTTAAACTTTTTTGGCAGAACATGTCCAAACATTCTACCATGCTTGTTTTGTTTTGTTTGTTTTTTTACTAATTTTGTCTGGGGATGTCTTGTAAACACATTTTCCCCCCAGCGCCATGTGTGCTGAGAGAGCTGTGACATTATCTCCTGCGGAGATCCCCATGTTGTTCTAGCCTGTGTCTGTGTTTTGATTCAGACAATAGCTGGGTATACATGGGTTCCAGACACAGGCCAGAGGACCACCAAAATAAGGGAAGCCTGTCGTAACATTGTAAACACACTAGCACCCATGGCACAGTGATACTGGATTATACTGAAGGGTTGATACAGAGATGGATTTGACAATACACCAAGAGACCCCTAAGAGGCTGTTTTTCCTCCTGAGCAGTTATTTCTATTTATTTATTTTCTGAAAGATTACTGCATTCAATTTGATCTGATCATTACTTGATCTCCTTTGAGGATCTGTCAAGAGAAGACAGCATTGTACTTTGCTTCATGCATTAACCTCTTCGTATAGTTTCCTCCCTCGCATCTGCTGTGCTCTCTGCCCTTGTGAAGTGAGCTCATTCCTTCAGCCTCCCGGTGGCAATCCTCATTAGAATCACGAGATCAGATGAGCAGGCAAAGCAGCAGGGGAATTTGCCTTTGGGATAGACACTGGCCACAACACTAATACTACCCTGCATAGTTAAAAGTTTTTTTCCTCTCTACTCCTGACTGTTACCCACCTACTACGTTTGCTAACCATGAGTGATTGGAAAAGGAGAGCTGAACGGGTTGTTCTACCCTCCCAGAGGCTGTATTGATTTTCCTGCAGTCAGTGTTCATTTGATTGAGACCCAGCTATGTGAGATTAAGGTGAAAGAGAGAGTGTGTGTGTGTGTGTGTTTGTGCGCTAGAGAGAGTATTGTGCAGCTTAACTGAGGAAGGCTGCAGATGTCTGGTGGAGAGTGGGAGGGGGGCAAGCAGTTCTCCAGTTTCAGGCCAACTTATGGGTGGCTCACCACAAACCTGACCCACCTGGATAGCACCCAGAACAATGAACCAGTCTGAACTTACAACGGACCCGGTTCTCACTGCCAACAGCAGCCATGGAATTGTCTTTCCTGGCAGGGCCTCCAACCACTCCTGTCCCTTGGGCTGGGGGATGAATGAAGGACTAGAGGCTTGCATTCTGGAGACTGCTGTCATCGTACTTTTGACAGTGCTCATCATTGCAGGGAACTTAACTGTGATCTTTGTGTTCCATTGTGCCCCTCTGCTACATCACTATACCACCAGTTACTTCATCCAGACCATGGCCTATGCTGACCTGCTGGTGGGTCTTAGTTGCTTGGTGCCCACCCTGTCTCTGCTCCACTACCCAGCAGGTGTCCAAGAACCCATAACATGCCAGGTCTTCAGCTATGTCATCTCTGTTCTGAAGAGTGTTTCAATGGCCTGCTTGGCCTGTATCAGTGTGGACCGCTACCTAGCCATAACTAAACCACTCTCTTACAACCAGCTGGTGACGCCATGTCGCTTACGGGGCTGCATCACTCTCATCTGGGTCTACTCTAGCCTGGTTTTCTTACCCTCGTTCTTTGGCTGGGGTAAGCCAGGATATCATGGGGACATATTTGAGTGGTGCGCTCACTCTTGGCCCACCTCTGCTCTCTTTACAGGCTTTGTGGTGTGTTTGCTCTATGCACCTGCTGCCCTTGTGGTGTGTTTTACCTATTACCATATATTTCGCATTTGCCAGCAACACAACAGGGAGATCAGCGAACGGCGGGCACGTTTCCCTAGCCAGGAGATGGAAGCGGCTGAGGGGGGTGGCAATGGGCAAAACGGAGGGCATGGACCAGATCGGCGCTATGCGATGGTGCTCTTCCGCATCACCAGTGTTTTCTATATGCTTTGGCTGCCCTACATAATTTACTTCCTGCTAGAGAGCTCGCATGTGCTGGATAGCCCTGCCCTCTCCTTCATCACCACCTGGCTAGCCATTAGTAACAGCTTTTGCAACTGTGTTATTTACAGCCTGTCTAATAGTGTGTTCCGCCTGGGCATGCGTAGGCTCTCGCAGACAATATGCTCCTTCAGCCACTGTGCGGCAGATGACAGGGACTTTGGAGAGCCTAAACCACGGAAGAGGGCGAACTCGTGCTCCATCTAAAGACTTTTACAGGATAAGGATACACGTTAACAACCTAAACAACTGCTTAACTTTGACATAAACTAGCAAGGCTTAATGAAAGGTAAAACATTTTGTGTTGTTACTGCTTGTCAGCTAACACCAGTGACATTGCCTTGGTCACACTAACCTGTGGTTTATTGCATTACAAGTTTTTCAAGGAGAAGGGACCAGTGTCTAAACAGAAAGATTTAAGAAGAGATGGGCACTCTGTTATGTCTTTGTAATGTAGCTGTGGATCACACAGATAATTGTTTCCCCTTGGCTTTCTTAGGTGTATGTTATCAACCAGATTACACAAACTATTTCATTCACGCATGTTAAAATTTGTTGGTCATTGTGAATTGGATCGACTTATGACTTATCATTAAAAGAGGAAAGATAGCCTACACTTAATTGTTTAAAGTAAATAGTGAATATTTGACTATTGAACACCCACAGTGACAATTAAGACAGCCATTATGATGCTGATAAGTAAGAGGTGAATGTGTTTGAGTGTTTCTTAGAGAAAAGCGAGTCATTTTCTACTGAGGCATTTTGTGTCGACTTGGTAAAACACGTGAACAGGAGAAGCACGCAAAAAAGTCTGTACTGGTCAGGTATTCTGCCACATTTTTTTATTGATAGAGTGATTGGCCAATCACCAGTCTGATGTTTAACTACAAGAGCTGTAAAACTATCTGGGCATGTAAGTGAAGTGGGAATTAATAAGGTTTTCATATCATGGTTACAAATCTCTTAATGTTGACTCACACTATATTTAAAGATATTCAACACATTGCTCCTACAATTGTGTAACTTTACCCGTTTACCAGTTTTACCAGTTTAAATATGATCTGGATATGTTTGGTCACACTATTTACAAAGTTCAGTCCAATGATGTGTTGGACTTAGCCTGTTTTGACACTGAGGCCTCTACTGTATATTGAGGGCAGCAAACTGATGCTCTTGGTAGATAAAAACCCAAAAGTGTTTTTCCTAAGGTGCAAAGGAAGGACATTGGAGAGTGAGCACACAGAATTGATAAAGTAAAATGCTATTATTTAGTTGTTCATTTCATATAATTAATCATTAAAATCAAATTATTTAACTATTTACTTCAGAAACAGAATTCTACAAATAAGCAGACTTGATTATGTAGTTATTCTTTTACCCACTCACAAACGTGCCTGTGTCACTGATAGGTAAGGGAAATAGTGGTGTTGTAGACCTGAAGATGTAGCCTGGTTTTGGGTGATGTGCTTTAGTGACACAGTTATCTATGTTAAAGATGATAGTGGATAGTGGCTGAGATTAATGTGATCTGATCTGTCTGGAGGTCACTGTGAGGTTTAAATGTAACTCGTGTGAAATTACATTCTCAGTTGTGATACAGATCTAAAGCTATCAATAGCTTATCTTGTGTTGGCTTGTTAAGCTATTGGCAGGATCAGGCTCATCAACAATTTGATAAACAGTCAAAGTTACTGCCCTAAACATACAGGCCTGAATGGCTGACAGACGTCTCAGTGTTCTGCAAATTAAAACGGTATTTAGTGTGCACTTCTCAGAAGGTCAAACCTAAATGGGGAATTATATGAATTTGAAAAAATAAGATTACTTTCATAGCTAGACATGTTAAAATTTCATTTTTTATGACATTACCAACAAACAGATAACTGTGCTGGGAATATATAGGAGTTTGAAATAGAACATGATCATCTAGTTGGAGATGGATAATAACTTAATTCTGCAAAAAAAAAGTCATTTTGTTATTGTACTGTTCCTTCCTAACTTGGTAAACTTGAAGACTGTTTCCCAATATGGGGCTTATGATAGACAAAGTTTAGGTGATGCGTGCTGTTAAAGCACCTACAGTATAGACTGCCTTTGTTGTGATTCCTACCCTTTGCTATAGCACAGTAATATAATAATTCCAGTCAATTTACCTTGTACAGTCCCTTTATCATCAAATAAAGAGCCACGTAACATATCCAATGACCTATGCTGATTTCCCTCTTTGCTCATGTAGTGGTGGTCATCTGTGGTTCAGGCCTTGCATGTATTATATATTTGTCCATGGTAGAAAGCAAGTGACACAGCAAATCCCTTGATATTGTGACTGTTGTTCCATTCTATGCTGCTCAACAGTACCCGGTGTAAGTCATTCCTCATTTTAAAGCTGCATTAAGTGATTTTTTTACCTTTAGCAGCAGAAAGACTCCAAACCTGCTTATTATATTTCAGTGGCAAAAATTTGATTGCACATCCAGCAGAAACAGAGCTACAGTACATGAGCATTCCAGTAGTCTTTGTGGTCAATAGATGAATGTAAGTACTATATTGTTTTAAGCCAAGCTTTGCTAAACCAGCAAAACCAACAGTAAAATACAAAATATGTGTCTTTTGAATTATCTACTGTATATGCTGTACTGTCTTCACCAGCCACCTGTTTACTTTGACCCTCAGCAGTTTTGCATGAGGTAATAACCAAATCAATGAGGTAAAAGCAACACCGTAAAGCTGCAGAATGTGGTGTTGATTCTCAGTGTGATTATGAGCATTATCACCCTTTAACATAAGGAGTTTTTTGATTCATTTTTGAAAAAATATTGCTTTATGCAGCTTTAATGCATTGCAGATTGTTCTGTAAATGTGCCTAAATATGTATTTTGTAGGAAAAAAGTGTGTGTGGGGGGGGGAAGATGTCGAAATAATTACCATTACATGGACATGATGCACTTTACATTTTCCAGCTACATGAACACAGACGTCCATGTACACATCTGAAGGTACATGGTCATTGGATTTAGTTTTTCGGGACTTTGTAATGAGTTCAGAAGTTTCTGTGTGAATTAGAAATGGTGATTCATTTATCATAGTTGATCTGCCTTCTGCCCTCAAGTGGGTACATGTTTTCCTATCATATATGAAAGATAAGACGAGACAGCAGAAGTCTCGTGAATTCTTGTGAATCCTTCTATAGCCATATGACTTGGCAAATACAGTATGAGGAATATATGTAGGAAAAAATAGCATAGCAGTGTCAAATACTAGAATTTTATTTTTTTGATACGGTAGCTTGTGTTTTTTGGTGCTCCTTTGGAGCATAGTGCAGTGGGGTAGTAGATGAAATTTATAGGATCTGAATTAGTGCTGTATTATCTTCACAGTGTGGCGACGACAACAACTTAAGTTTTGAGAAAGCAAACCTTATGTAACAGCTTAAAATAAGGCTCAGTGGTTACAATATAATGTAAAAGTTCAAAAATTCAATTAAAGTGGAGATTGCCGTATTTGGGCAAGTGTTGCACAAATGTTAATTCCTTTGGTGATCTTTTTTGTAGCAGAGAGCCACTGACAGAATATTTAAACAATAAATTGTTTATACTGTATGTGTCTGTATAACGCTGACCAAACTGAAGTGGTAGAAAATCAAAACTGTTATCGTGTTAAAAAGTCATCTTACTGACAAGTGCATTGATAGGGGCTTTTAAATTACACGATAATACTGTATGTACTTATTTATTAAGTTATGTTTAAACCTTTACATATTATACTGTATATGAGTATATTGTATGTAAGGTGTGTCTGTTTTTAACCTGCTGTACAGCCAAAAAAAAAAAGACAAATTCTGATAAAGGTATGGCACATCAATTTGTGTTAAATCAACTAGGCTGCTAGTGTTTTGAGTAGGAGTCAGATTGTGTTAAATTACACAGTATTTATTTTTTTATTTGAAATTTTGTCAAAGGCTATGGTTTTGCTGTTGCTGCCAACCTAATAAAGGTGAAAATACATGTAGTAGACATTCACATCTGTCTAGTTGCTTTTGTGAAACTTGTGTGTTTCTGTAGTAATAATCTCCACTTATCCAGCTTTCATTCATATCCAGTAGAACTCTCCAGAATCACCCTCATCTTTCCTCCACTTTGCAACTATTTTAAGGAGTAATGACTAGGATGGAGATGTTTGCCTGTGACTGTGTGGCTGCCATTTTGAATTCCTATTGTAGACTTGTTCTGTGTGATTAGCTAATGCCTGACTCAGCAAACGTTGTTAAGGAGCAGCAAGATGGTTGGATACTAAGCATGATGGTAAGATTTGAATGAGAAACATTTGTGTGTTCATGGCAAATGTAAATTTGGTAACAGGTGAAATGTCTTAGCCTACATCTAATGATCAGATCAAATGTGGCACCTCCTTAGAGACAGGCATTAAAAAATGGCTTCCCCTGATATGTCAGAACAGAGAATTAAGCCCACGAGTGGAACTCTGACTCATTTTCCTATTGCATTCAATTGCTGCAGCAAGATGGTCATAGTGAATTCTTTGCAACAAGTATGGAAACAAGCAAAGCAAAGATTACATTTTCAGGCTTTGTGTCTATACATTTTTGGTCATTTGTGGTAACAAGGTAACAAATGAGGGTAAAGCAGGTCGCTTTACCTTTACAACCACTGGGAGTTAATACACACCGTCATGTCTTCTCATAATATAAACTGTAGCCTCATTATAGAGCCTGAGCCCTTGTTCTTGGTCTTAAATTGACCTTTGAAATTCATACACTCAACCTTTGTACTACAGGGAGCTTTGAAACGGCCATTACCCCACTAACTTTACCTTGTAGTTTTGTGGAGAGAGGAACAAGAGGAAATGAGGATGTTAGAAGACTGAAAGAACAGTTTTCTTGCTCATTTTCAAAATGCTGTTAAGCTCTATTTCAGTATCATTTAAAATGGCTATTAAAAGTTAGTAGTTTGGGGTAGTTTTATTTTTTTACACATGATTTGTAATACAAAATAGAGAATGTTTTTTATGCACAGTGTTGTGAAAGGCAGTCTTTGCAATGATTGTTGTATGGCATATAGCATAAGAACTACTTTAATAAACACTTTAATGATGTTTTCTCCATTTTTAGTTATATTTTATGTAGTTTGGAATTCTGTAGTTTAGAAATGAAAATGTATATTTGTTCGTCCCACCAAAAAGCTTTGGATTCATATGCAAATCTTCAGCCTAATGAAGAAAATCTTCCCAGAATAGGGTCCTTCAATATCCATGGCCAACACTATATCAGGAATTCCCTTTTATTTCCACAAATGGCAGCACTCGTCTCATTTCCTCTTTCCCTTTCCATCCTGCCACTCTACTCCTCTTTACATCTTGATTGAGAAAAGACCACCTGACCCTCTTTTGAGGTGGGGAAGTCATAATTAAGAGAGAAGCCAATTACTGCTTCTGTGTGCTAATGATGAAGCCTTGCAGTGCCCAGCAAAAGCTTTTGATAGCATAAAGAAGACAGACTCATACAGCAACACACCCTCATACATCTTACATGGCCTCAGTCAGCCTTTGAAAACATGGGCTGCAACTTGATAGCCAACAGGTGTTCATCAAGTTGCAGCAGATTCAGTTTCTTTTCACTAAGTAAACATTTATTTGTCAATTTACAAGAGTGGCTACACTCACTCCAGTGGCTCTCTGAGATCAAACTGCTATCTGCTAAATGTCAGCAGATCCCACAGTGATTATGATTAATCACTGTGGATAGGCTGTGGGCCATGCATGTCTGTATGTTATATGCTATCCTCATAATGGCTCTAAAAAATAAGTATGTGGCTCACCAAAATCAGCAAGATTTCTTCAGAAATCATGAATGTCTGTATTAAATGAAAAACACGAATGTCTAGTTGTTGTAATATTTCAACTTGGATCAAAGTGGTACCTTTTTAGACTCGACAGGGGACCGGAATTCTGAGTGCCCCAGAGCAATGAACAGATCACTTACCTGCTCACTCATTGTGCCCTCGATAAAAGAGAAAATGCCCTAAAATGTGTGAATCACAGGATTTTATCATTGTCTCCTTTTAGTAAAGTTAAAGTAAAGTTAAACACTTTACTATTGGATGTGGTGATTACCATAGGTAGGAAGGCTTTCTGTCCATCAGTGGGCACTTGACAGACAGCTTTCTCTTCCATCTCTTCTAATTGCTTTGACTCTCTCACAAGTAACACACAGCATTCCACTCGGTTTGAAAAGTGTGATTCTGCAGTTTTTTACTTATTGTCCTTTTATTCTCTGTTGCATCATCCCTTTCTGTTTTTGTCTTGCTTAATGCTGACTCCACAACTGAAACCACTTTGTAAAATCCCACCTCGCCTTTGAGCACCATAGTCATCTCTATGGCTAGCGGCAACTATGAAAACCAATTTAGGTCAGCGTTGTTATTGTCTGCTTGGCCTGTGATGGGACCAGATTTTCTGTGTTGCTGATTTACCCTGCAATATTTCTGTCTGCCTAGTCAGGAATTTTCTATGGCAATAATGGCCATCATGTCTAACTGCATTGGGATTCCATTTATGGTAAATACACCAGATTGAAAAATACCAAAAACATTTCCTTTAAAAGCTGTTTCTGTAGTTTTTTTGAGTCCATTGCCTTTGTGACTGCATTTTACAGTTTGAGAATTACAATGAGACATATTTGCAACAAATTTAACAGATGGTCCTGACTTATTCTACGGGTAGCCATAATGTTGTGATACTTAAAGTGTGAGTTAGGGAATGCATAACATCATAAATGATAGAGGCCCTGGTGTGTTTGTGTGTGTGTGCAAGAATGGACCCAGCTGCCAATCTCCTGTGCCCTGGTCGAGGTTGGCACACTAGAGACCTTTTATGGGCACACATGCAAACACACAAATGACAGAGCATCAGCAATGGTTGGATACAATACACGAGCACAGAAAGGCAGGCAAAATAATATAGGCACTAATGGATCAGAAATATTGCTTTTTCTTTTTTTTTTAATCTAAGAATAAAATAACCCTGTGGAAAAATGTTTTTTTGCATTTAAAAAACGTATCTGTCAGAAAAACACATAAATATTTAGAACATCTTTAAATAATAGTTTGTTTAATCTAACAAGAATCTGACAGAACAGACATTTCAAATGACAGCACCCAGATCAGACGCCAAACTTAACTTGACTGACTGTAACGATCATTAAATCTGTGAATCGTACCTTTTGTCCACCTTTCCAAATCTCTCTATGCCTCATGGTCAGTTGCAAATTTGTAATCCAAATTATTACATACCTGATTAGAATAAGGCAAAGCAAAGAAGCAAGATTAGAAATCACATTAAATGAAATATTGTTATTGCTTTTTAATGCCAGACAATGTTGGTCATCTTTTCTGCAAAAGGAATAAAATCACTTTGTGTATAATTATTTGTTGCAGATTTTTAAATAATGATTTTAAATGATGATGATAAATTGGTCAGTGTCAAATGTTATGCTTTTATGTGCGAAACAGTATCCTTAAATTTCTGGTCTTTTGCTGTGTGTCTCAGACTGTGATGGATTCTCCTTTCTTCTTTCCCATGGTCAACACTATCTGACAGCTGAGCTCTCCACAGCTGACACTTTGAACTGTAGACATTCTTTTTCCTGTTCAAAACGGATTTTATTGTGACAGAATAGAGCTCATTAAAGTATTGGCTTTGGAACTGCTTCAGTCCACTTTCCTGACTGCAGTGCTAAAGGAACATCTAAATAAATAAATATATATATATATATATATTTTCTTCTTTTCTATTCATCTTTTCTAATTTGATTTGGCATAATTTTCACTATATTCTTGCCCTAGCTATTCATACATAGAGGACAAAGAGAAGCACCTTGACGGACAGTGGAAGAGAAATCTGTTTTTTACTGTTAACCTCCCTGCAGACCTCAGGTAGTGAAGCTCTGCCAGCTTCTCTAATTCTCTCTCAGGGCACTTTAGCTGAATTAAATCCCATAAAATCGTCAAATTACCCCCATGGCTCCATAGCACATTTCCTCCCTCCTTCTGTCTCCTTTCTCTTGCTCTTCCTTTCTTTCTCTCTATCCTGAGAAAGTGTTTCCTTTAGTAGCAAGTAGCACACCAGGCCAGGCTGTGTTGGCAGTTATTTAATGGTGATTGTCCTTCAGTTTGCCTCAGGCTGTTGTTGATATGGCTAGTTCTTCCTTGGTGGCATCTAGCCTGCATAGTCTCAGAGCAGGAAGAGGCAAGTGAATGAATGGGATGGATAAAAACAACATTAAAATGTAGCTGTGTGTAGAGTTGACTGGGCTGTGTGACAATTGTGCCATTTGAATGTTTGTTTTAATTCTCTTCATGTCGCAAAAATAATCACGATTTTTTTGTTGTACTTTGGCGAAGCAGTAATTGCCTGCCTGCGTACCAGATCAGGGATCAGTCCTGACAATATTTATGTTATAATACAAGTATTATACATAATATATTTTGTATTGGCAGCTGGGAGTGGTACCACAGTTTGTTCAACATAAAAGGTGAAGCTGATGACATGAAGGGGGTGAAACAACTTAATCTCCTTAGAGGAATTTAGCAGGGTATACTGCTAGCAAGTGGCTTTAGTAACAAAATTACCTGGTATTGACTTTACTGCTTTGTGAATGTCAAGAGACAATGGTTTTTCCTTTTACTATAAAATTACATATGATGTGTATATGCAAATTTTGTGTTTTTGTGTTAATTATTTGACTATTAAGTTTCCGCAGTTCTGTCTATATAACATTGTTAGTAATTGTGTTAATGATTCATGTGGAACTGGTGTGCAGATTTCTATGCTTAATATTTTAGTGTTAAACACAACTCTACATTGGCAGCAATACACAAAATGAATGATCAAGCGTACCTATAATGAAAAGGAAATTCAAGCATATGAAGATATATGCTCATGGCCATTCTACACAGTTGTGTCTTCGGTTGTTTCATGCACGTGTGTGATGGAACAGATAAGTGTCCGTTATACCCAGTTCAGCTGTATACACAGACCATGTAACACCTCACGTTTTGTCTGTGGTGTACACTTGTGTTGTAGCTGAGACCCAAAGCATGTTTTTACGCTTCAAGTCTATTTTCATATTGCATGTAACTAAGTGCACTAGGCTCTGCCTGGCGCCAACAACTCTGGCCTCAATGCATCTTGTGAAAGCATTCATGGTGGACAGAAGCTGGTGCTATTAATGTGCTCCTTTCACTACACACTACTGTCTGTGTAGACACAGTGTTGTACTTACTTTGACTTAGTGCTTCAGATGTGTGTGCACAGTCTGTATTTGATGTGTTTGTGCTGTAAATCCACAACAGAGTGATATATTTACTAGTTTACATTCCCTGAAATTACAATCAATGGGATTGGTAACTGGTAACTGTTCTAATCTGAAACTACTTCACTGTTTTCCAAAACCTGGCAGCATGCTCTGTACATGGACAAATGGATAAGAAATTAATTATTTGGGATCAGTTTCATACAGACCGAGCCACAGTGTACTGATACACAATGCTAGAATAGAGATTTTATGTTTATTCTTTAGTTGCATTCAAAATAAACGGAAATAGGGATTGGGATCATATTGTCCACAAAATTTTGATTAGCTGTACTTTCCCTGTCATTCAGTGTTTTTATTTATGATGAATAAGATAGGTCATCCCAACTATCCAGTCCCATGTCCCTGGTTACAGCTGAGTGTCTCCATTGTCTATGGTTATTCCCAGCTGAACGTCAAGACTTAAGAGCTACTGTGTCGCTATGGAAACCCTCAGTAAGAAGAAGCAACAAGGTTTCAGATAGTGTTTATTTGAAGTTTATAAATAGGTCGCAATTAAAATGGATGTTAACATTGCCTCCAAAATAGCAACATCTTCATTATTTATTCATGTGTGCTTTTATTTTGAAGATGCAGGGGAAGGAAAATCGAGGCAGTACTGTAAAGGAAGTGTACTGTATGTACACTGTATGGACTGTATGTGTTAGTCACTTTGTGTATGTGTGTATGTGTGTCATATGTGCTTGTGTACACACTGTTCCTCTGACTTAGTAACGTGGGTGGACATACATCACGATCAATCTACAGATGCAGACACAGCATTCCCCAACTTTATACTTAATCTGTTTTTTCTCATGAGCCGATTCACTGAGTATCTGACCCACCACTCCACCTCTATTATCCCTTAGGGTCTTGTGTCCCAACATAACAGAGACTCAACTCATATCCTCCAGTCAAACCACAACTCACAGAAAATGTCAGGTACCTGAGGGGATGCACTTTATCCACTGACCTCTCTCACTGATGCTCTGTGTGTTTATGTCTGTGTGCACATGTGCGGGAGAGAAAGAAAAGGACATTTCATTCTGCTAAAGCACCAACTTGTTCCCTACGAAATACAGAGTCAAACAGGACAGCATGTTTTTCACATTGTTTCATATAATTTTTGTGTATAGTTCAGTTCAGGTTTTTTTTCTTTCCATTTCAAATCCTCACAAGGTGCTTCGTACAGCATTGTATTCATAAATTTAAAAGAAAGCCCCAAAAGGTAGATGGTTCACACACCCAGATAAACATAAAATTGTATTTTATTTAGTTTAGATTGGCACACACAGAGAAGGAAAAACATGTCGACCGTCTTATTCATTGTTGAAAAGTTCAGATTAATGATTAAGTTCATTTAAATTTTTGCCGGTGATGAGTGTCAATCAAATTATTGCAGGTGTGCCAAGTCGTAACCTCTAATGAGGGGTGTCTTCATGTTTGTTTCTCTGAAGGCTCTTTATGGAATTCAGTCCTGTAAATGCCAAAAAGCAGATGTAAAAATTATCATATTTATTGAGTAAAGGATGTCTAATAAGGCAGGTTAATAATGCAGTTCTGTTTTAGCTTCTACTATAATGAAAGTATTCCTTCCTTCTAAAAGCTATAATGAGCAAATGTTTGGCATTTTTCTTTGTTAAATCACTTAATTGGTTTTCAGTAATGCTATTTAATGCTGTATTAATTTCCTGGTGATAGACTAAACATTTAATTTAAAAACAGAAGTAAAAAAAGAATCACTAATCCTAGTAACTCTGTTTGTTGTGTCAAGTGTTTTATCCAACCTGCTTGTTTCTCACCTAATTCACTGTTAGCAAAATTAGACATTTCACTTTCTTGCCTGCTGCCTGAACACTGTGTCGGCACTCAAATCTGCTTATTGAAATGCAGAAGCAGTCGGACCATTAAAATGCCACAACAGCGATACAGAGACAGATGAATTTGCAATTTGCCAGGCGGGCCAGCTGTTGCCCCTCCCTACCCTAAACCCTCCAGGGAAGCCTCCAGAAACGTTCTCACCGGTAACCAAGGACAAATGCCTCAGGGGTAGCTGGTTTTTAATTACCGGGCTCCTGTCCTCTGAATATCACACCAATGAATTATCTCACTGTGACCCACTCAAATAAATGGAAATGAGCAGTGTTTGGGGGAGTCAGGTGTATCAGCACAGAGGGTTGTGTCAGTGTTACGCCCTGGCTGTCTGACGATGTTGGCTTTACTATGAAGTTATAACACAATGTGTTTTTTGCCTGATTTGTAGACTTTGCAACCTTTCTTTGAAATTTAAAGCAGAAGACGACCAAGGCATTTTACCTTGATAGATAAAATATCTTTATTATTGTGCCTCACCTTTTTATTAGTGCCTAATTGAGTCTATCCTCTTAAAATGAAGATATAGATATATTCAAGCCCAGCAGGTTAACATTATTGTTTAATCAAGCCAGGATGTGCCTCAGTGGAAATTAATGGCAGACCTTTGAATTGCCTAGAAAACATTTTAGATTTACCTTCACAAACAAGCTCCGCTGTGCTTTTTTTCTTTATAGCAGCCATCTTCATGACTCCAATACAGGGAATCCAGAGTAATCAGTCTTTAAAGTTAGCAGTTACACTACAGCTGGTGGTGCTGCCTTGCACAGAGGCTCACAGAACAGAGAATAGTTGGGTTGGGCATCAGAAATGTTCTATCAGTTTTGAGACTGATTTTGAACAGAATTCATGTGGACGGGAGGAGCTCCAAGGCATAGTCCTGCAACAAATGTGTTTTTTAACACACCATCCATCGTTCATCAAGGCCTCTGTTCTCTAATATAGCCCTTTATGCAACTTTCCACTCTCATGATGAAGCTAGGCACTGCTGGTGCAGTACGTTTTGTTTTTGCTTTTGTTTCCTCATTCCTATCAGAGACTGTAGAGTCAAAGCGCACTGATTTTATTCAACTGATGCATCACTCTGCCAGGTTATGAAGTGGGGGACATAAGAATTCTGACTGATAAATAGGAGCAATAATAAGGCTTTACAGTGTATGGAGATGAGAAACACATAAACAGCAATTTAATGATTTTTCTGTTCAGCTTCAGAAGTGTGTTTTACACTTAAGGCTGGTGTGAATCCCGCCACAGGGAGCTGTTAACCCACCTAAGAGAATGTGATTACTCCTTGTTTTAATGAACAGGGTTACTATCGCACTGCTGATTAGCCTACTATTTTAAGTTTTCTTTCTTCTACCTTGACAACAGTGAGATTCAAAGAAGAAACATTTGAATGGGATTTTTTTTTTTTTTTTTTTATGCTGGATTTTACACAATACATTTTCTTGTTAGCTGCAGTCCAAAATCCTGTGCTGGTTTATCAATGTTACGCCCGTATCATTCCTCCTTCAGCTTTTACGCTTCATGTTTGATAATATTCTTATTAAGGAATTTTACTTGGTGTCCATCTGGATTTATTGGTATTTGTAAGTGGTTTTCCAGAGATGTATTGGACTAAATATAGTATTCATATACTATATAGGATAAGGATAATCAGCTTTATTGTCATTGATCACATTTACATGTTACAACGAAATTTCACTTCTGCATACCTGGTATGGGGGATGGGCTGGGAGTCTTGTATCCCAGTCTGATGCTTATCCCATTGAGCTACCAGGCCGCCCAGGTATAGGTATATGATGGGGCGGATCAGTTGGTAGAGCAGTTGTCTATGAACCCCAGGGCGAGTGGTTTAATTCCTGGTTCCTCCTGACTACATGTCGAGGTGTCCTTGGATAAGACACCAAAACCCTGTAGTAGCACAGACATGTACTGTCTGGCCGCTGTCCAGCAACAATTTCCCCAAGGGGATCAATGAAGTATAAAGTATGTCATATTGACATGCTGATTTGGTGGCACAGTGCTGTGCAACTTCTCATCATGCTTATTCCTGCTATACATTCATGTAACCTTGTTTTTACATTTGTATTGAATAACCGTGAAAGTCTCTACACACCTGAATGTGCATCACGTACTTCAGAGGGAAAAACAATTAACATAAACATGAACTGCCTTGCTTGGGCTGCAATATTTATGAATAAACTACATTTCAGTCTAACTGACTTTCTTCAGCTATTTTTAATGAATTTAAGAAAGTGATGTTAATATCCACACGATAGAAAAACTGATAGGTATTTTATTTGATGACCGTTTTCCTACAGGTGGCAGTTGCTGTAATAAAGTGAAGCATTCAGCTTTTTTTTCTAGATATGCTCTTGTGTAATTATTCTGTACTCACAGTTGGACATCATAACCAGCAATCTGTCTTCATGGTTGACTCCAGCAGTTTCATTCCAGAAGCATCTTCTCTGATTGGCTCGGCTGTCACTTTAGGACTTAATGGCCTCTGAGTGTTCAGCTGTCTGAAACTGGCATATTTTGCTCCCGCACACTGGGGCTGCCTCAACCACCAGCACCCATGGGCCCTTCCACACCTGGGAGTTGCGTAACACTGTCAGAATAGAAGGGCAACTTGAGAGCTCACTGCTCTCTCCAGAATTGTATAATCAAGAAGAAACATGGAGCTGCTTCCAAGACGCTTGATATATATTTTTACATTTTAAGCATTTAACTACCACTTTAATTCAGACGGAGTGAGATTGTGAGAGCAGGTAGGTGGTTTATTATCTTGCTCAAGGACATTTTGACAGCATTGAGTGCTGTTGATGGATGGTTAGAATGATTCATATTTCTGTAGCAAAATGTTGACATATTGACCTTGTGCTGTGAAGTGTTGGCATATTTTTCTGACTTTCCTAACATGTATTATGTTTAAAAATTACTTTATCTTCGCTGTGCCCAGAAGAACCCAGAAAGGCAGTTTAACTGTCCCTATATAGTAGTAGTATAATATGTAAGATGTCTGATTCACTGGGTGTCATCCCATACTACATATACATTTTTTTTGTACATATGTCGTAAAAAGAGCCCACGCAGTGTAATATTTGTTCTCAAAAACAAGAACTCGTATAAGTTTTTATTTTGTGAGCAATGTTTAAGTCACAAACATACTGTATGTTGTACACTGCTCTGTGATCTTTTCAATTCTTTTTTTTTTTTTTACTATTTGTACTATTGATAAGAGGTAGTGGGAGATTGTTACCTCACTTGAAGTATCTTTTCCCTTATTTGGTTACAGATTCACTGAGTCCTGATACTGTACCACAGTATACTAAATTAGGAGATCCAGTGTAGGTACAGCACGATATTCTTTCAGTGGAAAAACTCAACCTGTCTACCTGATACAGCAGAGACTTGCAGCAGGATAAACTTCAACAAGGTCGCTAGTCACCAATGTTGCTAGCTTCAGATGAGTAACCAGTGGCCCAAAGTGTTTTGGTTTCATCTTTTGCCCATATGGAAACTGGGGGAAGTTGACAAAACCTAATAGCCAATTGTGCAAACAGTGTACAGAGGACTCAATCTGTCAGCTACAGGATCTATAGGAGCACACTTGACATGGAACAACTCAGCTTTACTCAGCAGTAAGCTGTACCAGATCCTCTATTAATTGTTTTTATCATAAAATGACAGGTGTTTTCTCATACTTCCTTTGACCTTAATATAAATTAAGAAACAGTTCCTTAGGCCGTGATTAACATTTAAAATATCCCCCATCATGCATCTGCCCTTTACTGCCTTCCTCTAGTAGCAATTTAGCTTCAGCCACTGGAACCTGTTCTTTCTCATATGTTGTGACTAAAATTGAAAACAGCCGTTAGACATTTTGTCCTATTTTACATTACAAGTCATTTGTTGCATATTGTTTGTCTGCTTTTGTTTGATAATTAGCAATTTGATTATGTTACTTTGTTATATCAAAAACTGATCTTGTCCCAGCAATCTAAAGCTAATAAATTTACAATGTTAAAGGTGGTAACTGTAGAAAGTTTTCACGTGTAAATAAATATATGTGAAGTTTCCAAATTCTCCAAGCTATGCATTATACAATAGTACTATTATACATATATACAGTACTATGTTAGAGCTTAAAGCTTTTCTATGCTCTACATTATATGCGACATGATTTACAAATCATGTATGTAAAGCACAGCAGAGACAGATTTATAAACCAAAACTGAATTCTAAATAAACCTGGAGACAAGACCTTTACTCCTGTACTAGATGGTCATAATGTGCCTCCACACTCCAGTCATCTGCAGAGGAAAGACTAAACTCTTTAAATGTGGTATCTAGTTCCTCAGTAAGAAAAAAATGAAATGTTTTTGAATGTAGAGGGATGTGGAGGTGGAGTGCAGGTTTGGACTCATCAGCAGTTTTTATTTTTAGCTGTGTGTGTTAAGTAGGTTACCTGTTGGTGAGGTCTGAGTAATGGACTGTCTGCCCAACAAGCCCCCAGGCTTCAATTAGAGGAAGCCTCTCATTCCCCTCTGTGTACATATCTCTCTCCTCTCTTTATCTCTCTTTCATGACTTCTCTGTGGTATCTGTCTGTCTGCCTTTTCTCTCTTTGCCTCTCACTTTTTCTTACTTCATTGTGTTTTTCTTTCTGGTTTCCACCTTCAGTCTGTCAATTTAAAAGTCACCAGTGAATAAATCTGAAACAATATACAATACAACAGTTTTATACTGATGGTGGACAGTGTTAATGTTTTTTAAAATCTCTTAATATTTATTATGCCAGCTGCAAAATGCTAAGAAAGCCTGTGCTGATGTGCACCATTCCTGCACTTTTGTGTGTAGGTGAGGTGAGTCTGTGTCTGTGGGCCAGTATTTGTGCATTATTCTGTGGTGTTGCAGACAGATATTTTTTGTGGATGTGTGGGTGAGTAAAAGTCGATATTATGTTTCTGGGTGTACTTGGTTACATTGACATTTTAGCTATCATGTATTCAACAGTGTACATCTGTTTGCATGTAAACAGACTGTGGTAGATGCCCTCATGAATATGTTTATATAGTTCTTTTTTACACAGGCTTTGTTCAAACAGGCTCCATAGGCTTACATTGTCACTCCTGTGGAGCGGCTTACTGGTTTTGCCTTTCTGTCAATTGTATTGTCACATCCCAAACTGACGGTAACTAAAAGAGCAAAACCATGAAACTTTGAGGATTACCTTAAATCAAGAATAGCCTTTTCTTTCTTTACTCTGGTCTTATCCCAGCCACCGATCCCCTGTCCTTCTATTACTCCTGTCTGGAAATGGAACAAACACACAGCTAACAGCCCTGTACAGTAGTTCCCCCTGTCTCTTCCGTTGACTTGTTGACGTTGACTAGCCTTCAGTGACAGCATCCAAGCAGGGCTGGACTGGGACCAAAAA
Source organism: Sandelia bainsii (assembly GCA_032362345.1). NCBI lineage: Eukaryota > Metazoa > Chordata > Actinopteri > Anabantiformes > Anabantidae > Sandelia > Sandelia bainsii. The sequence continues at coordinate 18,110,839 of JAUMHL010000021.1, read as the reverse complement.
ATGGCCCTGGCATTTTTTGGTCATGGCAGCCCACTATGATTATTTATACGATATGCGAAAGCACATGACATACCAGAGGATATATGTGCACGTTGTGTGATTTCA
>JAUMHL010000021.1:18079592-18110634 GCA_032362345.1 Sandelia bainsii | reverse complement strand
TTAAAATTGTATTAATTCTAACTCTTCTAACTTTTTTCTTTTTTTACGTTTTCTGTTTTAATTCACTATTATTATTATTAATATTATTATTATTATTACACACATCCCAAAACATTTTCATTGTTAACTCTGACTGTGTTCAAGCTTACGTGTAGGCAAACCCCCCCACCACCCCTCACTTGCTCTCACACACACACACACTCCAGCCCTTTGCACTCCCTACATGAAACGTCCCTCTTCATTAACATTTCGGCTACTTTTTACCGTAGCTAATCTGACCCCTTCCTCAATCTTTCCCTGGGCCACGTCTCTCTCCTCATCCTCATCCTCATCCTCCTCCTCCGACGTATCTCCCTGAATCGCTAATTCTGCCTCATCCTCCGGCCCTGTACCAGCTGCTGCAGCAGTAGAACTTGTGTTGGCAAACATATCGGTAAGTTTTGCGCATTTTGCTGCGTCCACTTGAAGGCTTTTTTGCCTTTTTTCTCTGAGCTTTTCTGCGCCCCCCTTGCGCTTTTTTGGTTTGTCCATAGCCACTCCTCTCCACTCCTCAGCTCAAATGGAAAAATTTGATAACCTTGGTTAAAAAGGGGAGGGAGGGGCGGGCCGAGGAGGGCTGAGAGATTCCATTGGATTAGCCCAATGTCCTTCAAGAAAATCAACCAATGGGACGTCGCGGTCGATAAAAATGATTTATAATATAGTTTTTTGGGTAAATTATGACAGCCCCGGGCCGGCCCAAAAATGTGCCCGGTACGCCAGATGGCCAGTCCAGTCCTGCATCCAAGTCTCTGTCCAGCATCAGGAGGTGATGACCTAAAGGTATCATGGTGTATATGGCTTCCTGCTTCAAGCCATGGCAGCATGGGCAGTAACTTTCTGTTTAATCCAATAAGCCTGTCTCAGCTGTTGTTATTGAGTTGTGAGTTATATGAGCACAGACAATGAGGATAGTCTGACCTGGTCACCCTGCTGCTTCTTAGGCCTCTCACTTTGGATTGTTATTAATTAATTAATGCAGCTTGTACTTGAAGGTAAAACAGGTTTATTCTCTAAGTTCCGTACTAATAGTGTAGAACAGAGAATTATTGAATTGAAATAATTGATGCGGACTGATGCCGTTGATGAGGTTGCAGCCTCAGTCTTCCTGCATAGATCAAAGAGCTCCCAGCTTTAGTATTTGTGCACACACACATTCATTTGAATAGTTAGCATGTACACTAACTATATAGGTCCAACCCCCTTAATGTGTCCTCATTACATTGTAACTAAAAATTTAATAATATTACAATTCAGTTTTTAATCAAACATGCACATGTGTACAGTAGACTTCTTTTTTTTTTTTAGGACAACTGAACAAATCTTGCTCACAGATAAAACTTACATTCTTTTAATTTCACAGCAGGCAGACGAGACTGGTGCATTTAGTATGTGAACCATCACTGTCAGAGAGAAGGAAATGAAATAGAAAGGAGAATAGAAGATGAAAAAGATCAGAGAAGTGTATAACAGGGGAGAAAAGGAAATGGAGAAATCAAAAGAGAAGAGATTGTACAGTAGGAGATGAAGTAGCAAAGAGGATACAATATAGTAGCACAAAAGGGGAGGAGATAAATGAGGAGTAGCGAATTCAAGGAGAGGAGCGAATATGCAGGGGGAAATTGAAAAGAAGAGAAGAGAGGATTCAAAACAAGAAGGAAGGAATGAAGGAGGAGATTAAGCAGAGTAAAGGACGTCCTGTCCTTATTTTCTGTTCTATTTTTTGAGTAATGAGGCTGTTAATTAGTAGAGGCATGCATGGTTTATTAAATCAAAGTGTTTACAACTATCACTGTCAACCAGATTTTTTTCTGGTTCCTGCTCATGTTACCATGGTAATTACAGTGTCATAAATGTGTTTGTTATGAATGTAGCAGCTCCTAAGGAGTAATATGTCAATCATTGGGCTATAATTATTTTTAATCTAATATTTTTACTTTCTGAGTAAATAAATTGTTATTTGTGCTGTGTTGTCCTTTACTCTCTATCACTTGTACATGACAAAGAGGCAACATGATTGTAGATGGTAGATTTTCATTGCTTCTCTCATTCTTTTTTCATATAGGTCCAGACAGTTTTCTCGCCTTAAAAAAATTAATCATTATTTCAAAACTACATTTTGCATTTACTCAGGTTATCTTTGTGTAATATTAAGATTTGTTTGATGATCTGAATCCTTGTGTGACAAATATGCAAATACTTCTTCACAGCACTGTAATTCTACACAAATACATGTGAACAATAGGACCTCTTGACCAAGAGCTTTCACTACTGCCTTCACGACTGCCTTTTCACTCTGAAACACTCCTAACTTCTTTTTTTCTGTATGGTCAGGAAACAAGGGGGGAAAAAAGAATCAAGAAAGATGAAATTTCTCTCTCTCTCTCACACTCACACTCACACACACACACACACACACACACACACCCTGCCACTCTGTCACACAGATCAAGGCCAGTCAGACTCAGGGTTGCTTTAGCTGCAGCTTACAGTGAGTTGTTGGAGAATGCTGTGCTGCCAGTCTTTTCTCTGGTACTGTTTGGTGTGTGGGTGGGTGGGTGTGTGTGTGTGTGTGTGAGAGAGAGAGAGAGACAGAGAGTGTGCATATGACTGACTGTGTGAGAATACAATATGAGGGGGACATAGCAAAGTGCCTGTTTATGTATGTGTGTGTTTGTGACTGAGAAATTCATAGGAAAACAAGTTGTTCGGTTTATGCGTGTACACTGCAGTGCTTGTGGATTAGACTGTGCAGACTAAATGACATAGGCCTGGGGAGTGCTGTTGCATAAGGAACAAGACAAGCACTAAAACCCATACAAACAAACACAGTGAAATACAGTAGCAGTGAGCTGAGTGTGTTGCTGCTTTGTATCATAGCTGTGAACTGGTACATCTGGTTCTGGGTTAAGTATAATACCTTTTTCCTATCGTATATAAACATTTACACACAAAACATGTAAGAATGTTATTAGTGAAAATATAATGGGCTCCTGCCTGAGTTGAAAAATCCTTTGCTTCTCTTGTCATCTCATATATCTTTTTAGAAATAAGTACTTCTATCAGGACAATCACTATTTCATATTATCATATTAAAACTCAAAACATATCATGTATCTCAATTTGACTTTGATTTTGTAACTTGGCTAACTCATGTTATCCATGTATGTTGCAGGACTCAGCCCAGGAAGGTGTCATCACCCGGGATATCCACCGCACATTCCCCGCACACGACTACTTCAAGGACTCTGATGGAGATGGACAGGATTCACTGTACAAGATCTGCAAGGTGAGCCTGAGAAACATAATATTGAAGATGTTGAAAGACATCCTTCTAGCAACAGCGTTCTCGGTCTATCATCAACATATTTTAAATTTGATGAAATTCAGTACTGGATTATACAGTACTGTATGTTACCTTCCTTTTTATGGCTTCGTGGAACAGAAGGCAAATCTCTAAACTCTTTCATGCTGTCTTTGAACATTTTTGAAAACCTTCCTGCTGAGACTCAAGCACTGTGAGATGAGAAGCTCATTTTGAAATGTATCCTAAACCTTCTAAAATGTGTGTCTATTCCTATGAAGCCAGGCATTAGTTGTTTTTTTGCTTTGTGGTCTGGCAAGGCACAGTAGGAATTTGCTTAGCATTTTAAATTGGCTCTACCATCTATGATTGACAGTGCCTGAGTTTACTGAAACATCAACCTGAACTCTTCCTACACATGACATACCGGATGTACGCACCCCTCAGTGGACAGTCACTAATCTTCCAATTTTTTTAGTGGAAAAACATGGTGGCTGTTAAGTAGGTGGCAGAGTTCTCTTAAATGATCCACCAAAACTGGTTTCTGAATATCAAATTTGAGGCAAGATATAAACCATTTGGTTATTAAATGCTTCATGCTTCTATCATACATTTCTTAGTGGTTTATCTTATTGTTTGCTGTTATGTAAAGATTTTCACTGGTACAACACTGACATCAAACTCGATTACAATGCATTGTATATTGATATATTTTAGTTTTAAGCATATGAGTGAAGTACATTGCACTCCCTCATTCGTTATATACATCCTGAGATCTGATTTAAACTGCCAGGCTGATAACCATGATTAATACCAAGTCCATGGTATAGTAAAAACCTGGAGCCATCTATACAAACATACACATACAATATTGAACAGCCAGTCATGCTGACCTTTTGTGGATCAGCGTTAGCCTGCCACCATTTAAAAAAAAAAGAGGAAAAAACAAGCAGGAGTACCTGCTTTTTATTAAGATGAATGAGGAAAATACGTGCTATAAGGGGAGGATCCCAGTGGACTCACATCCTGAGGTAATTAACTGTGAAGACACAAGGTACATTTTATTCAGACAAAAGCCAAGGGCAGCTCTACTGTAATGTATTAAAGCCAGTCTTAATCTCTGTCACTGTCTTCCTCCTAACCTGACTGCAGCTGTGAACTCAACCAAAACTTAAACTGTTTTTATGCACAGACGACTTTGTGTCACCCCACATCTCTAACAGCTCTATCACATTCAGATAAAACTAAACATGAAATTGGTATGTATGTAGTTAAAAATGGCTACGCAGATAATCATGGTTGGGAGCTAGTTACATTTTCTTTTAGCAGTTTGTTTTCTGCTGATCTTCAACAAATTCGTGCACCCAAGAATTTGGTACACAGGATTGAATTCATTTGGGCTTTTGACATCAACACAGTCTCTACTCAAAAAAAATACAGGGTCAAATCTACAGATACACATAATAAGGTTATTAATTCAGTGGTGCTGAAAGTTCCAAAATGTCTTCCAATTTTCCAAGCCTAAGACCTCTTAACTTTCTATTAGTGGTCATGATTGACTACAGCTGGTAGCTTCTCCGTGCCAAGATAAAAGGGTTTGTTTGACTGCACACAGCACAATGGGAAAATCTAAGGAACATAGTGCACATCTGAGAAAGAGGAAAGTAGATTTACACAAGTCAGGAATGTCTATATACAATAGCAACTTAAATAGTCTTAACAGTGAAACCCAACCTCACAACTACAAATCCGCCAATATATTTAGTAAAGTTAAGTTCAGTGAAAGTAGACATTCTTGGCCTCCCAAAGAAACCTGCTCATCCCTTCCATTAATCCCAATATGAAATACACTAAGTAGTTGACTTAATGTTTTATTTTATTTTGATATTTACTTACTTAACTTTTCATTTACATTTAGTGTGTTCCAGGTTCCAGTTTATGTCTGAAACCAGCTTATAACTGACTGTAATAGTACTTAGAAGCTAAAAGCTTGCATTCAGGAATTACGTAATGAACAAAAATCTGAGAGCTGGATGAAGAAACATCATATAAAATGTGTGCACAGAAAGTCTCAATTATACACAAATATACATTTCTCACAGGTTTTGTTGTCCATTATAATCAAATATAGCTGTAGAATGATTGGAAACTTCAGCACCTGTTTTCCTGGCAATGCAGAAGTAGAATATGGCTGGTCAGCGCTCTGGGAGAACCTGTCAGGATGGGTTAGCATCCAGTATGGACCCAACTAGGTCAGTGGCGAGCCAGCCCTCATTTGTATGCAAATCCATGTAGATTTGCAGCTGATAAGGTTGGTTGGATCTTGAGGCATGAGTGGGTTAGGATCCAGGACAAAGTTTATATTAATCTTCATATTCTACTCATTAATAAGCCTGGAGTCTTTTTTTTATTTTCTAACTTTTATTCTCTGGGGAATGTCACCTGAGTTCTGTGCTCCTTTTTGTGATAATCTGCTTCTTTTTCTTAATTTTTCAGTCTGTCATGCTTCTAGATAGTCTGAACAGCCTCAGACCCTTACTGGTGTATGTTCTGAAGGCCTATGGCAGCGGTCGACACCTAACCTGTCTCAAGGGCACAATTTTCTCTTTTACTGAGTGTTCTAGTAGAGGAGAGTATTATTTTCTCACCTAAGGGATAAGGAGAATGAATATCTTTTATATTCCATGGAAAACAAACTTGATCAAAGCAGGAAAAAATGCATTAACATGACTCATCAACCAAAGAAATGTTGCATTTTATAGTTCATATCCTGCTGACTGCCATTCTGATCAGATTTCTCCATAACTGTAAATGCAATGCCAGCAGGCTTTGTTAGTGTAAAAGTTTGCCTTGCTGACTCCCTTTGTATTCTGAAGCTGACATTGGCATTTGACATATGAAAGCAAGGAACTATTTCTGTTGTGAGCAAATAATATATCACAAAAATGATATTAATATTTTTACATTTTCCATCAGTCAATGCTTCATAAAGAAAATAGAATTAGTTCTCAACTAGCCTTTCATATCTTTTTACTAAATTCAGTGAAAGACTTCTCTCGAGGTGAGTCAGGCAATTTAGAGTTACCAATTAACCTAACGGCATGTCTTTGGTAAGCAGCCACTTACCAAAGACAAGGCGAACATGTAAAGTCCACAGAGAAAAGTCCCCGATGGCCAGCCTGGATTCAAACTAGAGACCTTCTAGTGCGAGTCAATAACCACTCCTGCCCAACAAGTTAAACAACAACTCAAAGCTATCATGAAAATGACACTGCATCATGGGTAGTTACATATTGTACCACAGTCATAGCCAGAAGATCTATCGATGCTCCCTCCGAAGTCAGTTATCAACGCGTATACTTTCTTAAACATTTTCTGCAAAGTTGTAAACATAAAAGGATTAAAGTATTTTTATTTTTTTTGTGAAACTAGGCATATAGATTGTAATAATATACCCCTCTAAGCCTATTATCTGCTCAGGGTAACAAATTTAGATTTCTCCCACCAGGACCTCCCCCATCCATCTGTCAGCATGCACTTCTCCCAGCCGAGTTGAGGACGTGTGAATGCCACGCTCCATCACGCATGTCAGCTTGTAGATTACACTGCAGACAGCTCCACAAGACTTCTCAGTTACCTCCACATCAACCCCCAAATTAGCTGAACAGATCAAGTGGAGCTCTGGAAGTCCAAACTCATTTTTCAAGCATCAAAATTAGGTAAAGAATCATTTAATCCTGTACTTAGAGGTTTGACTGTTCTTACAGTTAATGTGTCCATCAAAGAATGAGCATCCTGCCAAAATATCTGTGACGAAGATATTGACTCCTGAATAGCTTAGTCATTTCAAGTGGTTCAGGACAAGAACTAAACAAAATGCATAAAATAGTGTACTTCATCTAACTCTACCACACTCACTAGGAGTACAACTGCCTTGTAAAGGGCAATGTCATTATTGGAAATCTCTTTTGTGTTGTCTGTGTTCGTGCTCAGTTCTGGTGTAGCTGACCTCTCAAACATTTTAAGCTAGATCGGCTTTGCAGGTGAGGTGGTTGACTGGACTGGAGGCTTACCTGTTTGGCCCCAACTTTAGCTCTACTTCTTTTGATGCCTGCTCCTGATCAGTCCTTAATTTCAGTTTCTTCCATGTGTCTTGGAAGAATGCAGGCAGATGAGCATTGAAGCTGTATAATACTGTCTTCACCTTCTTCCCCTGTTTAAAAGGTGTAGGTCGAATAGATTTAGAGACTTTTACCTTTCCCTGGACCCTTGTTTACGCAGTGAAAAAGCCTGTCTGTTTGCTCATTATCATGATTGGTGGGGTGTGTCAGCTACCGACCGTTTTGAGACAGTGCCTCTCCTGAACGGTCATCTGAAGGTTACTCTACAAGTTTGGCCCTCTATACTTTAATGACCAAACTCTCTAGGCTTCTTATGTTGGACAGGCTTCCTCTACTCTTGCTAATGCATGGCAAGAAGTTTTGTGATGTGACATTTTGTGGCTTGGTGTTTCTTTGCTGTATTGTACGAGGTACATAAGGCCTTAACAAGGGAAGTGGATTTGGCTTTAATGTTCTTGGTTGTTAATGACCGCTATACTCTCCATGGTGAGTGACACACATTTTAGATTTTTAGTTGTTACCATGAAAGTGAGTATAGGTATTACAGGTATCAGAGGTATAAAGCAACTATGATCAATATTTAGAATAACCATTTTTCTATAGAATATTATCACCTAAATCTGGCTCTCCCCCTGGCTTTATAATGCTTTATAGTGAGTTTCAGCTCACTGTTTAGCTAGCAGCCTGCAACTTTAATCTTGCGCTGGAAACCGTAGACTGGTATTTTCAGCCAAAAAGCTCTAAAAAACCACTGCACATCACCTAGCAGACAGACAGTTATTGACTAGCTGAACATAGTGTCATATTTTGCAACTAAAAGAGCAAGATATTTGCCAGAGGAGTTGGTAAAGACAAAAAATAGAAATAAACTGGACTGAAACAATCAGTGATTGCAGCTTTAAGTCTACAGAATCTACTTGAAACAACAGCCTGCATAATAGAGAATTACTACACACTGGAACCCTCGTTTTCTGAACAGCGGCAGCCTTGTCATGGCAAACATTTGGCAATGTGAGCTAAGATCAAGCAAAGTTTTCAGAATCCCCAGCTGAGATTGTGATTTTGTATGTTTTATAGTTGAGCATAGTTAGTCTAATTATAATATACTTTTTTATATATAATCATGACTGCCCTTGTCATTACAAGGTGGACATGGAATTTGACTGTTGTTTGTTGTTATATTTATTATTTGTTACAGGGACTTAACTTACTTTTGTCAGTAGATGCCAGCCTCATATAGATGGAAAGAGGGAGAGGAGAGAGAGAGAGGTTGACACTGACAAAGAGGAAACCAAAGACAAAGATTGACTGTCTCCAAGGAAAATCCTCTGAAAGAAAGAACAAAATCCTGGTACTAGAGAGAATCTGTCTCTAAGGCAATGTCTTCTGTATGTGCCGATGTTCTGACAACCTTTACTAGTACATTAAAGTGATAAGACTAGTGTCAGCTGGAAAATCAGCAAGGCAGTAAGCTTTTAACATCAAACGGGAAAGATTAGTTACTGACTACTACTGAATATATATAAAATTTAAAAAAGCCAAAATTTCCGAGCAAGTTAAAAATATACTCAAACTATAACAAGCATAGATAATTACTGTTCTGTATCCATCCTCATGCTATCATAACTAAGATAGCAGTTATTGATCATTTTTGAATGTTTATTTTAAGCATTTATCATTCATTATTATTCTAATAATGTTTTGATGAATCTATTATTAGATTGTTTTTTTATTAGTTGGTTAATTGTGTCAGAAGAGCTAGTTCATTTATTACTTTGAACTGGAAATCTATAAATGTTGAACTTTCACCTTATACTATTCATCACAAATGTTTATGCATGTTAAAGCATATTTAGGAAATGTGTTATTATTATTATTCCTGCCTTTCTGGGGAGAGGGAGGGGGATCATCTTTAGGTGCAGCCCTTTGGCCATCTGTGTTTCTGAAACATATGGCCTACACTCTGTAATGTCCTTGAAGGTACCATTCATACGGTGATGAGGGGCTGCTAACTGCTAAGGCTGATGCTACTGTGTCTATAGCTGATTGTAATCAGAGGTGCACTCGTTTATCTATGTGCAAAAGTTGCTTGCACCAATGTAGAGTGCAACATGCGTTTAGGCTTATATGTGCATAAACAAACAGCTTACAAAAACAGTGTAGCTGTTAGCATCTGCTGTAGGGACTTTTCCATTGAGTTATTGTCTAAAATACAACAGATATTCTCAGGCACTTATACCAACCAGCAATCAGACAAAACTCACTGTAATAAATGCTTCTGTTCCTGTCTTATGTTAGGCCATTTTAGTTTTACAAAGCGCCAGAGCACCATTTTATTAGATTTTATTAGAGCTATAGACACATATTTAGCATACCTGGGAGTGGGGGCTGCTGAGGATCTATGTAAACGCTGTAGCACATTGACGCATTCCATGCAAATTGTTGTAATCAATTATGTTGACGTGTTTTTTTTAATTGATACATTATGTAGCAGTTAAACTAAACAACATCTTGCTACATATCACATTATCCATCCAATAATGAAGAATATTCACGCTAAGTAATGTCGTATTGATGGCGATGCTGTGGATTCTGAGATTTGTTTTAGCACCTGTTTGAGGCAATCAGTAGTCTGCTTATTTGAAACTCAGTTGGTGATCCTCAGACTGTCCTTGATCCTCACAACATATCTTAGACTCATCCCATTATCACATTAAAACTCACTACTCTGTCAATATTTAAAAAATTTACCACTGTCAAATGAGTCTTTTATAGGCCCAAGCAGGGTTTTTTTTAAAAGCATGAGTGATACCAGTGATCTCTTACAAAATAACCATATATAATTTTTTTGGTTTTCTTTCTCTTTTGCAGGCCTACTCTGTCTATGATGAGGAAATTGGTTATTGTCAGGGTCAGTCGTTCCTTGCTGCTGTCCTTCTGCTACATGTGAGTACACATGTCATGCATCCATTCACTGAGTCTGCCTTTTAATGCTAAGGACTATATATCAGATAGAATATTAAATCTAATACAAACACACATCCACACAGACTCTGGGTCAGTGCAACAAAAAATTATTGTAATTCCCTTCAGTACAAACTATGGCCAAACTATAAGCTACATTATGCAACTTATTTTGAATGCTTTCTTTAAGGAGATGGAAATATGCTCCAGAAATTATCTCAGTGTTGAGAGGTGCTGTTGAAGCCTCCTGTGACACAAGCTCATAGAAAAAAGCCTCACAGTGCATAGATATTTGCTTCTAAAAGTTTTTGAGCAAGGATATACATTCATACAAACAATTGCATTGACCTAATTTACAACTGAAGAACTTGCTTCTGTTACTTTTCCTTTGCTCCATGCTTTCAAATTAAAAGCTCTTGACAGCTGTCTGAGGACCGTCAAATTATCAAGGTTAACACTTAGACAAATAAAATATGTCAGCATTGTGCACCTGCACCTACAGCTCACTACAGTATTTATATAGAAACCAAGTCTGTTCACTTAAACAAGGTGTAATAAAGCAGAACCAAGCCAATATAACAGATTCAATGGGGCTGAGAGAGGGGACACAGGAACAATGTCACTGTCTGAAAACAAAGTTGCTGACTGCTCGAATGAAAACAGTTTATAGCAGAATGATCTACGTGAACAGAGGCAGTGAGAGAATCACTGGCAGAGACACAGCTCGATATTCCCATTTCCATTACATATAATTTTGTATTTCATGTACATGTAGTGCAACTGTGTATAAAACACCTGAAATTTCATTTGAAGAAGTCATTAAAAGACAGAATAGGGGGAGGTAGGTAGTCCCATACATGGATGCAGGAGTCCCAGGTGGAGGAAGTGAAGTTTGGTCCAAGTCCAAATGACAAGAGCAGTAGAGGTTAAAGTGGAGAAAGACAGAAGGGAGAGGTCAGGAGGAGGTGGAGTGAAGAGAGACGGTAGGAAAGTCTTTAAGTGCTGTGGATGAATTTTGTGAAGACATACGATGAGGTGTGTAGAAGGGAAAAAACAGAAGGAAGTTATGGAGAGGGAGGCTGTAAAGGTGAGGAGGAAGAGAAGAGATAAAGGGGAGAGCTGCAGTAAAAGAAAGAGAGGTTATACAGGAGGAGGCAGACGGATTATAGAGGAGAAAGAGGAAGAAGAGAGGTTATACAGAAGATGTCAGGAATATTAATAGGGGTTCAGGTTTACCTGCAGGAGCCCATTCAGCCCAAAACACATACTGTCAGTCTGATTAAATATCACCTTACCTCACCGTCTGCAAGTGTGTGTGTGGGGAAATAAACCCATATACCCTCACAGACACACAAACATAGTGTTAAGCTGTCTCTCATGCCTCTTATCTTTATCCATCCAAGCAACACGCACACACTGAGACGGTAAAGTGCTCACACATAAAAGCATATTTTGTGTACACTTTCTTGCACATGCAAATAACTTGAAGTCTTTTCCCTAAAGTCATTCACACCTCACCTTCTGTCATCCTATGTTTATTTTGAGCCAACCAAATCTTGGAATGTATTGCTATTAAGATTAAGGAGCAGATGGGTAAAAAAAATTTACAAAATTTGACCCTGGTCTGGTAGCATCACAGTGCCGAACTGTAATTGGCATGCAGATAAAGATTAAATCTGTTTATTGTCTTGTGTCCACCAGATGTCTTGCAGAGCTCAAAAATATTAGCAATATATTTTGGGCTGCGAATTGATTAAAGTTTATGTTCATGTACCTGTTGGTTGAAAGTTAACCATGTGGTTTCAGATGCCTGAGGAACAGGCCTTCTGTGTCTTGGTGAAAATCATGTATGAGTATGGCCTCAGAGCTCTCTACAAGAACAACTTTGAGGATCTTCACTGCAAGTTCTACCAGCTGGAGAGGCTAATGCAGGTTGGTACTGTAGTTTTTTTATAAAATGTAAAATGAAATGAAATGCATTATAATCACAGTGCCAAGAAGACCATCTTAACTGGATGGCATGGAGTTTTGAAGTCGGAGTGACCACTGTTTCTGTTTTTTCCAGTGTTATGTATTTCATTGAACCATGAAACTCTACTTAGTAATTTATTATATTTGTTTATGTTTTGGACACTAGTTTTAAGGATTTCCTGTTTCCGAGAAATAATGTTCGGTACAGTTAGACGTACAATCCACTCAGTAGCATGAATTAAAGTCAATTCAAAGCCCTTTGTTTAAGCCAATAATTCTGAATTCATCCAAAATTAACCTAGAATTTAAAACTGTATTCTTTTGAAGGATTCAGCAGTTTTATGAACTCAGGCTTATGCCTTACACTTTTTATGTAAGAATCAGATATTTTCTAACACATAACTCAGTTATCAATGTCTCCACTGATGATTTATAGAGAAGAGTTTCATGCCCATCCAAGAGTGACCTAACATTGTCAATGAGGAAAATTAATGTAATTGTAATTAGAATCGAAACAGCTCCTCCCATTTTACAGCTCTACAAGGCTTTTGCTCCAAGTTGCTCCCAGTGTGTTCAATGATCTTCGTTTCTTTTCCTTCCTTCCTTCCATCCGTCACACAGTTTCTCAGATGCTCTAGCTGTAGTTGAAGAAATGATTAATCTCCTTTTTGTGGCAAAATTTGAAATGATTTGGCCATGGGGACCACTATGATTACAGCTCATTTTAAATGTTAATAAGTTATTTTGTCTACCTCATACGTTTTAATGCCATGGAACTCATGGTTATCCACATCCAGCAGGGGTTGTTGCACAGAGTAATTATGAGGACCATTAATTTATACAGGATTAGATTTTTGAACTTATTTACATTCCTAAGAATGATGACCCCCTGGGCTGTTTCATGTAATCACTAATTGAATGCATCGTTTGTACTATGAGCCAGTGCTGTGTGCCACTAAAGAGAAATGACCAGAGGACAGTGTAAATAGCAAATGACGGTGCATTTTCCATAAAAAGCTAGGAAACTGTGTTTATATTCCATTTTGTGATGTATGTTACTAGTGATTGCATCATCTGTGGTTGTCAACATGTTTGTTGTTGCCTTGTTGTTAAGTTTCTGGTCACAAAATATATCAGACTATAGCAAAAATTTAAGTCTGTGTGTGTGAAACTTGCAGTCTTCGTAGGTTAATCAGTTTTTTCTGGCTGCTTGGGATGATGATTGCTTATGTAAAGTACCATCCTACTCAGGTATTACAGCCTAAATCCACTCACTAAGTAGAGTTTAATTTGACCCTGAAATCTATCCTAGTCCTGCTAGCAGTCAGTTCAGCATCAAGATCAACTTGGTTAGCATCGAACTAATGCGCTCAATGTAAGGATGTTAGCATTGACTGCTAATTATTACCATATTGGTGGGAGCTTACTATCTGATTCAGGTGGGTGTTATGTAGCATGTGTAGCAAGTGTTGGCTGCCAAAGCAATTGCAGTCTCGCTAATTTAATCCTTTATTCTGTAAAGCTAAAATCACTCATGAAATTCAGTGACTGTAGTCACTTTTTATAATGTAGAGTCTGCACTTTGTTATATATTTAATAGTTGAAGTTTAATAGTGTGTTTAATGTATGAATTATGTCTTATGTCTAATTTTTTTTTGTTCTTGGGTCTCTTGAAAGAGATCATCTTCCTTTTGAAAAAGCATGATTTAGTATGGGTGATAATTAAATAATGTAAAGTTGAAATGGCAAACAGAGCCACATCTTTTTTATTCTTGTAAGTTCAGTTTTTTCCTGTTGCTCTTCTTCCACTGTCTGCTCATACAGGAACAGCTTCCAGACCTGTGGTCCCATTTTCAGGAACTTAACCTGGAGGCTCACATGTACGCCTCCCAGTGGTTCCTCACCCTCTTCACTGCCAAGTTCCCCTTGTGCATGGTTTTCCACATCACTGACCTGCTTCTCTGTGAGGTAAAATGTGACTCACTGCACTACATTATATTGGGATTAATGGAAGAGTTGTGTGATCCACATTACAGAGAGTTCAGTAAGAGTGAAACGTCTGGAAAGATGAAGGAGAAAAGAGGTAATAAAGAGGGTCAGGAGCAAGGTAGAGTTTTTTTTTTTGTTAAGAGGGAAGGTGGCACCTTCTAAGGTAGGAGGGAGGAGACAAAGCAAAGGGGTAGAAAGAGAAGGATGAACAGAAAAGAACTGGTTGAATTTTCTCTTTCCACTAATGACCAGCTCTCATTGGAAAGTAAAAAGTGCTGGAGGAAAAGCAACACTAATCCATCTGCTTTCCGGCCTTTAGTCTCTCTGAGTAATCAATAGCCATGCACCAATCAGACTTTTTAGGGTTGATACAATCACCAATTTAATGTCATTAGGGTTGCCTAACCTGATAACAATCACTGGTGGCTTCTAAAACATTTTACAGAAAATGCACACGCAGACACCCTCCAGAAGCCATCTATTTACCTGCTGTCATTTCCCCATGCCAATTAGGTGTCTCTAAATATATGTAAATATGTGTTTGTGTCTAAAATAATGAGAATGATTAATGTTAAAAAATTTTGTTTGGAATTTTTGTCTAGTTTTGAAGTTCTATTATATAAAACAACTATTTTAAATCAAATATCATCCTTGGTTCCTCCCTCTTCTAAATTTCTGTCTCTTTCTGCCCTCCACTATCACTTGTCCCTCCACTTCTCCTCCCTCCCTGCTTATGTCAGTCCTCCTTTTGGCCCCAGGCAGAGCAATTAAAAGTTACCCAGGTCTTCCTGCATTTCCTGCATCCTTCTTTGTCTGCCCTGCTCTTTTGTGGCCATCTCCACCTTGTTGTCCCTAAACTGCTTATTTAACTGCTACTTTTTTTTCCTTGTTTACTGTCATTGCTATCTTCTGTCTGCACTTTCCTTCACCATTTTTTTCTGAGTGAACATTTTATAATTCATAATTATTTTATTTTATTTTATAATTTAAAAGTCATCTTCCTTGGACATACACAGTCTTATCTATTTTTTAGCACTATAGCACCATCTTGAGGCTTATGAAGATAGGTGTGTGAAGGCAGAGCTCCCCCGGTTTTCTCTTTCTCCGGTTATTTTTAGAGCTGTCTGGATATTTTTAGCTCTGTGTTGCCATGTGAACTGGTTGTCACAGAGACCAAAGAGATGGGTGTTCCCATGCAGAGCTGACATCAGCTTTACATTTTCTTTGTGTCTGTGTCATTTTATCAACAAAAGAGGAAAGACAAAACATAGTGTTACAGCGTTCAGTACAGGGCTGGTATACAGTCTGTTCCACATAATAAACTATACAGTAATCTCTGATTTATGAAGAAACATAATACAAGAAAAAAACAAAACAAGGAACTTTCATCTTTACTTGTTTTTTATTTTATTTTGCATTAACATCTATGGTATCTGCACTGTGCTTTGAAAGACATAATTGGTATTTTTGATTTAAGGTATAATTACGATATATAGTACAATTAAAACATCATATAGTACCTTCACTCCAGCATTCTCTGTGAGCATTGTGAATGGGCTCATCATCTAAAAAGCTGTCAGATCATTAATTTTGAAAACTTAACTTTGTGTCATGTTCTTTTCTTTTGACAGTTAACAAGGCCATTTCTGCTGAATGCTTTACTTTATTTTAATTCAGTTCCTAATTACATTTTTCATTTTCAGTGTATCAGAAGCAAGTTTAAGATATTTTTGTTGTCCCCAGACGCGTAATTTTGTTCACAGCCAGCAGTATGAAAATAAATAATAAACATAAGACAAGTAAAGTCCAGTTCTCGTTAACTTGACTGATAGCAGCAGGAATAAGTTACTTTTTAAATCTGTTTATTCTGCATTGTGGCTCGTTATATCTGCATCTTGATGATGGCAACCTGAATTCGCCCCACAAAGGATCAGCCAAGATTGCTCTGGCTTTCTTCAAGCACCTGACGTTATACAGGTCATAAAGATCATCAAGCACACCTTCACAATACCCTGCAAACAATACAGATACAGATGAACATGAAAGTTTTGTGTCTACTTGTTTATGTATTCAAATCAAAATCTCTTCTGTCTTTCAGGGTCTGAGCATTATCTTCAATGTAGCCCTGGCTCTCCTCAAGGTTAGTACCAATCTCATTCATTGGTTTATTGGTAACCATGTTTTAAAATTAGTTAAACTATGTCAAATATCTGATTTCTTTTAAAACCACCCAAATTTTGTTTTAGATTTAAGATCCTATTTTTTTAGTAAAAGAGAAAAAATAAATTGTTTACATAATGATATATTCAATTAGTTTGGAACCTCAAAGAAAAAACATTTGGAATTAAGAAAATGTTTTATTTTAAACATTTTCAGACGTTATTTGCACATGACATTTAAGATGGTGGTTACATGCAGAGTTTTAGAGCAGTTTATTTAAGTTGTTGTTAGTGAGAATGTAACAACAAAGTGCAAAGAAATGTTTTAGGGCAGCATGATTGTGTGGGGCCAGTGTGTGTGAGGAGGAGCTCAGTCCTATGTCTGATGTGATAGGTAGAGTTAAGACTGTTTGTTCATTGGCATTTCTCTCCCCTTGGTGCTCAATTGAGAAACTGTACCTTGAAGTGAGAAGGTTGATTGATTTTTCTTTCAAAACAACTTTGACAAATGGGTAGAGTCATTATTGTATGTCTGATTTTATGTTGAATGGGATGCAGTTGCAAGTCTTTACGGAGCAGTGGGCAGATTCTGCTCAGAATAACACAACAAATACACAAAAATTCTAGTTTGGCTATAGAAATGAAAATAATTTTTTATATTAAATAAAACAACATGTTGTTGGTATTAGACAAGAAAGGTGTAGAATGACTGGCTGTTTTGTTATCAGATCTGTTGTGGTGGGATGGATCAATGGGCTTTGGCATTACATGTTGTTGTCTCGTTCAATATAGACATTAATTTAATGGAACAGTCCTTGTGGATGTCACAGTGAGACTTCAAAAACACAGGCTTGTTTGCCTTGTTATGCACTTCACATTTTAGTCCTAAAACATAAAGTTAATTAATTTGAACACACAATATTTTAACCATCATGTTTACAGTGATTTCATTTTCTTACATTTTAGTGAGCTAAACATGTACATGTACTACATATGTTAATGTGTGTTATGTTTTGTGTCTTTAACTTTGTGTGTGTGTTGGGGGAGGGGGTAGCCGTCGGTTTTACAGTCAATTATTAATTTATTACACCAATTTATTTTTAATATTTGTGAGTCACTCAAGTTTTTTGCATGGCGTATGCTTTCAGATATTTCAGAAAAAATAGAAAAGAGAAAATTGGGACAGAAAAATAGCATTATTATTACAGTATTAATAATATTTATTTTTGTATTATATTATTATTACAGTATTAATAATGTTTTATTTGTATTATATTATTATTACAGTATTAATAATATTTATTTTTTTATTATATTTTATATGTAATACAGATGTACCATATATGTTCACTGCCACACCTATACAGCCTATGGGATTACATAGATTCTGGTAATTTTGCAATATCAATAATAATAAATATAATACGTTAAGTTTTTGCTCTTACATGATATTGCAGCTACACTCAGACTTTTCTCTCTAAATGAATCAGACATGGTTGGTTGTAAAAAGCCATCCTAATCTATATTTTTACAATAATGTATTCTGCGCGTCTAAGAGAGAAACATGTGGTGGAAGCTGTGGTCCGGAATGGAGAACAAGTGAGGATGTGAGGAGGGTGAAAGGGGCTTCCACTGCCTGCCTCTTATTGGCCAGGCATGACGGCATTCTCTCCTGAGGCTCCCTCCTCCCTACTCCATCCATCCTGCTCTCCTCTCCACTCACATCGCTCCTCCCTCCAACTGTGTTCGCCTCCCTCCCTCTCCTGCTTAGCAGTCGCCATTCACATCACAACAGGAGCAAAAGCTATAGTGTTAGCAATCTGGACCTGGAGGAAAAAAGCTTTGTGTTTTTCACATTTTTTTCCTTTTCATCTTTACCTCCCATGGATGCCTGCCTGGAGCTTCTTCTCTCCTTCAGTTCCTCTTTCTCTCTCTTCTTTACCTCGTACTCCTTTACCTCCGCCTTTTCCTTCTCCTCACCTCTGCCCACCACCCAGACCTCTGCAACGGAGCCGCCCCTGCTAGATGCTAGTTTCTAGCTGTTAGCATTGTAAAGGAAGAGAGAGGGGTAGAGAAAGAGAAGAAGGCAGAGGGAGTGAAAAAGAGATAAGTGGTGCACAGGAAATACTGTTTGGTTGCTTTGCCTCGCCTCGCCTTGGCCAGGACAGTCACTCCTGATAGTACAACACACACACTCATGCAGACTCAACCCTTTACACTGTGTTGTTAAGAGGCAGAAGTGACTTTCCATCTAAAGGAGCTTGGTTACCATCAAAGGATCTACCAACCGTTAAAGACAGGATGCCTGGCTGCTGCTGCTGCTAATGGAAATCTGCCTGAGGGACAGAAGCTGAACTCCATGCTGTAGCTGTTGACTGGACTGTGCTTTACTGCTCTGTGTGGGATTGGAACTGGAAAGAGTTCAGATCAGATTATTTTATTAGTGAAGAAGAAGAGGGAAGAGCGAACAACCTGAGACTTCCATGCATATGGCAAAGTCAGCTTTTTTCTTTTACTACCTCCTTCTACTCAATTCATGAATAGCTGCCTTGAATCTCACTCATCGAGGTCATCATCCACTCAGTCATAAACCAGCACAAATATGCAGTGCATCATCTTCCCCTAAAGGCAGAAAAGTGCCACACTGCCATGCTAACAGACCGCTTCTCCCTTGCTTCTGTCGTGTTGTCAGCACCGTCTGCTCAGTCTTAGACTCAGGCTCTTCAGATAAAAGGATTCAGCTATTATTTCAGTCAATTTTACATTTCAAAGCTCATACCTGCTTTGATGTGTCGTCTCACAGACACTGAGCCTTGAGCTTTAAGGCCACTCGGTTGTGCAGACTGAGGGGGATTTGCTCTCTGTCTTTGAATTCCAATAACGAAAGAAAAAAAAAAAAAGGGGAGTACTTATCCATCGCTGCTGTTTGCCTGAGCAGCAGCCCACGTGCGGAGCAGTTTTGTTGCTAGGCAACCATTCTGGATTGGAATTGGTTGGGGGAGTTGGGCAGGAGAAGATGACATTAGGTGGTGTGACTGGATTTAAAAGTGAACCTGGCAGGTAGCTGGAAGACTCAGCAATATGCCAACATCTGCGTCAATACATAATTTCCTGACTGTTATTTTGTCACACATGATGGCTGTTTTTGGGCTCTGACAGTGGTACAAGCTGAGTGGCCTCCACCAATATATTGCCAAAATGCTATTTTGCATTCAGCCGTAACGTCTAAGGTTGGATGCCTTTGGTGCCTGGGCTGTGCCTGTTGACTTTCAGTGAGTTATTATAAGACGTTGTTTGCTACTGTCCTAGCTGGCATCCTGAACATCAGCTCTTCTGTGTTGTAACACTACTTGATGTGGCATTATCAGCTTCTCTTTCCAGAAGGTCACCTTGTTCGCCAGGACTCAGGCAGGTTGGGTTGACAGTTTGACTTAAAAACAAATCTTGGCTCTCCTAAGTTTACCGCACAAACCAGCTTAACTGTTCCCAGTCCACCCCTCCTGTGTCTGTGTTCCAACGACTGATAAACCCACTAGAACCTTTGGACGACACGCTGGAGTCATCTGCCACCCTGGCCCCGGAGCGGGATTGCCCCTCTCCTTTCCCCTGTCCCAGCCCACCACCATCTCCTCCACCCTCTCCTCCAACTGTACCGGCCCTAACCACCAACCTGCCCCTTCCAACACCACGCCGGGCTGTGGAGGATGGAGAGGGAACGGCGGAAGAGAGGCCCCACAGCAGTCAGGCCTCAGCAGACTCATTCTGCAGGGTGATGGGTCTCCTTGGGATGGGACACCGGCTCTTCGTCCCCAGGCT
Source organism: Sandelia bainsii (assembly GCA_032362345.1). NCBI lineage: Eukaryota > Metazoa > Chordata > Actinopteri > Anabantiformes > Anabantidae > Sandelia > Sandelia bainsii. The sequence continues at coordinate 18,090,271 of JAUMHL010000021.1, read as the reverse complement.
GCTGGCGGTGAGGGGGTGGGGGGTGGGAGGGGGTACTGGGAAGTAGATTTTCTGAAATTGAAGTTAGCAAATTCTGCTAATGGGGCAGCACGGCGGTGTAGTGGTTAGCACTGTCACCGCACGGCAAGAAGGACCTGAGTTTAAATTCATGGGTGCATTTCTGTATTGAGTTTGTATGTTCTGTCTGCGTGGGTTCTCCCTGGGTACTCCAGCTTCCTTCCACCATCCAAAGACATGCAGTTAGGTTAACTAGTGACTCATGCCCATGGGTGGGAATGTGAGTGTGAATGTCTGTCTGTCTCTATATGTCGTTCCTGTCCAGGTTGTACCTCGTCTCTCGCCCAACGACAGCTGGGAAAGGCTTCAGCATTCCCGCGACCCTTGAGAGAACAAGCTTTTAGGATGTTGGATGGGTGTAAATTCTGCTCATGCCTGAATTTGCCTAATTTTTTAGTCTGTTTCCTTATTGTGGATTTGTTCTGAATCATAGAAGAAGAAGCTGTTGGAATGCAGTGATTGAGTCAAAACAGGACACTTACTCCTTTTTTCCTGTCCATGTTGTCTGATGTAACATTAGTTGATACCAACACCTACCATAGAATTAGAAATGAAGCATTTCCAAATCATGATCTAGCAATGACCAAGTTAGTTTGGAATAGACTCTAATAGTGTATCCAATCGCACACTCTGATTATCTGTATAATCTTTCTAATAGTTTTTAGTGTCCATGTGTTTTTAAACCACAAGATGGTGGTATTTGTATGTTTTCTACCACTTTACTGATTCTGTGCTCCCTTCAAAGTCGCCCTTCTCCACATCTTCAGTTGGACAAATTTGCATTCCAGTTGCCTGTTACAATGTCTGCCAGAGACTGAGCAGCTGTACAGCAGTAGTTACAGTTTTTGTATGTTTCTCATTACTTACTGTTAAGTGACTGTGCACTTTCAGTAACTAAATGTCCTGCCAAAGGCTGGTCCTCTAACATGTAGGCTTCTATTGCAGCATTGTAAATATATATTTCAGTGTTTTTGTTTATTTTTTATGTTATACTTAACCTAAGGCATTGTATTATTAAGGCTTTTAACTATACTCTTGTCTGGAGTGATTTACTGTGTTAAAATTTAGATAAATCTTATAGTTTTTCAAGCAAGAAGTGATAGAAAATGCACTTTCAGAGTTTTTAGGATATAGTAAGACACAGAGCAGGAAGACAGAATGTGATAGAATAAGAAGACAGAGATGTGAAATTAAGTTTTCTGCCTCCAGTAACAGATTATGTAAAGTGGCTGCACCATCCTGACTCAAGGGAACAAGTGATATAATTTAAGAAAACAATAGTGTATTCCTTTTATCGGTCGGTAGGTTCTGCCTGGTTATAGAAGTATAAACACAATCTACTGTGCTCCTTATGTTTGACCATTAATGGCCATTCCTTGTTTGTCTGTCTTCGCCAACGTCTCCACTTTCCTCCCTCCTGCTCATGTCTTGCTCCAGACATCTAAAGAGGACCTCCTTCAGGCAGACTTTGAAGGAGCTCTGAAGTTCTTCAGAGTCCAGCTACCTAAACGCTACAGAGCTGCAGAAAATGCCCGAAGGCTTATGGAGCAGGCATGCAACATCAAGGTAAGGACCTCTCTTAGCAAAGCATATTTGCTAACCACGAGCCAAATATCTTTGAAAACTAACACTTAGCTTTCAAACATTCAAAATGAGAAAGACCCAAATATCCCTTTATAAATGTTCTAGATGTTCCAAAAATGTTGTATGATTGTGTACAAATGCACACACATCATTCCAGCACTAAATATGAGATGAGTGTGACCAATGCATTATGGAATTCCTCTCTTGGCATCTGTCACTGAAACACAAAAAAATAGCCAGAGGGGTTAAGTATAATTTAGCTGTTGTGTAGATTGAAGTCTTGGTGTTCAGATTGCACTTTGGGGTGTTTTTTATGTGACATCTTTGATTTGTACACCATACTACAATATGTCTCATGTATAATGGCTATTTGCTCTGGCTACTTAACTGTTTATTGGTATTCTTTATGATGGATTATATTTTCAGTCTACATATTGGGTGCCCAGAATTGGGGTTACTTGTGGTTCATTTTTACAGCACTCTACAAGGACTAACTGGGAGTCAAAGAGAGATACGACTGTAACTTCGTCTTCGGACTCTCTGGTACTTTCTGTTGCTAAAGGGTATACTTTCGTAGCTTAAATGTTTTTTTGTTTGTTTCTTTGAGAGCATGGGGATTGTTAGTTTCTGTTCTGTTGATCCCACACATCACTATGTATCATGAAGGAGCTGCCACAGCAACACTAAATGGAAATACTTTTATGAGATGGATATGCTGAGGGTTGGATCTCAGTTGTTAGCGAAAGCCTTACAGGGAGAGGAGAGAAATTCCTAAGATAAATATTGAATTCTTTAATGTACTGTATAGTGTAGCTGTGTTGTCAGCTGTTACACTTGTATGTATGCAGTATGCCTTTGCCTCTTTACTCTGCTTTTTTGTCTTTCTTAAAAGTTGCTGTTTGTAGTCACAATCTTCTTAAAAGCTTACTAGGTTGTGTTCACTAGAATTCCCTTCACACACACACACACACACACACACACTATTATCCTCTTATTGACCTTAATGAGACTGCTGGCATTTGAGGAATTTGCTGAGGTCACCTGAGACCAAAAGCAGTGCACAGTGTATACAATATTGTGTGTGTCTGTATCAGCACACCACACAGTGTGTTGTGATAGAGGAAGGAAAGAGTTGACAGAGAAAGATGTAAGTGATAATCCTCCTTCTTCCACCCTTCTCTTTTTCTCTCCTCTGCTCACTCTCTGTTCATTTCTCTGTAACTACATTTAGTTAATATTTTACATTTTAGGCATTTTAATCCAGAAAGGTTCAGTTAAGTCCAGTAAGTAGACAGGTTTTGATGTAGTGTCATGGTTAAGGACATGTCGCAGGACAATGCTTACGATCCCCCAGTGTTTGATGTATTTCTGTGTTTTCTTCATACAGGATATCCTGCACTGTGACTTGCTGCTTATCTCTGGCGGTTTGGTAGCTTTACGGTACTCTTGCACAATCCTGCAATGTTGTGACATGTGAAGTCATATGTTGTACAAGAGCACGCACACACTTGAAATTGTAAGGCACAAGCTTATTTACACACTTTCACAGACCTCTTTTTCCTTTCATTTATTCAGCTCTTTCTTTAGTTTTTCACCTGCCTTTGTGGGCAAACACATACAGGATTACAGAGAAACGTACTTACACACAGCAGATGCAACTGACTAAATAAATTGTCATCAAAATACATGTCATATAAAGAGAGAGACAGCATGCAGTTGGGTGAGAAGAGGGGAAACAGGTATTCTGTCTGACTTAGCCTTGGGGCAGACAGAAACATCTCTTGATCATCATATTACTGATCTTTCCCTACCCTACAGTTTACTTTTGTGATACTGTATGTATTTTTCACTCTTTTCTCTCTAAGGCCTTATACAATCTTCCTCTGCTGAGTTTTTGGCCCCTCTTTTCTTGTCACATTTGTCACAAAAGCTGTTATTGGATCATAGATTATCTATTCAACCTGTAGGACTGAATTAAGTTACCAAGAAGTCTTTTAGGAAGAAGTCACTGACCAAAACACTGGTTTAAATACAAGCGAGTATTAAAAATACTAAACACATCCTAATAGCAATGGTTTACAAATGACATCTGTTCTCCTCAAAAATGTCTTTTTTTTTTTTAAAACCATTCACTCATTTAACATTTAAAATAGAATATTCCCTGTGGATTGAAGTATTTTGAGCAACTCAGTGAGAAGGAGAGAGAGCTTTTTATACACACCTCTTCAATAATCATCCAGCCAACCCAAACCAGCTCTCCGACAGATAACAGCATGCTACATGAGCTTGTGCCACACCACATTGCAAAGTGCCCCATCAGATCACACGTACAGTACAGCCATCCCATGCCTAGTGATGTCACATCATGTCACAAAGCTTCATGATCTCACGTCACACCATATCATACTATATCCCATCGTTCCTTACATAAAATGTCACAAAATAGTGAGAAAAGCTGTTTCCCAGGAAATAAGATAATGTTTTTAAATAATTTAATTTATCCTTGGTAAAACCCAAACTCCAAAAAAATGTTTTAAAATGTAAATGTAAAATAGCAAAAAGTAGTAAATCTTCACATTTGAAGATACAATCTACAAAGGCTCCACATTTCTGCTGACCTAATGACTTCATTCATATGACTAATGAATCAATTGACTTTTTGTGGAATGATTATAATCCGCTAATCATTTATTTTAACCCAACATCAACGTCGCGCTATTTAACACTCCCTGTCACACATAAAACATTCCACTTTGCAAGAATTTACTACACACAGTGTTTCCAAGTCAGTAGGTTTAACACTAGACACTGGAAAGATTATTGAAGACTTGCCTGTTTATTTTAACTAGTAAAAGTGACTAAAGCTAATCTTATACTGGCAATGCCGGGGCGAGGTATCTCCTCTCTGTCTATCTTTAACAAAAACACTAGTCTGTACACAACATAAAATGGCAATTTATAGATTAAGGGAGCCAGTATTTGTAGTATTTTCTTTGAAATAGTGTTGCTCAACCACCAGAAAGACAAAATCAGCCTGTCCAAGCCACTTTGCTTTCTTCATTCCTGTCTTTGACATATTTTTCTCTGACAATGTCTAAATCGGATCAGCTGAAGTCTGTAAGCTGCTTAAAACAGCGAAAGAATTCACTGGCACCTTGGCTTGATGAACACAACATGTAGTTGGGTGGCTTAGCCTTTCTGGGGATTATGGGAAGAATTTGATTTTTTTCAGCCTTCTTAAACAACCGCAGGACCACAGCTGGAGTGATGACTTTTCAGGGCTTTAAGAAAAGAGGAGAGAAATTTTGTACATTCATTTGCTGCTAAGGGTTTGACTGATTAATCCAGTTTTTACCAAATCCCTTCAACAGAAAAGCTGAGGATAGACTGGGTAGAAAGAAGAGAGGATGTGTGCAGAGAAACTCACAGAATAATTTATAGAGAAGCAGAACATAGCAACCAAGAGAAAGACTTACATGCATGGATGACAAATCAGAAGCTGCAAATACACTCTGAAAAGACCTATACGGGCATAGAGAAATTAATTCACTGCATAAAGTACAAGACCCATATAGAAGTATTGAGAGTGCACTCTCAGTGAACTAAATAGTTTGTTTATATCAAGTCTTTTTAGGGCCAGATTTTTGCAGGAATGTAAAGTTATTGCTGCTAAATCTAAATGTCATATTTAAAGACGCACAATAAAAGAAATACAGATGCTGTTGACTCCCAGGAGGTCCTTTGGGAGGATGCTACACTATTCATCATCATCAAGGACAGCCTTGAAGGTGCTTTCACTACATTTCCTGGGTTTTACTGTTGAAATGATATGCAGCTCTGAATGAGTCACTGTGGTTGATCTGACAACTTCCTTCCTATCTCTCTTAACCCCAGACACACACAGCATAGACATACATGACTTTATTTTTACCAGCAGTAGAAAACATACAAAACGAAACCTACATTCTGCAACCTAAAACAAGAGTCTAAGCTTGAGTATGGTTGGGCAAGAGGCACAAATGAGACACAGTAAGAGAGACATAAAAATACTCACTCATTGCAAAGTAAGAAAAAGCTAACCTCTCCTCCTGTCTTGCACACTTCTAGTGTTACAGAGAGGGAGGGAGAGGTAGAGAGAGAGACAAACAGGTGTGTTGTACTGCCCTCTCGCTCCACCCACCCCTCCTCCTCTCTGTGGGCGGAGCTCTGCTCTTGAGGGACTCTTGAAAGCAGCCAGTTGCCTCCTCTACTCTCAGAGAGAAACAAGACCTGTCAGCTGCCCTTTCTTTTCCTTCTTCACTGCTTTTCTTCATCCTCTCCACCTCCTTGCTGCTGGGAGCAAGTGGGAGTCAAAATGATGCAAGAGGTGTCCATCATGGTGGCATATGATGCTCATGTAGTAGACCGTCCTGGCGAGGAGGATACTCTTGCTTGCTTGGTTGCCCACTCCAGACCTCTCAGAATTCCAAGACCGGTGGTAGGTCTGTTCTTTCGCCGCTTTGTTTCGCTGTTTGTTTGTTTCTCTACATGTAGGTATCCCCATCTAGCACTACTGTCTCATATCCTTTACAACTTTTAGATAAGAACATTTGAATTCACTTGCTTGTTATTTTCTTGTGTTTACCTTTTTTAGATGGTGGTAGATGGTGTAGACTTACACACAGTAGGCATGTGTGGGTGTGTGTTGTGTTCCTGCTGAAGTGTGTCTGATATTTAAGAATACAGGGCTATGTCTGTCAGTCCAGACACAGCTAATTTGTCATGTTGTTTTAATTAGGATATAAATTTGGAATCACTGTAGTCCTTGCGTGTTAGTTTATTTCCTCACATGGATAATAGAATTCCATGGTCTAGTTATAGCTGCAGTATCCAGTTGGGTTTCACCTTATTTTAATATTCAAACTTTTGGACTGCCTCTTCATGTAAGAGTAGATCACCCTTCTTTAAGGCATACCTGCATGTGATCTCAGCTTGGAGGTTTGGGACCATTCCATTTTCTGCAGCAGGGATTCAGGTCAGGAATCTAAAAGTGGGCCTGGTACCATTTCCTGTGGCACCAAGCGTGTTAAATCGCATTACCTGAATCAGTGTGCTCCTCTGTCCTCAAATTGGCCTCTAATATTAACAATGAAAGTTGTAGGAAGGTTCATGAGGTTTAGTGATGCACTGACTAGTTTGTGCCCTGAAAATGTAAGTTTGTTTGTGTGTATCAAAATCCATGTGTGTTGCTGATGTGGCCTTGAGCAAGATGCTGAGCCTTGTGCGAGCTCATTGGTTGTAACTCAGCAGAGCAGGCTTCTGCCTCTGGAATTTCAGGAATAGGTTTGAAGTTTTAGATGTTTTCCTTAATGTTTGGAAAACATCTACAATGTTTGAATACATTAGAGAGTTACTATGAGCACTTTCCTGTAATACTGTTGATAAGATGCAATGTTTGTCATCCAATAATTGTAACCTATCTTGCAGTTTTATTGACAGTAAGGCGTTCTAGATAAAGATAACGGCTACAAGATGAAAACAAAAGCAGCAGTATCTCTGAAGCCAGAGAAGTCATGAAGTATCGGGGATATTTGTAATTGGGCTATTTGATAAAACACATTTCCCTATATGTTTCATATATCTATTGCATTCAAACTGGAGAAACCATTCCATAAAAAGACTGATAGTCCTAAAATCAACCGTTCTAGAGAAATGTAAGCACTTTGATGCCATTTTTTTGGAAAGGTAATAAAGTTAGGGATCTTGTGATTGTAGCAGGTCTGTATGTTTGAATAAAAGCCTCGACAATAAATTGAAAGCACAGCCCAGTTTTGCATTGCATTTCATTACAACAGTCATTCTGCGGTATTTGTGTGATTTAGGGGTGAGGGCTGGCAGCAGGTTGCATAATCAGTAGCTGGAATCAGGCTTGTCTGTTGATGATTTAACACGACTTAACACTTAAAACCTCACTGGCTCTACATGTAAAACAAAATTAAAGTTGAATTCCTTCCTGTGTTGTGTAATTCAGGTTCATTCATTAGAAAGACAGAACCTCTTCTTTCTCACTGATGTTCTGTAGTTTGTATTAGCAAGATGGTGCCGGCAGACACACAAGACCCAGGTCAAACACCCCAAAGTTATTGAAGCAAAACATTGAATCTGCACCACTGCGTTCCAACATATTGATTCAGTCCAGTGGTATTCCCAATGAGTTTAAAGCTAGACATGAGGTTGTATCAGGGTTTGAGTTTGCCCTGCTGACAGTGATCTTTAATCTTTGCACTTCACTGCCAATCAGGGTTCAGTGTTGTTAGGATATTGACCCCACATTAATTCAGTTGAACTAAACAAGTTCAGATTTGAACAAAAGTACTGTGAAATAGCATAAAGAAAAATGTTGTTTTAACAAAACACATAAACATGAAACGTGTAGTTTTTCTCTACAGAAAATACTAAATATTAAAATTGTGAATTTACATGCAATCTAGTAGGTTACTTAAAACCTAACATAATGTGTCTAAGTGGAAACTTGAACATCAGTGAGGTGATGCAGTTTGGGTTAGTGAACCTGCATACATACAGGAAACTTGGAAAATATGACACAGCTGGTATATAATAGATTATATGGGGTAGTTTGTGTGGGAGAATTCTTAAAGAAATTAAATGAGTATGTGAGAAAAGAGAGGGATGTGGGTTTAGTGTTCAGCTCTTACAATCAAAACAGCAAATCTGGAGGTGTGTAAATTGAAAGGAAACATACACACGTCACTCTCTCCACCTCTGTTTCTGTCTTACACACATTCAGTTTTCAGATTATAGCATAATGAGGTAAATTGCTTTTCACAGACCCGTTTTCAGCAAGACCTTTGGGGACAAAAACTAGAAACATTACAGTTCTTTACATTAAAGCTGTGTCAGATTAAATAACTACATTACATACAGTATTTGGTATTTGTAATGTAGCTATATATCTATACATATTGTATACATATTGCTGCCAGGTAAAAATCCTCTTATCTTTTATCACATTGACCACTAGGAATTAAGCAACACTATCGCTTCCAGCAGCCCAGTGGGTCACTTCCTCAGTCTGTAGCTCCAGTTAAAGCAGAGCAAAACTAGAATATCTAGTATACTGAAAATCAAACTTCCAACCCTTTAGTTCTAGGTGCACACAGGAGAACACATTTAATTAATCTGCATTGTTTTTGCTACAATAAAAAGATTTTCACCCAGCGTGTGGAGACCAAGCTGCTCTTTCTTCCCACACAGATAACAAGAGAATGGCTCCAAGTTGTGTTAACTGCTGGGGAATTGTGTGTCAGATAGATTACAGTGACATTCATTCAGTGTAGCAGCTCCTGGGTCATAAAGGTCAAAGGTTAAGTCTGACAGACTCACTAGTAAGCCAGAATAAGTGTTCAGTTTAGTTTCACTCATCTGATTTTTGTTCATGAAGGAAATCTGTACTACCTGTGTTGTATAATGCTTCTTTTTTAAAGTTGTTTATTGGGTCATTTTGTTTATTCATTCTCAAGGAAGTGTTTGCTTTTTTGCAATTTAGACTTTTATATACTTGGGTGAAGTATAAATATTTTTGAAATACTCTGTGTGTTGTAATCAATTTAACTCTAGTCAAACTACAACAGTATGTTACTCATTTAACAAGACCAGTAAATGATGAACTAAACATAGTGATGGGCAAGAAAAAAACAAAATGGCCATGGAAAATTACAATGTAAAGAAAGTCACAGCAGAATTGTTAATAATAATGATTATAATAGTGTTATAATAGTGTTAGCTGCTTTCAAACAGCAGTGTGTCCAGTTCATAAAATTCTTTCTACTTCTTAATGTGACAGAGACTCACCTGGAATCCCCAACCCTAAAGGTGAGCGCTATGGCAACTCTGTTTCCACACAGGGGAGATAAGGTTACTACCCACCTGAAACAGACACTCACACGCCAGCAGTTCAATATTAGTCAGTCATCAGTGTTGTCTTATATTTCACTGCTGTTTGGTTAAGAGCTCTCAGCTGATATTTGAGGTGTTTGTGGTATTTTTTTCTCTGAAGACCCTTAAGCTGGCAGTGCTTATTTGAAAGTGAATTTCAGACTGTTACACCACAGAGAAAAGTACAATTGTTTGTTTACTAACTGAATTTCCTATGTATTGCAGTTATGTAATCAAACAGTCTCTGAAACTAGACTCCCAATGTGCACTGAGTTTTACTTGTTGTTTGCTTTGGTAGATTAAAATGTTCTTAGATGGGCGTCAGCAAGGGGAATTCAACTCTCTTTTGCCTTTCTGCATTTAATGTGCCACATATGAGAGGTCACATGTTAAAGTTTTTATTCTGAACGATATATAAAGATTAGATTTACATTGATTATACACAGAGGTTTTTAACAAGGGATGATGACTAGCTTTGGAGAAGGAACTTTGTTAATTTTCCTTCAGAGTTACTTCCTTGGTAGCCACACACAGACAGTCAGGGAACTCACCTCATTAGCTTTCATTAGCAAATGACCACATCAGAAGTCGACCATCTTGGTGTACATGCCATCGTTTGTTTTTTTTCTGGCGTCTTTCATTTCAGAGGGAAACAAACAACTTACTGCTTAGTGACATGTTGGTTGTTGATCTCTGATCTCTGAGCTGATTTACCGTCAAATGTACTGTAAAGTTCCGTATGATGTGTAATATATGTGTGACTTGGATGTCTTGCATTTTCACATCATATTTAGTGTGAAAATGGAACGTTGATAACAACATAAAGAAATGTGTAGTAGTCATAAACAGATGAGATTGTGCAATAGAAAATTGAAACTGTGCAGCATTAACCACAATACCACAGTGTTTCAACAGCAATATTCAGATGTTCCAGATCTAGTACAGTTACCTAGAATTTTAACACATTTTTGATATAATCTACAGAAGATTCTGTATAGTGCATGAGTAAATGAGTTAATAAAGTAATTATTAACTTTGTTCTTCTCTCTCCCCTAGTTGTGCTTCGTCCTCTCTCTCTCTCTCTGTATCTTTCTGCAGGTATC
>JAUMHL010000021.1:18059474-18079492 GCA_032362345.1 Sandelia bainsii | reverse complement strand
CACTGTAAAGTGCCTTGAGATGACTGATGTTGTGATTTGGCGCTATACAAATAAAATTGAATTGAATTGAATTAATAGTGGATGCTGTTTTTACAGCCCTGTTAAAGTGTTTTAGAGTATGACGTCTTATCCTTACTCAATCCTAGCAGCAGCCGGCCTCTTACCCCTCCGGCAAAATGTGAATCAGTGTATGTGTCCCAGAGAGCTGCTGAGAATGCTGATAGAAGTAGCTGGTCAGGCGGCTGCTGGTTCCCTCTGAGAAACATTAAGCCAGTCAAGAGACGTCTTGGTACTCACTATTCATGATCAGCAAATAACATTGCTGATCATGTTGTTTACATTCAAAATGTTCATTTTTAGATTAAAACCTTCATTTTGTCTCTCCAAGTAAATGAACACACATCCCCCTGTTAATCACAAACAACTGGGATGGGCTTAGATTTTATCAGGTAGAGTACGAGTTTACTGTAAAACAATGATGTCAACAATTGTGGTGGTGTTTTCAGGTTCCAACCAAAAAGCTGAAGAAGTTTGAGAAGGAATATCAGACACTGAGGGAGAGCCAGCTACAACAAGAAGACCCCATCGACCGATACCAGGTAGGACTTCCATTCACGCATGCACAAATGTTAATATATAAGGTATATTTTCTTCTGCAAGTAGCACGAAATGCACAGCCCACATAAGCGCATACAGCATGTGAGAGCATGTAGTTAATGTAATAGCATCTCAGATGATGTTCATTCTTAGAGATGGTGAAAAACAATCTTGTCTGTTTGTGTTGAAAGTGTGATTATTATGCTCCAGTGAGGGTATAAAACCTGAGCTTTTTTTAGTAGCTTTATTTGTTAAAATTAACCATGTTTCTAAGATTAGAAATCTCTCATGAGCACAGCTGTTGTGTCAAACCGTCCCTTTGTTAATATTTATGACATCGTTCTGGCTTGAAATGTGACTCCTCACACAGCATCTGACTTTAATCATCATCCACCCAAACATCTATAAAATTTATTTTTGGGTGAATCTTCCATGTAGTTGTCAAGAAGGTTTAGCTGCAGTGACTTTATCTTGTCTGATTCTTCTAAAGGTAACAGGAGCAGAGAGATTTTAAAACACTCAGACACACTCAACAAACTGTCAACGGATGGCATTTAATTAAGTCCAGTCAAAGTTTCATTTAATATTTTCTAAATTAGCTTGGAATGATACTCTGGTTAAACTGTTATCGTCTCTGGACTTTTTATAATAAATTAACCATTCATAATACATACTTGCAAAGCTTGCATTTATTCTAAAAAGTTTTAAGATTAATCTTGTTTCTCCTCAGAGTTGTCCAAACTTGGATACACATTTTTACACACAGCTCTCATAACCTTTGTTTCATTGTACACAAATAGCAACATATTCCTTCCTCTAGTGCAGACTGGTGTGATGATGTTCTTTCTCAGTCGTTCAAAGAGCGGTTCATTTCAGGAGAGTTAACAGTGCAGTTAATAGGTGAATTGTTTAGACCAGCATACTTTGACTTATGGTCTTCATCAACATATGCAGAGGTCAGAATGTGTGTTATATGACAACAAAATCACTTACAATAGAGACACTTACTGTAATGGTAGTAATTGTAAAAGTCATTGCTGATAATCATGAGACGCTTGCATAAATTACACTGCTCTTGATAGTGGAATAATGTGAACATTTCAAACTTGGATTCATTGTTCCCACACACATGCCAAAACCCATCACACATACTGTATACCTAGATATGTACAAGGCTGACCTTGTGAGACTAATGGAATTCCTTTGGCCCCAGTTTAATAAAACCAAAAATGCTCTAGGACTGCATTTCTTAGAAAATTTTCAAAATATTTTTAAGCTGTTGGCTTGTTTCCATGGTAATTTTGAAGGTTCAACACACAAACTAATAACAACAACACATCAGTGATAAGCTTCCTAGTAAATGTAAACCTGCTTCATGTCTGCGGTCAGTAAAATAAAGTAGTGGTGATTGTGAGGGGATGCAATGAGAAACAGTATTAATATGAGAATAAAATAAAATGTTGCATTAAATATTCAAGCAAATTAATGGCACTCATTAAATAATAAAACAACAACACAAACATTTATTTTTTTTTAAAGTTTTTGTGTAGTTGTTAGTGGCAGCAGCAGAATTAAACAAGCTGCTGATTCCTGAGGGAAGGAAGGAAAACAGATAAGATGTTGGGCCAGAGTCATCTCCTCTGAAGCCACTGGAAAGACTTTGTTACAGAGCAAGAGGACACAAAGACATAAACAAATGTTGCTTATAAATTAGCACAGGGTTATTCTATCAGGGTTATGTAGATGTTCTGATGGAAAAATTGCCTTATTGGATTTACTTTATACTTACTGTAATTCAGAAGTTCATCATTCATTGAAACACTTGGACGATGTACAACGATGTTGTATGGTTTGGGGGTTGTCTTGCTATTAGTTCAGTCTCACTGTCATTTTAAATTTGTAGAACTTAAGTGTGACTTTTTTGGCCACTTTTTTGTCTCCTTTCACTGTTTATCTTATTTAAAATAAAAGCATTAAAGGGAAAAAGGAAAGAAAGGAGAGAGAGAGGCAGAGAAAGTGAAGTGTCAGACAGAGAGGGGAAACTCCTGTCACGATCATGTGGTCAAATTTAGTTTATGCTGCTCAAGGCTTGATATGAAGACTTGGTGATCCTGGACAGCAGCACGGTAAGCTGCCTCTGCTCCTACAAAAATGTATTCTGTTATTATATACTAGCTTATGTCTTTTACTAATTTTTAATCTTGATTCATGGACATTAACCACTGATGTTTTTCTGATTAGTCTGATATGTTGGCTAAGTGTTTAATGACAGTTTATTTTCATCTATGTTTAATTAGTCTAAAACATGATGTATCCAACAGGGGACAACCTCCCATCCCCCTTAGGTCTTTATCTGTCTGTCCAAGTTACACTCACCACTTCTCTGCTCACCGGAAGTGATTAATTTACTCTTACAAGCGACATTTATTTTCGCCCTTTATCTTGATGGTGTCTGTTCGTTTGATGCATGATATAATACATCAGAGCACACTGTCTGTTTACTGATGACACCTTACAGCTTCTATAGGCTGTTTTTCGCAGGTGTTTTGATCTGCTGATGTCAAACCAAATGGAGAAAAGTCATATTTCGCACACAGAGGTGTTAACTCAGAGCACAGCATGTGACAAAGAGTGTTGATGTGTGGAGGTTCAAGTGCGTGTGTATTTGTACTTTCGATTCACACTAACTATGCAGTGTATTTACACTTTTCATGCATATGTATGCATCTGTGAGGTTAATTAGGAGCAGAGGAGATCATCATTGTAAAAGTGAGAGGATATCAGAGTCAGGTGACTGCTTGTAACCGTGACAACTGTTTTGTCCCATTGAGGCATGGGCATCATGTGACAGTGTTTACAGGCAAACCCAATAGTCATGAGACTCCACTAATGGTCTACAATGGGGACTTTGAGATGATGTTGGTTGTGTGTGTGTGTGTGTGTGTGTGTGTATGGGCAGGTGAAGCTGTATTTGTTTTTTACCGCTGCATTAATAAGTTAAAGTGGTACTGCTGCCTTTTCCTTATCAGTAGAATTAGGGGTATGATGGTTAACTATTTATGTCAAATCTGATTCATTTCCTCCTTTGCTGTGAGAGTAAACTCTCTTTTTGGACATTATCTTTTGAAATAAAGTTGAAAAAAGTCAAAAATTAGACTGTTTTTCTTAATTCTGTTAAGTTCATGATCAGAATATTTAACCAATGAGCCACAAGGAATGGATAATAATCTAATAACATAAAATTCAGTTGAGCTCACATATAACATAAATACATGTTAATTGATATATTTTGTAACTGTGTGTGTGCAGAGGGAGAATCGTCGCCTTCAGGAAGCCAGTATGCGTCTGGAACAGGAGAATGATGACTTGGCCCATGAACTGGTCACCAGTAAGATTGCCCTTCGAAATGACCTTGACCAGGTAACTCAGCACATCAAGCGGAACTACCTGAAGATCATGTTATAGTTTTTTGGTTAAGTCATGGCTTCTCTCTTGGTGGGTCCCTCTGCACCCCTCTTCTTTGATGTGTTTGTTTAGTAAGGCTGCATTTATAAGTAGTGTTTGTTGATTCACAGCACATAGAGCACAATGAGAAACTTAATATGCTCTAGATGCATATGAAATGTTTTCTTGACAGAGTAATGTCAGAAGCTGAGAGATAATTTAAAAAAATCTCATGGCCCACCACACTGTGAATCTATGTGTGTGTGTGTACTCAGGCAGAAGATAAGGCAGATGTTTTGAATAAAGAGCTGCTGAGCACCAAGCAGCGTCTTGTGGAGACTGAGGAGGAAAAGAGACGACACGAGGAGGAGACGGCTCAGGTAAAATCCACCCTCCCTTTACCTTAAGCTTGTTAAACTCAGCCCTGACAAGCTGTAAGTTAAAGACTCTAATCAGTTTCTGTCAATGGCCAAATATACAACAACATCAGCAGGTGGCTCACAATGACTAAAAGCCACATTGTCAGTTTATTCAGTTAATTAAGGATATAGAAAAGGACAATTAAAGAAGTTATGTGCTATTGGCTGTTTACATTGACTGTAGGTTTTAGAGGTATACTGTAGTATGATAAAAATCTTATTTTACCCAACCATACATAAGTACTTTGTACTGTTTTAGTTTTAGTACAGTTTTTTTGTTTTGTTTCAGGCTTCAGTTTGAAATAAAATGGTGAATACTAACTGTACATTACATAACTGTACAAAAAATGTTTTACTAGTGCATTTGTTACCCTGACATTTGCATATGTATGTACATTATGTTTTATACGTTCATCCTCATTCATGTACTGTTTCATGTTTTTGTCATGATGTTCTGTCTCCCCCCAGCTGAAGGAAGTTTTCAGGAGGGAGCTGGAGAAAGCAGAGTTGGAGATCAAGAAAACCACAGCGATAATAGCTGAATACAAACAGGTTTGACAGATTAATGAGATAAAAAAAGACCTGTATGCTTACTTTATGTATTTTATTCATGCTTCCTTTTAGTTTGAGATGAACTCTTGTGTTCTGTAAATTGTCAATATCACTAATTGTTCATATGTATAGCAATAGTTTATAGCAGTGTACAGCTGCAAAAATAACAGTTTACACAGAGTAAAATCTAAACTGAACTACATACCATGTAAAGCTGAAAGAGCACAGATTGCTCTCCTTCATTGCATGGAGCAATACAAGTGTTGAAAGGATTTTGATGGAAACAATCTCTTCTCAATCTCAATCTTGATTTTTTTTTTTTAAAGCAGGTTTAAAAAATGTATATTTCTTATCTTGAAGTTCCAACGTGTGGTCTGTTATATAATCCCACTTCGTCTCTGTGTTTTAGATCTGCTCCCAGCTGAGCACAAGGCTGGAAAAACAGCAGGCAACAACAAAAGAAGAGCTGGACATTGTCAGGGTGAGATTACCCTTTTAATGCATGGCTGCTGCAGACAGCAGCAGAGGCCAAGTTAGGAGGCCGTGAAACTCCCAGCTAAAACCACAGTAGTGTATGTTGCCTCATAGAAGATTTTTAGCTCTGTTCTTTCTGTTCACATTATGCAGTCAGGTTGGTAAGTTATCACACCCATAAAGAATTTGATTGCACAAATGCCACATGACTCGTTTAGCCCTTTTCAGACGTGGTGTCTCTTTGTGGGTGTGGTGGACTACCACCTCGGGCCTGGATAAAGATTAGGACATTCTGATTTAACTTCTTAATACAATGTGTTGCAACAGCACATTACATTGAAACGAGATGTTATACTGGAACATAATACAGGAAGAGAGAGAAATGCATTTCATTGCTAATGTAATTGGATTTCCATGTGCAGTATGTCAGCCTGTTCTACCACTGGTGTACCACAGGAAAAGGTTTTCATCAGGGATAATACTGACACACAATGTATGTGCACTAGAATATGTGTTTTTACCCGTGATCACTCGTCTGTTGTTGTATACAAGATGTAAACACCATCACCACTCTCTGCCAACTTGCGTCTTTCTGTGCTCATGCAGAGCAAAGTTATGGGCTGTGACCACTGTAGAGACCTGTTCAGCACCCTGGGGTCCCTGCAGGCATTATCCCCCAACAAGGACAAGACATCCACTGAGCCGCTGGATGAGGAGAAGGATGGACTGAAGGAGCAGCTGAGGCACTTGGAGCTAGAGCTGGCCCAGACTAAACTGCAGCTGGTGGAAGCCAAGTGCCGCATCCAGGTCAGCAGCACCAGGAACTGACTGACAGCAGTAACAATAATAAGAATTTTACAGAAATGTAGTAACTAAAGATTTCAAAAAGATCTAAGCCTGGAAGAACTAACTAAACATATTTGTATTAACTGTAAGCATTATTAACATACAGTAATTGCACATTGAAAACTTTATTACCATGTTACTGTATTTTAGTTTAGTGTTTCCTCAGTGTGCTTATAGCAAGACAGGTTTAACATCACAAAAGTGACAGTGTACAACCATGTTACTGCAGCTGTTCTGAGAGTCTACTTGGATACAGTAATGCTTTGAACCAAAGGCTAACATGCCAACTAATGTGCAAACATCACCATCTTAGCCAATCTTGGTTTAATGGTTAAGCAGATGTTATCACTGATGTTGTTATAGTTAATTCAGAGGGGCGTGGCTTCTCTGCTTCTTTTGTTGGTTTGCAGGAGCTTGAGCACCAGCGGGGAGTCCTGATGACTGAGATCCAGGCAGCCAAGAACTCCTGGTTCAGCAAGACTCTGGGCTCTTTGAAAAGCTCTGCCTCCTTATCCTCAAGCTCTACATCCCAGACTCCGTCCTCTCCAAAGGAAGGCCCCGCCTAGACAACCTTCCCTCTCATTCCCCTTTTTCCTGCAGGATGCACACTAGAGTTAAGGAACACAAGTTGAAGAAACAAGCACCGGAGAAATGCAGTATCCCTTTTCCAACCAGTGGCAAAGCGGTGAAGACTAGCATCTTGGAATGCATATAGCTGGAAGGATGAGGGATGAAACGGGCAGCGGACTGGATCAGCCCCTGTCTCTCTCATAATGTTTACATTTAAAAAGTTTCTGTTGACCTTCTCTTCTTCACAGATGATGAGACAGGTGAGAGAGAATCATCAGTGAGACCTGAAGTTGATTTTAAAGGTGTTGTTGCCGAGACTGTTTTGTTGATTTGGATTTTAAACTCTTATTACAAGAAAGCTGAATTATCCCAAAAATAACACTGCTCATGTAGGCTGATAACATAGCTCCACCTTATGGACAGGCATTGCTATTGCAGAGTTGATCATTTTATCTGCATGAGATTATGTTTTTAGGTTGCTGAGAATTAAACCTACATTCAGTCTCACAATTCTGACAACATTTTCAATGAAAGTAGATTTACATTATATAAATATAAAACATCTACTGATGAAAACGCAAAAGTCTACATTAACCATCTTCAGAAGGCAGGAAAACCGCAGCACTCTGAAAAAGGAATACTGCATCCAGAGTCTTAAACAAGAACATCACAAAAGTTGTATTTCTTTATAGTAATATAACATAAACAATGTTGTCATATAAATATGTATAACTAATTATTGAGTTTTTTAAATAATTTTGTACAGTTCTTTAAGAGAAGAAAAACACAAGGAAATTCTTTTTGTTAATTTTTTTTCTACTGTTTGGAATTTAAATGTCATCTCTTTAGATGTTGATGTAAGCACAGTGTGTGATCGATCTGGTCAAGTCCAAGTGCTGAAGAGCCAAATTGACAATGTTCAGAGATTTTTTTTGCGTTCCTGTTTTTTTCTTTCATTTATGGGTTGAACTGACTTGAGGTTTGTAAAGGCACTCTAAATTTCACAAATTTTATTATTATTATATTTTTTAATTCCACTTCCACCTCATGTCTGAGAATGTTTGGCAACATATACAACCTGTAAATTGACCTCAATTGTATATTTTTATTGTTTTTAAATCTCCCAATATTAGTCTAGTCAACAGTTTCTGCAAACAGCCATTATAGTTGGGCTTGTTTTTCACAAAAAGTCATTTTATATCGTTCGTTCTTTCACAACGGGCTTCCACAGAGTCAGATAACATTCACGCTAAACATGGAAAACCTGGTGCTTTGTGTGCTTTCTGCATTGTGTAACGCTATGCATACATCACCCACAGAAAGTAGTGGAAGTCTTCATACCTGTCATTACAATACTCTGTAGATACTCAAGTCAGCACATCAAATTAGATAACTATACAATTGTAATACATTGGAGGCTCTGAAGTATGTTACATAGCACAATTTATCTCCAAATAAACGCTCATCATATTATTAACAGCCCGAGGGCCATTTTCACAGCTGTGTCAATACCTGCTTTTTCCTTTGCAGTGTTAAAATAATGAACTTTTTTGTTATAGTTGACAATTCATTCTATAACGGATGAGAACATAACTGCAAAAATCTTCCCTGTGTCCACAGTGGACTGCTGGCTCAGTGGTAGCACTTGTTATAAACTACAGTGAATGATAGCAGAGGGGTGGAAGTATCTTGAAAGCAAACAAATAAGGATTGTTGGAGCTAAAACTAAACAGCAAGAAACCTGGCTGTTTCTGTGCTAGGATTAAAGTTAAATTTCTCGTTTTCACATACTGCACGCTTGGCAAATAAAGATTTCACAGTTTCGTGGAACTACTTTATCTTAAGGTAATGGATGTGTAAGTTAAACAATATTTGGAATTGGTGCCTCATTTAAAATGGTGAAAAGATCAGTCTGAATATATAAGTCTTATGGAAAATGCAGATCATAATTATTACACTGATAGTTACTAATATTTACAGTAAATATGATGACCACAGCCAGTAATATAAGGGCACAGGGATGATTTTGTTGTGTGCCAAGATGACAATTAGCCAAAAAGTAGCAGGCAGAAAGCTGCAGTGTAGGTGCCAACAGTCCCACTTTATTTTACACTCTGGTTGTCACTGAAATCAGCCTTTGGACTCTGACCAAGCCCGTGTGTACTGTTCATGTGAGTGTGTTTTTGGATTTATGTACATATGTGTGTTCTGCACTGTAACTCAAGTGGCTGAAGTCGAAATGGCTTCTTGTTCTCGTGGCTACATTTTCTGTTGATGACTGAAGCCACTGGCTGATGAGAGGAAAGTACATCCGACTGTTTGAAATGTCGGAAGCATCAGCTGTGCCATACAAGCCTCCCCTCTTCTCCGTCCCCAGTGGTCTTCCTTTGTGCTCCCACTGAACTGAACCCACCTCAACAACAAACATGTCGCCTGATCTAGTAGCTCGATCATCACTCTTTTCATCATCAATTTCTCAGAATTGAGAAAGCCCTCTGGAATGGAGGGCGAAACGTATTCAAGGAACTAAAACAAGTGCAGTTGCCACTGAATAACCTTTTTCGGGATAACTCGATCATCACATTTCCACTAGGAACTTCCCAGTGTGACGACCATCAGTGGCCACTGAGCAGCTTCACTAGAGGAAATGCATCCATATCATGGAAAAGGAGAAAAAGGAAGCAGACTGGTTGAATATCATTGAATTCCAGGTGTATTTCGAGTTTCCAGGACTTTCTTTCTGCATTGTTGTTATTCACTTCTGTGACGGTTACAGATTTGTACAACCAGTGTCATGTAACCTGTGGCCAAGTTGGAGAAAGCTCCCCGTCTTTTATGTGCACTAACACAACATTGATATTTTAAACACTATTTCAAGATGTGTGTTTGTTTAAAAGTTATTCTGAGAACAGAGCATAATTATTTTTTAACTGATTACTGTTGCTAAGAGGACAGTTGCCAATTTATAATCTACTCTAATTCACTGTTACTTTCAATGATGCAAAAGGTGGTGAGTCAGATAAGTGTGTTGTGTAGTTTACAGTTTGCTGTAATACAACATTTCTGTTACACGGGGAGGAACTATACCTCAGCTGGTCCGACTCCAACACTGTTTGCTGTACAGGACTGTCTGACCTGCATTAATAAATTTCAGTTTATCGGTTCATTCACGCCGTTTGCGATTGTGTTGAACAATACTGACTGGAATTACACGTTTTATTACTAATACATTATTTAAATACAAAATGTTCAACGTTTCAAATTCTACATGGCTTTAGGACACAATTCTAGGCACAAGCTAACATGCAATATAATAGTGTGATTTCAGTTCCTTTTATACATACTTTACTGAAAAAAAGTTCAATAAAACAATGTTATTAGAGGTTATGTGACAGTGCAGTTTGTACCCATTTAACTTACTTTTACGTTCAAATTGTGACCAGATTCCAAGCGAAAGGCTTCAGTTCAGAAATACTGACTTGCGAAGGCTTCACCTTCTTCTCTGGTGTACTCAAGTGTACCAGTTAAAAGCGTGAAAGAAACTGTTTGTTTTTTTTACTTTGGTATTTTCTAAGCATGAAGAACTATATTTCTGCAGTTGGTAAAACAGTCATCTATGAAGAAGCAGAAATCCTGTAGTAGCGCCATCATCTGGCTGCTGTCCAACAACAATTTCACCACAGGGATCAGTAAAGTATGTCATTTACTATTGTTATTTTTTATTTGTAATACATTCTTTTTTTTTTTTGGTCCAGTAAATTTCTGACATATCACATGCTTCACGTTAGATGTTAGAATGCCGATTAGCTTATATTACCTGTAACCACAACAAAGAAAAAAAACATAATTATGGATGCACCAACATTAATGTGTAATCCTCATGCAGTAAAAATAACTCTGCATACTTGTATGTAAGTGAGTATGTAAGTCATAAATGTCATCATTTGTTTTAAAACGTCTTTACCTGTAGTGTAATGTCCAACAAAATCAGTCAACATTATTTATAAATAAATAAGGAATAGTAAGAATTAACATCTGCTGTTAATTCTTACTATTCTTTGGTTTCAATGTTTTTGAATCGGTCACTAAGGTCGTCAAAGTAATTATCAGCAAAGCGGAACATCTGAATGACGGCACTCAGCAGCAGGATGTCGCAGTCCGGGTTCAACTCCAACTCCTCGCTGTAGTTTTTCACTGGAACAACACAGGACAATGACACCCCAAGCCGAGCGCTGGCCTCCTGCATCTGGATCACAAAACACACAGCAGATAAGATTCACATTAGGATATTTTATATTTTGACACAAACAGGTGATTCCATTAATTAAATGTAATAATATTTTTTTTTTCTCATTGGTTTTTACCAAAGCAGGAAGGTTTGCGGAAACTTTATAATGTTGTCATTACAATTTAGGTAGTACTCATTTAACAAAACACTGCTAAAGAACACCAAAGAAGAAAACATACAGCTCTAGCAAAGGAAATGTATGAAGTTAAAAGACAAAAATACAAGAAGAGAAGTGAAAAAGTTAATTCCTTTGATTAAGGCCAAAACACAGAATCCATATTATAACAGAAAACAAGCACATTTAAATATTCTATTTCAGAATAAAATCATACAAGTGAATTGAATGTTCATCTCACCATTTCCTTGATGTAGCCACTCTTATAAATATTCCTAATATCCTGAGCAACGAGATGACAGGCTTCATCTACTTTAGTCATCAGGACCAGCTGGGGTATCCCTGTAAACCAACAAAATACAATTTTACATTTATGAACTATATACTTTGAAATAACAAAAACTAAACTGTATCAGAGATAACAAGTGTTTTGACTCTTACAAACTGTTCAATGTATCAACTGTAATTTGCAGCATGATAGAGCTACTAGTTTGTAGACCAGTGGTTACTATACTATTACACCAAAGCAGTAAGTGTACAGAATCTGTATGTAGGCATTAATATGAACTGCAGTACTCTGTTAGTCACTCCTTACATGTTTTACAGTCATACTACTTATGGTTTAAAAATATAATTAACATATACAACAAGCTGCTTTCAGACAGAACCCTGAACTTCTCTAGACATTACCTGATTGGGCTGCATGTGGGACTGCAAATGTTCAAGTCAGACTTTCTCCTGCCCACTACTACAAAGTCTGGGTAAAGGTCAGTGTGTGATCTTTGCTGTGTTTATCCCCATGTGAGAACGCGTCTGACTTGTACAAATACTGTATATATTTTGGCAACTTTAGATTTTAGGGCAACTGTATGTTTTCATAGTGAACTACTTTTGTATAATTATGGTGATTGCTTTCATCAAATAGCATTTCTTCATTTATTTACTTGTGATATTTTGTTTATGGGGATCACAATAATGTTGTGTTACTCAGTACTAACCCATCAAGTTGACCTTTCTGCGGATACCTCCCAGCTTCTCCTCCAGCTTTGCAGGCATGACGGAGATCTTGCAGGCATCAATGACAAAGGCCACGCAGTGGATCTTGTCCTTGAGTTCTGGAGACTTACGATAGCCATCGGTCTCCGAATGCAGAGGACCAAAGGGGTTGAACTGATTCATACAGGTGAAAGAAAAGAGACAGACGTACAGTAAACAAATCAGTGTGTCATCGTATGTTCATTACACCACTGAATGTAACAAAAAGCTCTACCTGATAACTGTCTGGCAGATGACCTTTGAGGATGCTGACAATGTCATCCACATCAAGCCCTGCCCCTGTGCTTTCCTCTAACCCCATGGTATCACACAAGATGATGGGCAGAGGATTTCCTGCTCGTCCGGCTTTCACTGAGTAAGTGCGGAACTGTAAGGTAGCACATTACAGAGTTATCTGTAGATGGTGAGTGTAGGTGGTGTAATTTGTACACATGAGTTATCCTTTGTAGACACAAGGCTAACTCTGCCTTTTTGAAAAGCTTGCATATGCAGAAAGCAGCAGCAACTATGAAGTCAGCTGCTGTCGGACACTTAGTGACGCTAATAGCCTTGTCATTAGCACTCATTACTGTATTTGTGATTCTCTATATTGTTGAAACGAGATTAAAAACCTGCTCTATTTTCAACCGATCTGACAACAACAAAGTTTGTTCGTAGTGTATCAAAATTGGGTGGTCACAAAGGTTTTCATTTAGGCTCTGGATTTGGAGACATTTTTTGAAACTACGCCTCAATGGCAAGTGGCACAAAACACTAGATCAAACAAGCCTACAGCCTGGCTTGTGACTTTGTGCCACAGTATTCTGGCACAGTGAGTGGGGAGTACTTTCACATTTCCTTTAACATAATGATGGGTTTGGTAAAACAGTAGGAGACCTGAAATTTCCAGAAGATACACAGTTATTCTGCTTTGGCTTACATTTTACTGTTTTATACCAGCTGGCTTATATAACACAATAAAAAGTCCTTTTCAGATGCTATGGTGGAATATGCTCCAGTCTTTCCAGTCTAGAGCTAAAACTGAAATTATTCATATATACATCATGTGGTTTTAAGTTATCAGTGTAGGAGTAATCATTGTAGTTATAATAACAATGCATATTTGTGGCTGAATTAAGTAAAAAAAACATAAAATTTTACAATGATGTGAAATAGAGATGTGTTGTTCAGTCTAACCTGAGTTGTGAGACTGGTGGCAGAGGAGCCAGCGATGGCCTGGCTGGTGACATGGCCTCTGAACACAGAGTTGACAGAATTGAAGAAACTAGACTTTCCAGCTCCAACTGGACCAACAAGCAGGACCCGAACCTGGGACACAGAGTTGACCATGGGACAGTAGAATTTAATACTTTCCATCATCTCTCTCCTCTTCCTGTTGAAACAAGAGTAAGTTTAAAATATTATTTGAATGAAAACATGTGTAATGTGTATACACCTAGTAGCCTATGACTTTAAATATATAGTTAACTAACCCCAAAATCTAACCTAACATTACATTTAACTTTAATTGGGTGGATCTACTGTACCTTAATACCACAGTAAGTTTGTTCAGCTTGTTTAGCTATAGTATGTCAGTGGCTCCTAATCTAGGTGTCACCAACATAATTTGTCCTCAGCAAATAGACAATGATTTCATTAGAATTAAAAATTACATGAACCTTGTACATCACACTGTGTATGTGGATAATGTCTTTTCCATATAAAGCGAGTCATAATTACAGTTTTGTCAAGTCTTTCGTGTGAGTATAGTGCAGTATACTGTAACATACTAAAAGACAGTCCTATAACAGCATCATATGATGAAATGCTGTCCAATCCAACTTACTCAGATTCCCACGTTACCGGCCTCCATGGCCTGGCCTCAAATTCTGATTCTGAAGATGCTGTTGAAGAGGAATCACAGATTTTACAATCAATATTATCCAATTTCAATCTGTTCAGTCTGTCTTTTTAACTTATGACACATTGACAAGTGACCACATAAAATTAGCATCCCTCAGTCAATCATATGTTTGACTTTTGTTTTCAGAATATTACCTTCAATGGCTGTAATTAGCTGAAAACACATCCCTGTTCATTTCAGACTAATTTACAGTGTAAAAGTCTACAAATATGAAATGTTAATGAAAACTGGAAAAGGTAAATCATCTTGTTAAAAGGTTTGGTGTTCAGTGTAACTATTGCAAGACTGTCAAATCAGCCGTTTAGATGAGGCTTGTGCTTTAAGTAAGATACAATCCAAACATTAATTTGATTGTCTAGAAAAAATTACCTTCCACTTGATAGACCTCACAGTCCGTCAGTATGAGGTCATTGCCATGCATTTCTGCAGCATTGAAGTTGTAATAAGTTCCTGGATTGCTATACGCCACTGCTCGGCTTCCATGGACAAGAACCAATGCTTCTCCAAAATATGGCCCAGAGTTGCCAATCATTCTCACTGCATGAGTATAAGCCGTGACCGGATATTTGATGAGAGTTCCCAGATTGATGGTAAACAGAAAGGCCTGCTCATCATACACATACTGACCAGACTGACTAAAAGGTTGTTTGGTGTAGCCTCCAAACACATAACCGGAAGCATTATAGCCCACAGACACCGTGGGGGAATAGTTGTCACATCGTTGGTGGAAGGCTGCGCCTGTGAAACCGTGGATGCTGGCCTTGTACAGTAGCTGTAACTTGACTTGTCCCAAGTAGGAGCAGATTGTTCTCTGTTGGCTCTTGGTTAGTCTGGGATTCATACTAGATGGTTGTTCTGCTGAAGTTCCTGGCCGTCTGGAGCCGTTTAAATCCAGTTAGTGCAGTTTCTAAATACAAAACAAAAAGAGCTGCTTTAAGCAAATTTACGGACCCACAGGATAAGCTGGGCTACAAAGAGTGGGATCCAAAAATCTGAGACTGCATCAAAAAGCTGTGATATTTTCATATAAACCTGCAGATAATCAGAAACTTTAAAGAGTTAGAGCTTGAAGTAGGCTTTAAGACCTAATCATCCTTTATACACTGATCAGTCACAACATTAAAACCACCTTGTGTAAATCCCCTTCATACCACTAAACTGTACTAGTGCTAGTTCTTACTGTGAGATTGGATCAGATTGGCTAGATTGGCTTTAAGTTCAGTGAGCCTGTTGCCAGTTCACAGGTTGTCCTTCCTTTGGATCACTTTTGGTAGCTACTGCAAATCAGGAACACCCCACAAAACCTGTCTTCTTGGAGATGCTATGATGCAGTATTCTAGCCATGACAGTTTGCCTGCTGCCAAAGTCAGGTCCTTACACTTGTCCATTTTACTTTCTTCCATGTAAACCATGAAAAAAAGACTTCAAGTACTGTTCACTAGCTGCCTAACATATCCCACCCATCAACAGTGACACTGCAATGAGAAATCCTCTCTGTGGTTTTAATGTTGTGGCTGATCGGTGTGTATTCTAATTTGTTAGTAATGTAGGGCATATTTTGCCTGAGCTTCTCCACTTTCTGATGACTTGAGTGGAGCTCCTGACAGGTCAGTGACTAAAGTGATTCAGTACAGGCAATTCAGTTTACAAATTTGTTCATGCAGTTAAGTTTAAAGAGAAATATTTGTCACTTGTGTATTGATTTATTTTCGGATTATTTAAACCCAAATCTATTTGCAATTACATATCATAATATTATTATATAGATCATATTTAAGTGGCAAGTTGTTGTTTTTTTTTATATTAATACATTTTGTCACGGTCTTATAATCACCAAACATGAAACAGTTGCTATCCAGCCAGAGATCCAATCATAAAGCATTTAAATTATACGTTAAGCTGCTAAAATGATTACGTTAGTCAATAACTTCATATTAAAGTTCTTTTTTATAAGTAATGTTTTTAATTTACCTCAGTGGAGCTGAATCACTTTCCAGATGGATGAGGATGCGCACTGCGTGTTGACAGTTGTGCAGCAGACTCAAGCAGGCATTCAGCCTAAATAAAACAGGAAGCATTAGTAAGTCGCTTTCAAAATAAGAGTAAAAGCGAATAAGCATGGAATCCACGTTAAATAGGATGACAACAATCCAAAACAATTTATAATTTAAATTGGAGTGAATTGCTATTGCTGCTAATGTGGGTGATTTGTTTGAACATAAAGAAAGTTGCAAACATAAGGCACATACAGAGGCGCAGGAGTAAACTGGTGTTTTGACAAAAAAATCTTGTCAAATTACAGTCGATAGCAAGCACAACAATACTGTATTCTGAAACTACTGACTCTGTGTTGTTGGGAAAAGAACTTTAGTATTTATTCATTTTGGGGATGGAGATGTATTTAACTTCTCATTTTCAACACTTTTTATGTTTAGTCACTTTATTCTGAAGGTGATTATTGGAAGTTAAAGATAAATTTAGGTTACTTGATCAGAGTTGCTCCTTGGATTGGTCACAACCTTTAACTTTCGTTTTTCTGTGAAACCGAAATTAAATCAAGAGCAGATGCTATTTCGAAGCACAGTTGTTTCCACGTTAAGGTGCGTCGGTGGAGACACTGAACCTCAACTCAGCCCGGTGGAGTTTTTAACAATTAGGTTTTGATGGTATATTTGTGAGTTTGTGTGTGTGGGCATAAACACATGAGAGTGATAATAATTTCTATCAAAAATAATAACACAAAACTAGTACAAATTGCCTCACTGGCCACTTTATTAGGTACACCTGGACAACACAATGAAATTCAGTACAGCGTCTCTGCAATGAATTCTACATTTGAGTTGCAATGAATTTATCCTTTTTTTCTTTTTTGAAACTTTCATTAAGTTGATAATTTACTAGACGTTTATTACTGAGGGATATTAAGAGATTTCTAGCTGACAACATCCTCTACAATCATCTCTCAACACAACAACTACTGTGAAAGCTGCTCACCTCCCCTTAGTGAGGAGAAGCAGGTACTACAAAAAATTTACTGCATACTTCTCAAAACTTTACTATAAAGTAAATCAGCGGAATTTTGAACAGTTCATTGACATATTTTGTGTATTAAGTGCAGCATATTTGAGTGATGTTCAAAATAACTAATTCAATGTAATAAATTATATTTTCTGTAACTGTCATATTTTGAATGCTTTATACTTTTTAAATACCTGGTCTAGATTACTATAACCTTAGTACTGGACCTTAAACACTTGCAAAGAGCAAAAAAATTGAAATAGAGATGTCGAAAACACAAAATGTTAATTTGTCAAATGGAACAGAAAGTTGTTGTTCTGCCTCAACATGACTAAAACTGGTTTACCAATGGTCTGTAAAGAGTTTTCACTTTCTCTCTTCACACAAAATATGAAAATGGTGCAGGACTTCTAGAGTTAAAAATAACAACAAAAAACTCTCTTAACTATCTGTCAGATATGACTGAAAGGATTTGTTTTGCATATCTCCAAGTTTTGATAAAAGCTAGTGAGTGGGACATTGAGCACCTAATTTATTTTTGTCTTCATCTTGTTCTTCTTCTTCTTGTTCTTCTTCTTCTTTCGGTTGATCCCAAATGGGGATATCCACAGCGCATCATAGCAATTCAACTTCAGTTTGATTGTAATCTGGTATGAGGATTAAAACTGCCAAAACAATAGTGTGTCCACATATGTATGTAACAAGATTTTAAAATTAATCTCAAAAGTGGTGAAACAATGTCAAACTTGAGGTGTTGTTGGAAAGCGTTTAGTTTAATTATACTGACTGTAGTCTGTGCTAAGGTGTGGCAAAACATTGTCAAAATGAAACTGAAAGCTAATCAACAGATCATGAGGGAAAATGCACAAAACCAAGATGAGGAATGAAAACGCAGGTTCAGTTAAGCTACTTTATGTTATGGAGATTGAAAAATATTAGAGTGATAAAATAGATAAACATTGATCCAGATATAGACTACATACATAGACTAGTTAGATAAATGTATCTAGATACAAGAGTATAGATAAAATATAAGAAACAGGGTAGATACATAAAATACATGCGCATTGTGGCTAAGTGTGCAGTTCATCTTCATGATAATTTTTTTTATTTTTCGATTTATTTCTGGACTACTTCCACATTCAGTCAGTCAGCTAATGTCTGTCAGGCTTTTTCCTACAGCGGCCTATGATTTGTCTCACTTCTTCATATGTTCCCATAAAAAGCGAGTCTTGTACATTTTACATCAGTAATTCTTTGATCGACACGTGTGGTCTATTTAAGAATGTCGTGAACGTGAGTGTTTTTGCCATAAGGCTCCTGAAACATTTGCCCTATTTCAGCAGGTTGAACAGACAGTTACTGGGATGAGTGGAGTCTCTAATGATCCTAATTGTGCTGGTCCTGCATCTCCTGGTGTAAATGTCCTGCAGTGATGGGAGAGCTGACCTAGTGCATCGCTCTGCTGCCCGGATCACTCTCTGCAGGGCTGTGCCTTTATGTGCCAAGCCCATGTGAGGTCCTCGGAGATGTGGACACCAAGGTATTTGAAACTGCTCACCCTCTTCACTGCAGTCCTGTTGATGATGATGGGTATGTAGGACCGCTGCTGCCTCCTGCTGAAGTCAACTATCAGCTAGTTGGTTTTGCTGATGTTCAGGTGGACGCTGTTCTCCTGACACCACAATGCCAGGTTCTCCACCCCCTGCATGTAAGCTGTCTCATCATTGTTGGAGATGAAACCCATCACCACAGTGTCGTCTGCAAATTTTACGATGAAATTTGAGCTGTGTGTGGCCACACAGTCGAGGGTGTAGAGGGTGTAGAGCAGAGGGGCTGAGTACACAACCTTGCAGAACTAATGACTTTTTGTAATTTGTTCTCAGATCTGTCTTGCAGAAGAGATACTGATCTCAATGCAATCCCATGCATCCAGATTAATAAAGCTTAACTAATTAACCAAATAGAAATTCAGTGGGGAAGAAGCACAATGAGTAGTGCAAAGTGTACTGAGCTCAAAATGGCAAAATATGTACATGTTGGTATAGACTAATTAAATAAAACTAGTTGAGTTGAAACTGAATAGTCACCTTTTTAGTTCAAATCTGTTTCTACTTCTACCTCTGATAATGAGTCAGTTGCTTTCTTCAGAGACAACCTTCAGTTTCTTTTTGAAGGCAAAATTATTCTAGCCTGCAGATTCCAGTTTCTGTTTCTTTTGGTAAATGCTATATAAGTGCTCGGCAGACAACATCCTCTACAGTCATCTCTCTACAGTAACAGTGAAGCTGCTGACCTTCCCTCATCAAGCAGAAGCAGGTAGGACTACAATTAACTTACTGCACATTTTATCAAACTTTCATATAAAGTAAATCAGTGGAATTTTGAACAATTCATTGCCTTATTTTTTCTGAAGTGTAGCATATTGAGATATTTTTCAAAATAATTTTAATGCTGTTAATAAATTATATTTTCTGTAATTTCCATATTTGGAATGCTTTATACTTTTTAAATACCTGGTCCACATTACCATACCCTTAAAACTGAACCTTAAACACTTGCCAAGTAGAGCAAAGATATTAAAATAGAGATGTTGAAAGCATTTAGTTTTGGGAAAATGCTAATTTGTCAAATGGAAACAGGAAGTTGTTGTTCTGCTTTAACATACACTACCAGTCAAAAGTTTGGACACACATAGAAATGACCATGTTTGTGAAAGAAAAGCAGATTTCATAA
>JAUMHL010000021.1:18018526-18054317 GCA_032362345.1 Sandelia bainsii | reverse complement strand
AGCAGATCTAAGACTTCTAGTCATATTATAAGGGCAGAGAAGTTCTAAAATGTACCCTGGAGCTAAACCTTTAAGAGCTAAACCCTTCAAACTACAGGATCATTTGGAAAGATAAACGGCTGTGACCACCTTCAGGTCGAAAATCAGCCCAGTTATCCAGTAGTGTGGATCCAGCAGAAGTTGCTAAGAAATAGCAAGTAGGCTATGAAACATGGAGATGATTCAGTCCAACTATGACAGTTGCTCAGTGGTGCGTTGTCCAAAAATAATTCTCAATCCTCCGGATCTCAGCATTTTAAAATTACCCAGATACAATAAAAAATGTAATCCACATACAATAAGTAGGCAGTAAAATATATGAGTAAAAGTAAAGTAAAGTTAGAGCAGTTGGCAATTGTCAACTGTTGGGTTCCGGTCCTTCCCTAGTGCTGGTTTGAAGCCCGGTGGGGAAGATTGTGTCAGAAAGGGCATCTGGTGAAAATCCTTGCCAAGTCAACAAGCAGAGTGTTTAGCTGTGGTGACCCTGATTCGCTCCCTGAACAGGGAGCAGCTGAAAGAACTTACTAATTCTATTGGTTGATTAGGGTGGGCGCACTGTAATCTTCATGATTGTGTTGGGTGCAAACTGGATTACACATAATACTAGTTTATCTTTGAAAAGTAATAAAATTCAACCAAGCTCAATACCCATTATTTCAATGCATTTGTGTTACTCTTTTTGTTTAGACTCCAAAAGGAATAAACATCAAAGGTTCACTGAGTATTTTTTACACTCAGTAAACCAACAGTTCACTATGAACCCCAAGCTAACCTGGAGCCAGCAAAACAAAATCTGCTCTGAGCTGGGACATGTCAGACTAAAGCTACTGTACAAGGCCAGCATCCATGGTTTCACCAGCGAAGCCTTCCACCAACGATGTGACAACCATTGTCCCACAGTGTCTGTGGCCTATAACACCTCTGATTATGTGTTTGGAGGCTACACCACACAACCGTTTAGTCAGTCTGGTCAGTATGTGTCTGATGAAGAGGCATTTCTTTTCACCTTCAGTGGAGAAAATCTCCTCAAATATCCAGTCACCAGTCCTGAATATGCAGTGAGAATGATGGCTAACAATGGCCCATATTTTGGGGAAGCACTGGTTCTTCTCCATGCAAATCAAGCAACAGTCTACAGCTGTCCAGGAAGTTATTTTACCTTCAATGAGGCACAAATGCATGGCAACAACCTCACCCTGGTTGACTGTGAAGTCTATCAAGTGGAAGGTAAGTTCTCTTTAAATAACCCCATTTTAGTGCTTGTTCTTAATAATGTATATCTTTTCCAATTTAAGTCCACTGGCGTTTCCCTAAAACTATTGCCCCATTGTGTTTATTTGAAAACAAATTTAAGACAAGACAAATTAAACTAGCAAACTCATTTGTCTTAACGTGTACATGAAAATATAAAAAATAGGAGTTCCTATTTGCTCAGAAATTGCAAAGCTAAAAAGCTATTAATATTTTTCTTTGGACCCTTCTCTAACTTATTTTGAAGCATATTGCTCGCACGATCTGGAATATATTTATGTAAAACATTATGAAGCAACATAAAGCACAAAAATATTTAAAAGTTTAATATGTAAATAAAATTAAATGTAAATCGTAGAATCACAAAATAACAATTAAGTGTCAAGCCCCATCTTTGTTTTTTAATTGGCAGCTGCTAAATTAAATATAACATTTTGTACAGTCTCATACAGTTCATGCTGGAAAGTGATAACCGTAGCTCAGGAAGACTAGACTGGACTTAACCCTTTATGGCCATTTTTACCATATTTGATACACACGTTCATCTAAGTCATCAACATGTATAGACTGAAATATTAAGATCTATTTACAGTGGAATGTTGACATAGTTGACATTTTATGCAATTATAGGGACACATTCTGTGTTTCATCTATCACAAGGTGAAATAAAAAGGCTGTAAAAAAAGGTTCCTGTTAGAAATACAAAAACCAAACTACAATCCCAAATCCACAAGAGTTGGGACACTGTGTAAAATCTTCATTAAAACAGAATACAATGATTTATAAATCTCATAATTCCATATTTTATTCACCATAGAATATAGAACATATCAAATGTTTAAACTGAGAAAATTGACCATTTTAAGACAACAACAAGGTCATTTTGAAATTGATGGCAGCAACACATCTCAGAAAAGTTGGCACAGAGGCAACAAAAGACTGGAAAAGTAAGTGGTACCAACAAGGAAGAGCTGGAAGAACAATTTGCAACTAATTAAGTTAATTGGCAACTGGTCAGTAACATGATTGGGTATAAAAAAAAGCATCTTAGAGAGTTGGAGACTCTCAGAAGTAAAGATGGGCAGAGGTTCACCAATCTGTGAAAAACTGCGTCTACATATTGTCAAACAATTTCAGAATAACGTTTCTCAACATAAAATTGCAAAGATTTTAAATCTATCATCATCTACATCATCAAAATGCAATACTGGATGTCCATGATTTTCAAGCCCTCAGACAGCATTAAAAAAGGCATTATTCTGTGATGGACATCACTGCATGGACTCAGGAAAACATCCCTGTCTGTGAACACAGTTTGCCGTGTCATCCAGAAATGCGAGTTAAAGTCATATATGAACAGGATCCAGAAATGCTGCCATCTTCTTTGGAAACCACGGGCACCCATGTCCTCCACAATAATGAGGAGAGGGACCTCCTTGTTATCAGCGCTCAGTTCAAATTCTCTGCATCTCTGATAGTATAGGGGTGTATTAATGTCTATGGAATGGACAGCTTGCACATCTGAAAAGGCGCCATCAATGCTGAAAAATATATCCAGGTTGTAGAGCAACATATGCTTCCATCCAGACTGTTGAGTAGTTCGACTCATTTATAAGGCACGAATGGGAAAGCATTCCTCCCCAAAAACTAGGAGTTGATCTCCTCATGTTGCCAGATGTTTACAGACTGTTATTAAAAGAAGATGGTGATGCTACACCGCGGTAAACATGGCTCTATCCAAACTTTTCTGAGACATGTCGCTGCCATCAATTTCAAAATTATCAGATTTTTTTTTTTAAATGGTACATTCTCTCAATTTAAAATATGATATGTTTTCTATGTTGTACTGTGAATAAAACAGGGGTTTATGAGATTTTTAAATCATTGTGTTTTTTTTACACAGTGTCCCAACTCTTGTGGAATTGGGGTTGTAGTTTATATGATCAAAAAATGTTGGAAATGCAATGAATATTTTTCTTTTCTAAAATGTATTTTTAAAAGCAATTCAATGATCAAAAAATTACCATAAACACCTGAGGTATATTTTTTTTATATTTTGTCAAAGGGTCCAATAAATACTCTTTTAATGATACAGAATTTTGTTAATGTGCCATGTAAACTTGAAAAATGTTGTAAAGATGTGTAATTTTCTTATCATATTGGATAAAATAACTTTCTTAATGCTGTTTTCTGTTTTTCAACAGCAAGACTAGACCTTGATCTTCCATGGAGGAACATAATCTGGGATTCTCAGTAAGATGGATAAAGCCGCTACACATACACATTCTGTTATCTTATTACTATGTTTTAGTCTAATACATATGCATAATAATAATACAGTATACTATAATATGTGCAGGATGATGTGAAAAAAATGTGTGAAAAATATATGTTAATCCTTTGACTATAATAATGTACAGTGCGTTTTGCATGCCTTCACATTAAATGTTGCCATGCTAAACCAGATATTTTACATTATGATGAACTCATAATGCAGTTGAATTGTTTTTCATGCTTATTGTATGCTGTATGCTGTTTAAACAGTGCAGTTCTTGGCAAAATGTGATACATTTACTTTTAACCACGAGTTTTACCATCACAGAGGTCTATTGGCTGTGCACACAAGATCTCTGTAACAACTAGTCAAACTAATAACCTTTTCTCTAGATTACAAAATGTCTTTATCTTCTGTTTCTACAGGAAAAAGGAGGAGCTGATGGACAACATTAGGAACTACAAACCCACAATCAAATCTGTGTCCAAGGCTAAGATCTTGCTCATTGGATCTGTTGGAGCTGGAAAGTCCAGCTTCTTTAATTCTGTCAACTCTGTTTTCAGAGGCCATGTCACCAACCAGGCCGTCGCTGGCTGCTCTACCACCAGCCTCACCACACAGGTTAGTTTCTACCTCTAATAATTTACATTTTT
Organism: Sandelia bainsii; assembly: GCA_032362345.1. NCBI lineage: Eukaryota > Metazoa > Chordata > Actinopteri > Anabantiformes > Anabantidae > Sandelia > Sandelia bainsii. Next base: position 18,050,099 of record JAUMHL010000021.1, on the reverse strand, counting down.
GATGGATGAATTCAAAATCAAAATGCTGCCCTCACTACATTTTGTGGTCTGTTAATGTCCTTTTCTTCTCTGTAGTTTCGCACCTACTCTATCAAAGCTGGGCGAGAAGGAGGAACTCTGCCAATTGTGCTTTGTGATACCATGGGACTGGAGGAAGGCACAAAGGCAGGGCTTGATGTAAATGACATCATAAGCATCCTTAAAGGTCATATGCCAGATGGTCATCAGGTACAGTTTGCTGTCACATTAAACAGAATGCTGAATGTATAAACCACTGATTTAGCTGTTAACTCAAATGGTTCTTCTCTTTCTCCTCTGTTGTGTGACTTAGTTCAACCCTATTGCTGCTCTAAATGATACAGCCTCTGGTTGTCAAATATCTTCAGAGCTCAAGGACAAGATTAACTGTGTGGCCTATGTCATCGATGCCTGCAAAATCTCCATCATGCACAAAAACCTGCACGAAAAGCTGGATGCTATCCGCGGAAAAGTTCACTTGATGAGTTAGTAAAAATGAATCCCATTCATTTTATTGAAGATATTTACTGTAAAACCAATGTTAGGAAATATGCTCTTATAGTTTCTGAATCGTAAAAAAGTACAAGATAGTGATTGAACTGTGATCATTACACTGTGCAATGCATGTCACAAGTCAATTAATTTCATGTTTTTGCATCCGTTATGTTATTTAATATCTTTACATGCATTGTATATTTAAAAGACACATTACTTTGTCACAAACAACTTATTCACAGCTACACGTGTAATACTACAAACTGCAAAATCTATCCCTCGTTATATCCAGTGCATGTTTGCAATAGGTGGACGTGTATGTCACTGCAGCATTGCTCACACAAAACTGACTTTGTGCGTTTTTGTGCTATGAAAAAAAACTGATTTTGAAAATCTCCACTGCAATTAATCCAAACACCTACAGAAGCTGTTGTACTTCTGTTGATTAGCATTACATTAGCCCCATCTCCATCCCAGCATTCATCTATAGATGTGTAAGCTCAGACCCTACAAGTTATCATCTTGACTCTGCTGTGCTGAGCTTGGAAAATCCTCACAGAGGACCAAAAGGGTCAAAGCCCAGACACCATATGAACTCTGTACATTTTGTCCATTCACATAGTACAATCAAAGACAGTTGAGTGAACTATAAAACTAATCTTTCAAGAAAAATTATTGAATTGAAGAAACCTATATTGTAAAAAATATTTTTGATGGGCTGATTCCTAAAACTTGCATTTTGGAAATGTTGTGTCTTCTGGTGTTTCCAGGGGTTCCTCAGCTGGTCCTGGTCACTAAAATAGACGAAGCCTGTCCATTGGTGAAACAGGATGTAAGGAAAGTTTATGAAAGTATATACATCAAAGAAATGGTAAGAATTTTACGCAATAAAAACCCTTTCTCCTGAGTTTGTTGTAGTTTTTATTTTTTATCATTGCTCTAATGGAAAGATAAGATGACAGTCTGTCAAAATAAGTTTAGTTTCCTTTAGTTTGTTATCTAGTTCTGATAGATTTAAATCTACATGACTGGTGTAGTACTGAAGGTATTTTAACTCAAATCTGAGAGCCTTTATTTGATTGTGTGTCCTGATAATTTATAATGTTTTATAGAGTAGTGATGGGTAGTGATAATCAACAGAAACAGCAATACAACAATGTATCAGCTTTTTGAATGTTGAAAAGACAAATGAAAAGAAAATGTACATGTGATTTGACAAGACTTTCCACATTTTGCAAATTTGGCATAATTATCTGTCTTTAGAAAAAAGTGCTAACTACCCTTATTTGAATCATTTCTATTTGGGGACCCAGATGCAGAAGGCCAGTGATCTGCTTGGTTTGCCTTTGTCCTGTGTTGTTCCAGTGAGGAACTACAGTGAGGAGTTGGACCTGGACATGCACTGTGACATCCTGCTGCTGAGTGCTGTGATTCAGATGCTTCGCTTTGCTGATAATTACTTTGATGATGTCAGTAACTTGCTCGAGAATGCTGCGATTACAGAATAGCAAGTACTTGTACTGCAAGTAGAGTGATATAAGTAACTATATTAAAATGTCCCCCAAAATGATCCATCTATTTACCAGTAGTAGATCCTGGTTAGATCACTGTACTAACAGGGTTAATGTGAAATCCAGAATTATTCTCAAACAACAAAAGAGCCTCTAATTTGTCCTGGGGCTGCCCATCAAGTCCAGTTTTTGGGTGTAGAAACTCTGAATACTGATCTTCCATTGGGTGATTCACCTGCAAAATATCCACTTTTCTAGTGATTCTCTAAATTGGTTTTATACTGCAATTGAAGTAAAGTTGACAATATTGGGACATTTTATCATGTTAAAAGGATTGGCAACTTTCTCTGAAAAGAAAAACAAAAGGGCAGTGTGGGTAAATTTATAATGTGTACTTTTAAATGAATAATCTACAAATGATAAGATCTAAACCCTCAATTTGTGGTCTAAAAGACTAAATGATGCCTTGATTGTGCTTTGTCTTTGCCTTGATTTCCTTCGGTACTCTTTCATACAGCTTTGATGTAATAATAAGCATTGTGTTAGCGCTTCTTGCAAGTTTTGGCTGTTGGTACACACGTGCTGCTATGTAACGCAGTGCAAAATAAACAGTAAAATTGTTGGTTATGGATAAGTGGAATGTGTAAAAACTGTTATACACTCTAGGGTTCGGTGCTTTGATATTCATTTTATGGGATAAGTGAATTTTGTTCAGAAATCAACATTCTGTATTCAAACATATTTCTAATTGAGCACAAAAATAAACACAAATGTTTAAGTCTGAAACATTTTGAATTCTTTCACTGATGTTCAGCCTTTTCTCAAATGTGTATAACTAGTATAAACTCCAGAGAAAAAAACACTAAAATAGAATTATTATAATTCCTCAGTTTGTATTGAAACTGTCAGAAAGATGATAATTCTACTATTTGTATGCATTAAACTGAGACATTCACATTAAAACCAAAGGGCAATTTAGAGTCCACAGTTAACGTAACTGTATATCTTGACTGTGGGAGAAAGCCAGAGTAGCCAGAGCAAACCCACATTAACATGGAGAGAACATGCAAACTCTGCAAAGAAAGTCACCCAGTGGATTTGAACCCAGGACCTACTAGCTGTGAGGCAACAGTGTTAACCACTACTAAATCAAGTAATTCTGTTCAGTATTTTGCCAATCAATAAAAGAAAGTGATTGAATAAGCAGAAAATGAGTATTAACCTAACACAGGTCATACATCTGTATGGCAGCGTTGGCGTCGGACCAGCTGCGCTCACATGGGAACTTTCTCCAACTTGATTACACTTAATTAGTTACAGGTGTGACCAGCGTGATTGTGCAGCAGTGAGGAAGTGATGTGCTGGAAACACACAAATTCAATCATATTCAGCCAGTGAGCCTCTGTTTGTAGTAAGTAGGGATGAAACAGTTAGTAAACTATGATAAAATTCCAGAGACTTAGTATTACCGTTTTAAATTTTAATAATGTGTAATTGTTTTAATTAAAATTGTGGTTGACTACAGTGCTTGAAAAACTCTCCTGTTGAAGGGTAAAATATTGTCCAGTGTCAACCAAAGTTAGTAACCCCTTTAGCTGCTTCAAAAAAGACTAGCAACAAATTTAGCCACTTTTTGGCAGACTTTAGGCAGATTACTCTTCTTGACTGAAATGTCAGTGAATGTTGTCTTCTGTTGCTGAGGCTCTTTCTGTCTATCTGTCTTCAGTGTGTGTATGTGTGTGTGTGTGTGTGTGTGTGTGTGTGTGTGGGAGGGCAGCAGCCACGTTCAGTTGACCAATCAGCATCCAGAAAGTTAATCAGCTGAAATGACCATTAGCCCACAGATCCCCCTTGTTTGTCTCTATAAACTACTTCTCTTTGTTTTTTGTTAAAGTTCAATTAAAATTAAATTTAACTTTCGGTTTGATTGTATTTTTGTTTTAGTAGTATCCAGTGTTTGGATTAACACTATTCAAGATGCATCTGGCTGTTTTAGTTGCATAAATTTTTTCACCTCTTCTAAGTTTGAATGGTTTCTCCTTCTAAACAGAAACAATTTTTGGGCACAATCACTTTAAAATCTTAATAGGCTACTGATTACCATAGTGTGTCCAACCCTATTTCCTGAAAATTGTGTTTCTACACAACTGAACTGCAACCATGATTACGCTTTTGAAGTGAAGGTAATCATAATGTTGCGATGAATTGTATTTTCTTAACAAATTAGGTGTTACATATATAAACAAAATGTTGTAGATTAGATATATTTAATACTTTAATAATATATTCAATACTCAGTGATACATTCAATAATTTTGCAGGCCAACAGTCCAGAATTAAAATATTATTCTTTTAAACTCCATGTGATCCAGTTCAACTATTCATGTCACACGATTATTCATACTATTGGTGCCATATCAGCATTCCTCTCTGAACACACAAAGAATTAAGAAGGTAATTCAGATAAGTTCTGAAGCCTCACTTTGACTGCAGGCTTACCTCCACCAACACTAGCACCACTGGAATAGAAAAAAGGAACTAAAATGGTACTCTTTGTAATCCTTTTTGATATAATAATAATACAGTTTATTTATAGGCACCTTTCTAAACACTCAAGGACACTGAACAATGAAAAAAGGAAGAACATAAACATTAAAAACCAAAGAAAAAAAAAGGAATATAAACTATTCAATTAAACTAAAGAACATAAAGAAGAACTGGATATTTTGTAGGGACACAATCAAAATGAGGATCAGTGCAATGAGTTCATGAGGCCTGAAACTGGACATCTCAGGCCAAACTAAAAGCATTACATCTCCAAGTATTTTGAGGGATGCTTGGGAAACTTGAGGAAAGGAAAAAAGAGGAGGAGGCACAAATATTTTCTGTTAAGTATTCTGTGCTGCACTACAAATTATGGTAACACTGGCACTAAGCTACAGTAGATCACCACCTGGTACATGCATGGATGCACGGCCGGGCCATTATGAGGGACTTTTTATTACAATTGCTTTAATTCCTATTTTTTTATTTCAGTATTGCTGAGTTGGTCACTGATCTCATCAAAGTAATTATCAGTGAAGCGAAGCATCTGAATGACGGCATGGAGCAGCAGGATGTCGCAGTCCGGGTTCAACTCCAACTCCTCGCTGTAGTTTTTCACTGGAACAACGCAGGACAATGGCACACCAAGCCGAACACTGGCCTCCTGCATCTGGATCACACACAACAGATTTAGGTGAGGATAGTTAAAAAAAAATTCTAAATCATACAAAATTGTGTCAATATTTGTAACAATTTATATTGATTATGGCTACTTAATACTAGCCAAATATAAATTTAATCCAAAAGGTGCATTACTAATAAGTATTAAATATATTGATTTGACAACTTTTGCATCTAACACATGCAGTAGTGTGTGTGTAGTCCTACTATAATTACAACACTACCACCTGCAGAAAAAGTGTTTTTAAAGTGTATTTTAAATTTAATTCAGACAAAGACAAAAAAGAAGCATGTGTGGATTCTTTACATTTATCTGTGTTTCGCAGGACGGTCGGAATTTTAAATGTTTCATTACTAATTCAACAGACTCCATCATTGGCTGTTAGAGGACTTCATAACATCTCGTCTTCATAATGAGAGCTGAACAATATAGTCTGTGTTGTCATGTGACTTCTTAAAGTTTGTTAGGTGTTATCATGGTGTGATGGACATACCAAGAATAAAATAGACTGGACTGCTCATTAGTCAAACATTTCAAATTAGTGCCAAAAAACAAATCAGATATAATCTTTGTATGTGATTCATATTCATATGTGTGTAAAATCCTAAAATCTCACCATTTCTTTAATGTAGCCACTCTTATAAATGTTTTTTACATCCTTTTTCACCAAAGGGCAGGCTTCATCTACTTTAGTGAGCAGGATCAGCTGAGGAATCCCTGGAAAGACAAGAGCAGAAAGAACATTTCAAAAATTCATTTTTAATTCTTTTTTGTGTGGACACACACACAATTCTAGATATTGGGAAATGTGTTGTATTAAACGTAGGCTGTGTTAAGAACAGACTCTTCCACTTAGGCTAAAAATCATGAAAACATTTTAGTTAAAGGTTATTATGAGCCTCCAGTAGTGTGGCTTAATAAACTGAGCTGAATAAACTGATACTGAGCTAGTTTTCACTTAAAGATGCTGTCTAAATCTGAAATTAGATATTCACCCTAAACAGATCCTAATTGTTGTACTTTTACGATAGTATGTTGAGATTCAAAACATCTACAAATACTGTGTAATAATTATATAATAGATAGATAGATGTTTTTTATCTTGTCCATCGAATAACTTTGTTACAAATGAAGTGAGACTCAGTTTTACTAACCCATGAAGTTGATCTTTCTGCGGATCGCATCCAGCTTCTCCTCCAGCTTTTTGGGCATGATGGAGACTTTGCAGGCATCAATGACATAAGTCACACAGTGGATCTTCTCATTGAGGCCTGGAGACTTATGATAACTGAGAGCTTCTGAATGCAGTGGAGCAGAAGGGTTGAACTGCACCATACATTTGTGGGGAGAGAGATGAGACAGTTTTGTTTACTATGGCCAAGTCAGTGGTTTATAAATTTAAAATCTTGCTTAATGTAGCAAAAAACTGTACCTGGTAACGGTCTGGCAAATGACCTTTGAGGATGCTTTTGATGTCGTCTATATCAAGCCCCGCCCCTGTGTTTTCCTCCAATCCCATGGTATCACACACAATGATTGGCAGAGGTTTTCCTTGTCGTCCAGCTTTTAAAGAGTAGGTGCGAAACTGACAAGTAGAAAGTGATGGAGTATCAGACCACAAAATTTGAGGAAGAGGAAGAGGAAAGGATTTTCACTTTGAAATCGGTGACCCAAAATCTTTAAGAGGCAGAAACTAACCTGTGTGGTGAGGCTGGTGGTAGAGCAGCCAGCGATGGCCTGGCTGGTGACATGACCTCTGAACACAGAGTTGACAGAGTTAAAGAAGCTGGACTTTCCAGCTCCAACTGCTCCGATGAGAAGGACCCGAGCCTGGGACACGGAACTGACTGTTGGTTTGTAGATCTGAATACTGTCCATCAGCTCCTTCCTTTTCCTGTAGAAATTACAAGACACAAAACATTTTCATCTAGTGATTGGTTGTTAATTATTTTTAGCCTGATTTATATGTAAATATTTTATTCGAAACCAGTTGATCTCTGTGATGGTAGCAATCACAGGTGTGGGTAAATTTATGACAATTAGTCAAGAATTATACAGTTAAACATTATAACACAGTAAGCATGGCAGGTAATACTGTACTTCTAATAGCTGGTGCAGTACATCCAAACACACAGTATATATGATATTAAACACATTCATTCATCTGAATAATTAACATGCTGGAGATGATCAATTTCTGTAATACTGTATAACATGTGTTATAGTATAAAGTATATAGTATATAATACAAGCACGTTAAAAGCATTTTATGCAGGATGGTGGTTCCATCTTACTCTGATTCCCAGATAATAGTCCTCCATGGCTTCTCAAGTTCTGTGGTTTCTGTAGAAGAGCAAAAACAACCTTTAGAAGACAATGGCCTTAAAGAACCTGATAAAAAATATTACCCAAATTGTCAACACATAGAAATACAAATATTGTGTGCCACTGTTTATGCTACTAATAATAATTTTTTACTGTCAAATAGTTGGTTATTTTTACACTAAATGTACCTAAGAAATTGTTACGCATGCTAGATATGCTGCTAGATCAGCCTCACTCTTCCTCACAGGTACTCTTCTCTTCTAAAATAAGTAAGTAATGTGAAGTTACTTTTATTCGTAAACATTCAGCATAACCAAGATCTCATCTGCCTGACTAGATTACATTCAAATTCTATAACTATACAACTTAAATAGGGCAGAGCACAGTCACAGGTCTCCCTTCTAACATTTATCACAGTAATTTAAACAGCACAGAGCAAAAGGAGCAGTGGATAGTTGCCTAACTAGCCAGTTACTGTGACATCTAACTGGGCTCAGTTACACTTGCACAGGTCATTATAATCAGCAGCATAATGAGATGCTTGTGTCTCTCTTGTTCAATCTCTCAGGTGTCTCTCTCGCTTGCTCTCTCTCACCAAAACACAGTTTAACTTGTGCTCTTACATACAAATAACAATCAGCAATGTGAAGTAATTCACGAAACTTTAGCATAAAGCTCATTAAAGGTGCTAATTAAATGTGTACTATGTGCCTTTATGCACATAATGATACAAACATAATACCCTTTTAGTGGGTAAATGCCACTGGCAAATGTAAAGCATTGCCAGTTCATGAGAGATGTGTCTAGAGTAAGTTGGTTTGCTCAGCACTGTGTATTGTTTTGTATTGTTTAATAATGTCCATTTGTCTTTATGCATTATTCGTATGAGTATGAGGTTGGTTTAAATAAACTTTGACTCATCAGTCCAAAGAACATTTTCCCAATGGGTCACAGTGCTGTGGAAAGATATTTGCCCCGATCCTGATTTGTATTCTTTTGCATACTTGTCACACTTAAATGATTCATATCATCAAACTAATTTTACTATTACAAAGATAACCCAAGTAAATACGAAATGCAGTTGTTAAATTGTTTCTTTTATTAAGGGAAAAAAGTTGTCCAAACCTGCCTGGCCTACATGAAAAAGTATTTGCCCCCTAAACCTGGTTGTGCCACCCTTGGTGAGTCTTTCACGTCACTTTGGAGGAATTTTGACCCACTCTTCTTTGCAGAATTGTTTTAATTCAGCCACATTGGAGGGTGTTGTTGAGATGTTGTGTTTGTTGAGAGGTTTTTTGTTAAATATGAGACGAGTTGTGTTCTGTCTGTCTGCTTTCGCCTTGGAACTCTCCCATGGACGCCATTTTTGCCCTTATTATTGAATGTACACTGGCCACTGAAGGAAGTCAGGTCTGGAGTTCTTTAGATGTTGTTCTGGGTTCTTTTATGACCTCCTTGAAGAGTCGTTGTGAGTAATTTTGGTAGGCTGGCCACTCCTGGGAAGGTTCACCACTGTTCCAGGTTTTCTCCATTTGTGGATAATGACTCTCACTGTGGTTCGCTGGAGTCCCAAAGCCTTAGAAATCACTTTGTAACCTTTTCCAGACTGATATATGTCAGTTACTTTGTTTCTCATCTGTTCTTGAATTTCTTTAGATCACGGCTGCTGAGATTTTTAGCTTGCTTCACTTTGTCAGACAGCTTATATTTAAGTGACTTTTTGATTCAACACATCTGACAGTAATCAGGCCTGGGTGTGGCAAGTGAAATTGAACTCAGCTTTCCAAAAAATGTAGTTAATCACAGTTCTTTTAATGATTTAGCATGGAAGGGCAATTACTTTTTCACATAGGGCCAGGCAGGTTTGGACAGTTTATTTTTCCTTAATAAATGAAATCGTCATTTAAAAACTGCAGTGAATCTCCCCGACTGCACCACTTTCACTGACCTAGGCTTTTGTATTCAGAGTGTGTGAACATCCCATAATTTAACTTGTGGCGTTGCCACAGCAAAGTATCAAAATATGGTTATTTATAGTGAACTTACCTTCCACTTGATAAACTTCACATTCAGTCAGTTTGAGGTCATTGCCATGCATTTCTCCAGCAGTGAAGTTGTAATAATTTCCTGGATTACTATGCACTACTGCTTGGCTTCCATGGACAAGAACCAAGGTTTCTCCAAAATATGGACCAGAGTTACCAATCATTTTCACTGCATTTCCAGGACCAGTGACTGGATATTTGCTGAGCTTGTCTCCATTGAAGGAGAAAAGAAAGGCCTGGTCATCATACACATGTTGACCAGACTGACTAAATGGTTGTTTGGTGTAGCCTCCAAACACATAACCAGAGGCGTTATAGCCCACAGACACTGTGGGGGAATGGTTGTCACATTGTTGGTGGAAGGCTGCGCCTGTGAAACCGTGGATGCTGGCCTTGTACAGTAGCTGTAGTTTGACATGTCCCAGCTGGGAGCAGATTGTTCTCTGCTGGTTCCGAGTTAGTAAGGAGTTCATAGTGAACAGGTGGTCTGTTCAAGCCCGAGATGGATGCTCAAATGTTGATGCTTACACACTTCGATGTCTAAATGCAAAAAGAAACACAGATGTATTAAAAATATAGGATATCTAGACTAAGTGAGCTTAGTTAATCTCTCTGGAAAAGAAAATCATGTAAATTATTGCTCCCACCTAGTTGTTATCAAAAAAATAAAAGCATTGATATAAACATCATAAAACTACATTTCACATTAAACAATAGCATCCTTCCTACATATTTCTTAATGAGAAGTGGGTTTATCACAAGAAATTAACCTTCCCTTAAAATATCCTTTATGAATACTATGACTGATAAATTATGTTAAAAATAATGTTGATGTCACAGTTCAGATACTTGGTTTCCTGAGCTGCATCTCAAGAAACACGAAAACATTGTTCATGGAGGTTTTTCACTACCCATATATTTATACAGAAACACACTAATAACAGAACCAATTTAAGTTGTTCTTGCTTTTATTAAATTTGTTTTCAGATTCACCGTCTTGTTAAAAGTTGTGGATCTGTGTTAACTCCAGGCGCAGATATTTTTGTTGGTTTTCAGGTGGTTGACGCTACATATTTTCTGACGGGAGCTCTCTGTCCGCTGATGGGAATGTGCTCAACTGTGTGTGTGTGCGTGCGCACGTGTCTGTGTGTGTGTGTGTGTGTGTGTGTGTGTGTGTGTGTGTGTGCGCGCACATGTCTGTGTGTGAGTGCGTGCGCACGTGTCTGTGTGTGTTTATGTGTGTGCGCCTGTAAATAAGATAAATAACACAAGTATGTTTATTTTGTAATAAAAGGACAATGTACAGACCTGTTCTATAGGGAAGGTGACGTGAAATGACTTCTGGTGCTATATAGAAAAATAAATAAATATAATGTAATATAATGGTAGGGGAAACACTGGAAAAATACAAAATAAACAGACATCATTTCCACTCAGTAAGATTAGATTAAATTTCTGTGCGCCACATAGAAATATAGATCATTCAGTTTGTCCAAGATATTTGGTTCAGTGCTGAATTTCTTCAAAACATAAGCCTGCGTAAATGGAGATGAAAATAATAATCTAATTAAATAAAAAATATCATGTTAAACAATGATATATTAACACAAAACGGTAACTTTCGATTTCCTCAGAATTACACATGGTTTGCCACACCTACAGCGCATTACTGTGCTGACAGGCAGGATACCTAGACGGGAGGTTTTCGTCTAAGAATCCTGACTTGCCTCCAAAATCTTACCAACAGCAATTGCCTTTTTTAATTTGACAAAGGTAACTGTTTTAATATAGTATTTAATATTCAGACTTACCTCCTTTTCCTCTAGAAAGTTGAGTTGAAGACATCCAGGTCTCACAGCAGTTACTGTAGATTGATGTTGAATGTGTGGGAGGAGTGCGCTGAAAACTTTTCAGTACTAATAACGCTTCATGTCAGGAAGACAAGCCAATCAGAGATATTGTTACTGGTGACGGATGGACCGCCGCAGATTAGGCTCCTTCAAGATCAGCAAATTCTGCGCAGATTCGATCACCAGTGCCTGGCGCACAGTTCTCGCTGGTGTCGGAAAAGCTGATTACATCCAGCTTTTAGTACAGATCACGCAGGCTAGACCCAGTGTTCTGAGTTTCCCCAGGCCTTAGGGGCAAGGCGAGCCGAGCCGAGCCGATAGTCTGTGCATGAAATTGGGCAAATTGTCATTTTATTGGTTGGTAATTGACAATTATGGATAAACTAAAGCGGAAGTGAGGCGCAGAGAAGCTACGAGAGAAAAGGTTCTACAGAAGTTCACCCGGTGGTTCTGCTTACATCTACAGGTAGATGCCATAAAATGTACAAAAGTAACAGATATGTTTAATGCAAGTGCTGCAGGTCCTTCCACCTCAGCAGCATGACAGCAACCGGTATCTCGAGTAGAAGAATAAGGAGAGGTGGCTGGTCACGGAGGAGAGCAAGAGTATGAGAGAGACGCAGCCGAGGGACAGAGTGAGGACGTGAGTGAGGAGATGGAGGAAGAAGAAGACAGAGTAGTTGACAACGACGTGGTAGGAGCAACATCAGCAAATTAACAGGGATGGTGACAGTGTGGGGCAATACGTCCATCCAGGGCTTCCTGTAGATCCCCCATTAGCTGATAATTTGGTTTTCTGTACTTCATCCTTGTAAGACGACCCATCAGGAGCACCTGTATCATCCTCTCAGAATCAGCAACAACAGACACCCTGGACCTTGAACTATTAAAAGCCTCACTGCAAACCACATGCCACATGGCTGAGTGTCCCCAGTTCAAGTCCCGCTGGGGACACTTGCTGCATGCTATACACCTTGTATTGTTCCATGTTTCCTGTTTGCCTTTTTACTACAACTGCTGCTATCAAATAAAGACAAAATACACAAAAGTCTAATAACAATCTAATGTTGTGTCATTGATTAACGTATTTTAAATGTAATGTCTACACTGGTGGTCAATGTCTGGGAGGGGGGCATTGGACCCCAATAATACTAGGCACTCAGCGTTACGTTTTCAGGGTTTCTAATGAAACAATCATAGTCTGAATAATGCAAGACGTCAGAGGACTTGACAAGGTTTGGGCGAAATAGGTTATCAGAGTTTCGTTTTCCAGATTATCATACAAGTTAGTCCTTTGTTAATAAAAACACACCTTGTAATGCTTGTTCTGATACAAATATGAGGAGTAAATGCACTGATTTAGAGCTCAAGTGTTCTCATTGACACACCACTGTGATTTCAGCCTTTGTACCTGCTAAACAGTCCTTCATCTGGGTGATTTTTAACATCCTTTGGAGGCTGGCCAACTAGCTGGCAGAGTCAGCCATAATGTAAAAATCCCTTGCCTTCTGGGTGCTCAATTTAGCTCCTTCACATTTTGTAGTCTATTCAGTTGCCAAATTAGATGCAAATGCTGCCTTACACAAACTACTATGTACACAATGGGCTTTCATAAACATTTCATATGGTCATTATAATTTATTGATTTTTTCTGAGGTCTATAATTCTTGGTCCAAGGACGATTCAGCACCTGTTCAACCCCTTTTGCAGGAGGAAAATTGCTACCAAAGAGTAAAAATGTGCAGGTTGCTGGCAGTAAGAGCTGATCGAGGTTTGCAACAACAAAGCTGAAACATTTTCAAGTGCTGCTGCTGTCAGTCACAGTAAATGCTAAAGCAATTTAATAACTGATTAGAGCAATTCTGTTTGTACAAATGTTTCTTAAATGAGGCTTGATGAATTTCATACAAAGAACAGATCACTTAAATATTACAAATTCCAGATTATTATGAATTTTACACTTTTGTCCAGTTGAGGTTTGTAAAAACACATGAAAAAATTTATTTAACGTTACATTTAGACCAATATCTTTGGATGCGTATTGTCGTGGAAATACAAGTCAGCATACTGCAGGATGTGGTCGACAGCACTAAGAAGCAAAACATCAGTGTTCACATCCAGGTCCAGCTCTGACGAGTAGTTCTTCACAGGGACGATGTAGGAAGTGGACATCCCCAACAGAGATCCAGCTTTACTCATCTAAACACACAGTGCATGATTTTCAGGTGAGAGCAATACCACGCCAAATAAGAGGAGACAGACACATTATCTTATTAAATTATGTGGTTAAAAGTAAAAAAATAAATAAAATTACACTAAAAAGGTAACTCTGTTAGTCTGAATGTATTCAAGGGTGAGAAAAATTAAAAATACAGTTTAATAGCTCATAGCTTCTCATGTTTTAAAAAGTTAAATATAGCTAAATCTGACTACGAAGATAACTCAGCTACCTAATCATATGTCACATTTTGTTCACAATTGTTGCAGATGGCAATTTGTAACCAAGCAAACTCTAAAATAAAGCATCCAATTGGAAATAATTATGCTTCTGAACCAAGTGACATGGGATTCAATTTTATTAGTTAATTTTAACCTAAATTCTGATAAAACATTTACACTGGAATTAGGCTTTAAGTAGTTTGAATTACAGTAAATGTCAAAAACACATACATTCCAATTGTGTTATGTTAAATACTAGGTATGTGTAGAATAGTACTCCTTGTATTCAAAACAAATTCTATCTTCTTGGTCAACATATAAATCTGAATCTGTAATATTTTAAGTGATAATGGACGCATTATTTGTGTCCTTATAAAGTCTACATCATGCACTGCATTTGTGGTACAACTGCAGTACATTAACATTTCTGCATATGGTTAGTTTCAACCTACCATCTCTTGAATGATGCGGCTCTTGTAAACGTAGCTGGCATCTTTGGCTGTTTCTGGACTAATTTTGTCTACATGGGTAAGCAGAGCCACCTGGTGAACACCTAACAGAGCGAGTATGCTGATATTAGTTCAGTTTGACTGCAAAGATTATAATAACATAATTATTACATTCTGGATAAATACATTTTTGAATGTTGAGCATTCTTTCAGCTTATTTTTAAAGACAATTTCAAGCTCCAGGCACCAAAAACCAAAAACAGCTGCTAGTAAAATCTAAATGCCATACAGGATACATATGTAAATTAAAAAAACAATTTAAAACGATTAAAACTAAATTCAGGAAAAGAAATGACATATTGACTGGACTATTAGACCTAATTCACACAACAAAAAAGATCCCAGCATAGCCGGAATACTACAGGATATAATAGGGAAAGAGTCATGATACATCACGGGACTGTTGGGTTTTCTATATAGTTCTGTATACATACTTATATTTTGCAAGGTTCTTAACCTTGCTATGTAAAGTGCCTTGAGATGATTTTTGTTATGATTTGGCGCTATACAAATAAAGATGAATTGAATTGAATTGAATTGAATCAGTCAGAAAATATCTCTGGGTTCAACTGTTTGTCTTCTGCTCACCCAGATCACTGATGTGCTCTCTGAGCTGTTGGAAGGTGGTGGTGAGGCCTTTGGGGTAGTTCAGGATTTTGGAGGCATCCACCACAAAGGCCACACAGTGGATTTTGTCTTTAAGACTTGGTCTCTTCACATAGCCCACAGTGTCTGAGCTCACTGGCTGATCTGGGCTAAACTGGAAGAGATAATTCTTCTATTAAAGCTGGGATAGGCTCCAGCACTCCGTGACCCTTATGAGGACAAGCGGTTAAGATAATGGATGGATGGACATTTCCTTTAAAAAAAAACAAACATAACAACAGATGTTGTGTACATCACTGAAGTCATAAAGATTACAGTACTGATCGTACTTACTTTGTGACCCTCAGGTACGTGGCCTTTGATGACAGACAGGATGTCATGAAGGGTAAGTCCAGTCATCTCTCCATCCCCGAGGCCCATAACATCACACAGCGTGAGTCCAGTAGCATCTTCTCCCTTCTGACTGCGAATGTTGAAGGACTGCAGCTGACAAAAAAAAGTTAATAGGATGGCATCCTAAAGCATGGGACCAGCCGACTGAGGTTTGCAACAACAAAGCTGAAACATTTTCAAACTCAATTCTCAACACAACACAATTTTATGTAGCTTTTTGTATGTATGTATGTCTTGACCTGAATAATATCTGAAAAACATCTTTTATATGTGGAGTTTGCTGAGTTGTCATGGCTACCTCTGACAGCTGGGCAATTTACAGTTTTACTGGTCTAAATTTGCTGACAAAGTCTGTAAGAAAAGTGGAGTTTTTCTCAAACTTTTAATTAAATTCGTATGAGATGACGTTCTCTTTTCAGCATGTCCCCATTTTTAGAACCCAACTATGATTTCTCTGTTACTGTACATATTATTGCATTACTCATACCTTTTTGGTGAAGCTGGCAGAGGAGGAGCCCACCATGGCCCGATTGGTGACTCTTCCACTGAACACAGACTGAACAGAACTGATGAAGCTGGACTTTCCAGAACTGACTGGACCCAGGAGGAGAACCCGGGCCTGAGTCACCTCCTCACAGCTTGGTTTGTAGGAGCTGACAGTCTTCATCAGGCTCGTCTTTTGCCTAAATTTGAATATAAGATACTTGCTGTTCAGAATCATTTAAATAATGAGAATGAAGGCATGGGAGAAGTGTATCTATATAAAAGAGTTGATGGAATATTGATAATATAAACAATAGGTTTAATTTGTTTTGTTTTATTTGTAAAATACACAAAAATTGATTAGATTTAGTTATAAAATTATTTGCAAACTTGACTTTATTCAGTGCCACAGCTTTACTCACTCTTCTGTCCACTCCACTTCTCTCCACTGAGATTCCAACGTTGGATCACATGCTGAAGAAAATTTGTAGAGCTGATGAGGTTTAATGAAATATCTCACATTTGCTACAGTATGTGTCACCTCCTTTTTTTTAAATCACAAACACAATCACATCCACATATTTTCAGAAGTTACAGTTAATTATTTTGTGAGTTAAAACACAAACACAGTTTTCTTGGTGTGGAACTGTTTAGTAATGTACCTGGGAAAGTAAAAAGCTTGTTCCTTGTTGTCTCTGTTGAACTGCGTCCTGTGGTGGTAGCGGGTTGGGCTGAAGTAGCTGAAATTCCAAGTCCACCAGTGCTGTTGAGGAATATAATCACACACAGAGTGGCAAGTGTCCAAAAAACAAAACTATATATATATTTTTTTGTTTTTAGGAATACAACTGGTACGTCTCACTACTTAGACCATGCTTTATTAATTGACATTGCTTTACTCACGCCTCCATGTCTCCCAGTTCCAACTTTGGTTGAACTGCTGAAGAGAGTAACAGATGAAATTCATTAAAAATATTCAGTGCTATGTTTCTGAAAAGTGAAACAGATGCAAATGATTCCAAATAAAGTATATCTTGGATTTACATCAGAATGTATTGTAGCACTTACAACTTAAAAAACTGCTTGTAGAAAAAGTGTGCAAAATATTTAAGACAAAAGTGTGTACACACTTAGTAAAGAGACTCCTTTACTCAAAATATTAAGATAAACTCCATGCAAAAAATGAAAACAGAGAAAGTAGGCAATACAACTGTAAGTTGGGGTGTAATAAGGTGGTAAAATAAAAATAGTGGGGTATATAGACAGGTGTACTGTATTGTGTGCTATCTTGTTTGTAGTAATAGTCAGTGGCAGTGTTGCTGTTCGGACCGTAGTTTACCTGGGAATGTAAACAGTGGTTTGTGTATTGTCTCTGTTGAGCTGACTGTAGCTGAAACTTTGTTGGGAGCATCTTTTGTGGCTGAAATAGGTGATCCAAAAGAGACAGATGATCCAAAAGAAAATCCACTGATGAGGAAAACAATCACAGAAATTAGCAAAAGACAACAGCAAACGAGCTGAAATAAACTTGAATATCCTTCATTAAAGATTTTGCACTTAAAATACTATATGTATCTTAACTTAAATTTAGAGATTTTAGATGAAAACATGAGTACACCAGTAAGCAAACTACAGCGCTTGTCCTTTGTCTTATTAACCTTCTTCTAATCCTGCTTTCTGAAAGTTCTCTGAGATGTAGGGCAGTATTTTCAGAGTGCTGGGCAAATTAAAGTCTCTTATAAAGTA
This sequence comes from Sandelia bainsii, assembly GCA_032362345.1. NCBI lineage: Eukaryota > Metazoa > Chordata > Actinopteri > Anabantiformes > Anabantidae > Sandelia > Sandelia bainsii. The sequence goes on along the minus strand of JAUMHL010000021.1, from coordinate 18,032,453 downwards.
GTATGGCATAAAATGTGATTCTCAACAATAACTTCTGTCTGGTGGGTTCACTGACAACAAGTAAAACTGCGTCAGCTGTGATCAGCACAAAACTCTGCAGGATACGGGGCAGCTAACCAAAACGTGTTGATGTTAGAGTGAAATATATTCATGACAAAAATTCTTCACATGATTCACTGATGTATTCATAGACAGTTCACGGTGGAGCTACACAGGCACAACACTACAGCTTTCCTTTCACAGTCCTCTCCCCTCTTAGTCAGTGAGTGTACTGTGAGTCATAAGTATTTATCCCATTTTATTTCTGTGCCAAAAAAAAGTGAGGGACATTAAATATCTAATGTATTATTATTATAAAATATATAAAATACTGTTGGCATTTAAGTAACATCATTAAATTAATGTTAAAGAAAAACGTTTGGAAACAAACAGGAATTGGTACAATCTACAACAAGCAGTGAGTCTTCAGCCTTTACAGTACCTTAAAACACAAACTTTATCAGAGTAAAATTCACAAAAACAAAACTAACATCTAGATTAGTCATTAGATAGTCAGCCTTTAGCACTTTATATAAAGTTAGACGTTTGCCAGTTACAACAGGCACAAACAGGTTTTTTTATTTGCTCTTTGGGTGCGCTCTAATCCTGCCTGCACTTTGTGGCCTTTCACACACATGATTCAACTGCTTATAATGAAATATTTCAGGAAGTAGACGAAAGCATCCAGGAATTTAAAGTCAATATAAGACACACTTATTGCCACTAATTTTATTAGGATTACATTTAGTGCTGAGATGATTAGTTCAATGACTTACTCAGAAAATGTTTTTTTTTTTTAGTTTATAGTCTACTTAATTACAATAAATAAATTACACTATTTACAGAATATGGAAATCAAAACTGTGCACCTAAGTACAGTGCTGTATTAGGTCTAATTACTGACTCACATTACCTTGTTTTTGCGTTTCCTTTCTGCATTCTGCTAATCGCTGCAAACACGTTTCTTCCAACTCATCCAACAAACAGCAGAGAATGGTCCGACAGTAATAACAGAGGCGATTCTCTTTCTGCAGAAAAGAAAGTGAAACTTAAACCGTCTGTCTGGCAGAAAAGGCACAAGTTTGTGCTTCTCCCTTGTTTACACAATGCTGGCTTGTTGCTCTCTAAACAACAAGCACACTGGTTTGGAGGGAGAGGAGTCAGCTGGCTACGTTAAATACTTTCTAACACAATTCAATATACTACTTAACATTTCACGACAAAGTTTTATTGTTTACAGAATTCCAGCTTTTATGAAATGACTAGTTACCTCCCCTTTACACCTGGAGATGATTGCTTATTTTGAATAGACTGAGGAGGGGGGTACCAGTTTATAGGTATTACATTTTCTTAACAATTGTTGTCACGCATTTCTCAATATTGAGATAACATTTTCAAATCAAATTTTATTTAAAGTCTAATTCTCAAATCACTTTGCATCACCATAAGCTTTCTTCACATCCTCAGCCCAGGTGAAGTCAATATGAACTTAACTGTGCATTACTTTTCATTGCTTTGATAAAAATGCATTCAAAGGTCACAGCAGCAAAATCTTTCTTTTTTTTTTTAACACTAAATAGTTTTTTTTTAAATGATACTAAAAAATTTTAATGTCACTAAGCCTACTTCTAAATCCACCTCTAACAAACAAAAAACAAAATGCATAAACTCTTGGTGCTGTGCATAAAGCAGGAAGCCTCAATTCAGGCAGGTGCTGTATCATTGTAATGGATGGTTTATTGTTCTCTTTTGGTCACAGAGCGATTTACACCCAATCCTAGATTAGTGTCATGTTTCTTCCACCTGACTCTCAGTTCCTCATTCCTCATCCCCACAGAAGATCTCTGTTCTTTACGAAGTGGGAAAGTTTATGATTAGAGAACATCTGCAGAAGTTAGAATGATCAGGCTGCAAAAATTTTCTTTCCCAGGTGGAATGAAGAGAGGACACAGGACTTGTGACCAAATTTCTGTATTTATTAACTACACTGTATTACTGTAGCTACATAGCTGCTGTGAATTCTGCTTTGTAGTTGTAATTTCTCAGTTTTTGTTAAAACTGTTCAACAAAAATTGAGAAATTATAACTTTGTAAAAGTAGAATTCATAGTAGAACTGCTGTATTGGATTATATTAGATTGTACAGGTGTACCTAATAAAGTGGCCAGTGTGTGTATAGCACATATACACACCCAACTGAAGCTTTTTACAGAATTTGTGATTCATTTCTGTGACATGTACTGCAAAGTGGCACCATTTATGCAATTATGATGTGTTTTGGTTTATACCAAATAAATAAATGAAAACCCAAAGAAAACATCAGTGCTACCTGTTGTTCATGTTTTCTTAGACCATTATGTGATGAATGACAATATTTAGAAATTTTTAAATTTAATTTAATTTTAATAATGCTTTCAGATTTAATTTACATGTGCAATTCCTGGTTTGTCATTTTAAGAGTTCTGTAGAAATTCATCTGTTTTCACATAAGCAAATAAAAATGTGTGATACTTTTGAATTAATACTTGAACTTACACATTATTTAAACATTTACAGGATGTGTTGTGCTGCACAGTATAAACTGGTCTGACAATTATCATAATGATTTGAGAATTGCAAAAGTGTTTTATTATCCACTAAGCTGCCGATTGTTTTCCACTATACAGTGTGAGAAAAAAGTAAAATCATTCCAGTTTCCCAGACTTCAACTGGCTTGTCTGAACAAAACCTAATGATGTTCTTAGAAGAGAGAAAAGCTGAAAATCTTATTTGAGGCACTGAACATATTTATTTTGACATTTTTGCGTGAAAAGAGTTGTACCTAAGGTCAATGGTGATTTATAATCACATGTCAAACTGACTTTACCTACCCTACATGAACAATATATGCACATTAAACGCTGAAATACACTGTATGAATATTTTATGTTTGTATTGCTTCTTATATTATGCACTAGAGGGCGCTCCAGTCTTGTGTTTGAAGCTGTAGATGTTCACCTGCTGTCTGACAGCAGAGGTCAATGCGTGGCCAATGTGAGACTCCACAGCCTGATATCCAAAACGTCCCTCTACAGCTCGAAAACAAGCTGTGGCTCTCGAGGACCAGGGTTGCCCCTGGTTGAGGAAAATGTGTCCTGACATAATTACTATCATCACTCAGTAGCTTTTAATAATTCGAGAATGTTTTGAATTAAACCTTATTCTGCAGTTGATGATGGTGATTGCTAATTCTTTAATACTAACCTCCCTGTGTTTATCTTTGTTTATGTGTTTTGGTTTCCTTCACTTGTTTGAGGGAGAGTTTTGCATGTTGGTGTCGTTTTACACCAGATGTCTACAGGAAACCTTTTACCTGGACTGATTCTAGTGTGTTGCTGTAGTCAAATAAGTAGGCACAAATAAATATTTGACTGTTATTATTTGTACCAGCAGAATTAATCATGTTTTTGGTTATATGTAAATTGAACATTATTATTTATATTTATGTTGTACCATGGTAAATTAATAATACAAATAAAGAGTTAGATATTAAAGATGAGATGGTATTGATGTGTTTGGGTTTACTGGTTTTGCAGTGGTTGTGTAAGGGAGAGTTTAAATTCAGTTTTAGAAGATATTCCATCCATATAAATAAACCTTTGTAGCTGAATGTATTTTATCCTGTGAAAAGGTCAAATTAGATCAATAAGTGCTGGTTTTACTTTTTGTTTGCCTTCAAAAACCCAAAAGTTGAGTCAAAAAGAGTATTGAGGTGTACTAGTGTTTATTAGCTCATTAAGGCCAAATACATTTGGTTTGTGAGTGTACTGGTGTAAACAATTAAGGATTTTAAAATAACAAATCAGTTCAGCTTCTATGATGTGCTTACTTAATCCCTGAGGTCACTGCTCAGACTGGATCTTGTCCTTGTTGTTCTGCTTATGAAGTCATTGTGGCTCACTCTTCTCAGTCTAAAGAAAATATTCCTTGTTTCTGGAAGTTTTTAAAATGTTGGAGCTTGTCTCCATACTTTATTACAGTAGATTGAACCTGCTAAATAACCTTCCACCAATAAGTTGTTTTTTGCACTTCAGCTGTTAATGTGAATGTGAGGAAACGGAGCTTATTAACTATAATGTGATTTTATGTGGTCTTTATTAATTGTCCATGTTGCTGCAATCCAGTGTTAAAACATGTATTTTCTGGGCTCTTCTTTGCTGTTATTTCAGTGCTTTTTGTCAAGCCCCATGTCCATTTACAGTTAAGAGAGCAGCATCAGACTGTGATTCAGCTCAAGTCCAGGCACATTATGACCTTGTGGGTTATGCCAAGCCTTTGCTGAGGAACACTTTGAGAAGCTGAGCGTCTGTTTGCATGGAGATGTGAGACATACACTGTAGGTTAGGACATCCAAACAGAAGTGAGAAGTCTGACACATCAGCTAATGTTGAAACAAGGGCGAATCGAAAATACAACCTGTTGTGGCCTTGTGGTCATGACTGGGTGTCATTAAAAATGAGTATAACTGTTGATTGTTTGACAAGTTGCTATATATATGATATATATATATATGAACTGAGGATGTCGAGATTTCTGACCTCTTGATTTATTTGGTGTAATATGTTCATAAACCAATGTAATATACACTGATATAAATGTTACAATAAAGCAAGCATATACGTGTAGAGACTAGGTATCTTTAAGCAAAGTTAGTGATGTTAGCTAGACAATGTGAGTTTTGTCTTTATCTATTAAAACTGTTGTAATCATTTTTTAAACTGTGCCACAAAACAATAGACAATCATAATTGTAAGAGGCCATAAATACCACACGGTCTTGCCTACTGACATAAGAAGCTTTTTATTTTGTACAAGAAGTACATTATGTATTCCCTTAACAAAATACTTTGACCTGATTTCCCCCAAAATTTAAAGTGACAAACAGAAATGGATTTCAAAGGAGTTGACATGACCCTGGGGTCCTCAGTGATACAGTAGTTATGATACTGAAATGTAAAGGATGGTACATCATCAGTACTTCAGTATTTAGCTGAATGTTGCTACATTTAGAAAACAAGATAAAAGGGAAACATAATTAATTCAATGTGTGTTTTGATCACAACAACTAGTCAGATTTAGACAGATATACACACACTGAGAACAAATGTGTTTGCAGGGTTTACAAAAATGAAGACCTGTTCAATAAACCCCATCATTAGGAGGATGACAGCATGTCCCTATGAGAGGGACATGCTGTCATCCCCCCCCTGGCAGCAATGCATTTGTCTTGGATGCACCAGAATAAACATGAAGGCAGCTACTAATATCAGCCAGTGTGCTTTTAAAAGATGTAAACTAACCTCAAGTAAGTAAAACAATCCAGGAAATTCCCCGCCAAAACTAACTGCCTGCCAAAAGTCAGACTCGGGTAGAGGCATCTCAGCTGTGGTCATTTTTTTTATTTGTTTACCATGATTATACAATATATCTCACAGTTACTGTAGATACGGTAATTACAGTAATGATATATTGATGGTTATCACCTTTACAGCAGCTCCTCTTCATTATCTGGGGCGGTGAGTTTAGGACGTTCAGATGGGTCCAGCTCTGACTCAGCAGCTCCAGCTCATATCTATGGACTAATAAGAAAACGTCTTGCATTTCATTTTATACATTTAGATGCAGCATGAGATTAACATATAACGTTTACAATTTGTATCTCAGCTTTTGGTCCACTTCTGGATCTCTTAAAAAAACATCAAATACATTGCGTCGTTATATCGTAATAGTGGTCATTTAAGTTTTTAAACAGTGACTGTTAATTTGCGGTAATTAAAATAACAAGTTATGATGTTTTATATAGCCTCTATGTGGATAAAATGTATATACAGATGTTAAAAAAACATCTGCTTAGTTCAAAATAATCTGTGCTGTCTGGCTTCATTGCAACAAAAACAACTCAGTTCCTTTTGAATTGAATACGTGTTTCATGTTTTCCACAAAAAATTAAGTTATTAAACAGGGATGTTTTTCTGTCAGCAGAAGTAGAAAGATAACAACAGGTGACAAGTTTGGTCTTTTTTATTCTTACTGAATATTTAAAAGTCTATTTTTTGTCCTTGTGTTCTACGTTGATTTATTTTCCTGCTGAATTCTTCCACTGTACCTTCGTGGAGGCTATGGCCTCAATTTTGGGTTTTGACATCTACAGGATGGACAGGACATGATGTTCTATACTTAAAGCCTCTGGTCATGCTTGTAGTGCCAAGCATGGACAGCAGCCAGGCAGAAGCAATCACTGTATCTTAACCTAAGTGTAAAGTAGGTCAACTAATTTATTGGAGAGAATACAGACTAATTTAAAATAGGTAAAAAAGTCATGTTCTAAAAAATCACTTTTAAGACTGTAAGCATGCAGGTTGTGGTGGCCATGAAAGGAAACTTGGGGATGAGATAAGAAAGAGCTGCATCATCCTCTGTTGTTCTTTAGCAACAACTACCACTGTGGCCTTGAGCAAAGCTGTCTGTAACTGTCATGTTTCTTCTAGTAAGGTCATGTTTGAGGGAATACGAGCAGTGAGGAAAAAAACAGCTTGAAATTATAGTTTGGACTATAGTATGAAAAGCAGAGTTCATTCCAGATTATGCAAAGGTTTTTCAGAAGTAAATACTGAAAGATAAAATGTCCAAGGATTATTGCAGGCATTAGTGTGACTATGTGTTTGTGTTCAGTTTTGTGTCAGGCATCCATAATGTAAGAATGTACAGTAATTTTTTCATCAAAAGCATCTAAATTGTACATTTTACAAAAACAGTGAACATTTTGCACAATACAGTGGAGTATTTTGTCTTTGTTGTAGTACTTCTGTTGCAATGATAATGTTAGTTTCACATTGTTTTGATATCATTTGCTGTATACACACTGCTGCAGATAATTTAAATTGCTCTTGCTGTTACTCAAGGTGACCCATTATCAGTGGGTGGCATAGTGCTGGCCTGGTAACATGCGGTCTCCAAGTCTCCAGTTTGATACTTCTCATTCTTCTCAAGTGTCCTTGAGCAAAACACCTCTCATTGTTTATTTAGGGCATATAGCTCTGCGTAAATGCATGAATTAAATGTGCTCTGACTCTTTCTCCTCAATGAGTAATATGGGTAAACATGACTGTACTGTTTTCCCATCAGGATGTCAGGGTGCTACTTTGCATGCCTGAATTTGTAATCAGTTAAACCTGTTTGCACACAGTGACCTGTTGACGTCTTTTTTTATTACAGATGATTGTTGGTTTTGTTTCCTTCCATCTTTACCAATGCAACTATCATTATCAGAGTAACTGTTCTTCCGAGTCTCCTTATGGCTGGAGAACTTAAATTGGCAGGTGTGATGAGACACTTAAAGATGATTATGTCTTTCAACAGACAATGTCTGATGCTGTCACTTGACTGCCTCTGGGTTTTTGTAGTCTCTGTCTCAGTCACCTTGAAGCACGTAGTGCTTGTTTAACTGAGCAGTGGTAGAAGAGTAGTAGTGCAACACAACACAGAAACCACTTCCATTTGTACTGTTGGCAAAACAGGTCTGAAACTTTGGAGTATCTCTTAACTTTGTCTGCTTTTTTTCTGATGCTTTTATTCTGTGTAAAGCAAGAACATTGATGGGTGATTTTGTCTGAAATTTGAAACGTAGGTCCTATTTTATACAAGTCCATTTATACTTTGTTTATTTGTTTGTGTCAGGTTAGCTTAGTACCACAAGAACAAATGCTTATTTAGCCTGCAAAAAGACAGGCCCACATGCCTGCAGTGTTGCAATAGACTTTTAGAATTTTGTTTGGAGTAAAGTTAAACCTGGAAGACAACTGCAAAACAACAAAGTAACTAAGCTTTGTAAAGTGCAAATGTAGTTAATTTTACATGGATATTTTTGAAGTGGTGTTTTAACCAGTAGGAGCTTAAATGACAGCATGAAGTGCTGTGTAATGAGTTGCTATAGAAACAATTTGTGTCCAACTTTTGAAATGAGAAATATTTAAATATGCACATTTGTACTTTCATTTGTAACAATGGAGAATGTGGGTTTTTTTTACTTGTCAATTTTACCCACATTAGGCACTTTTATGTATCAGTGGAGGCCAATCCAATGATTGTATGATGATGATGCTTGCATGAAAGAGACAAAAAGTAGAACTAAAGCATAAACACCATGATTTGTGGAACACGTCTTGTGCTATAATGGGCATTGCAGTTCAATGACAATGTCAGATGCCGTGTTTGCTGGTCAACATGCTGAGCAAACCAGTAAACAAGCCTTAATTAGTAAGTCAAGCTATCGCCTGTCTCCCTGTCACCAGAGCTGCTTGTTTGTGCATGGGATCTGGCTTTGGATCCCACAAATAACTTTCATAAACAACTTTTAAATACAAGAAGCGCCAAAGACACCAGGGCATGATAGAGTTTCTCACTAGTACAGGGAGATACATACATACAGTACATTTTACCCACTTCTACAACCTTTGTGTAGTGCAAACAGCACAAAACACATACTGTTACTAGTTTTTTCTCTTCTCCATTTATTATTATTTATTATTAGTGGTAACATTAATGAAAACAACTTCTGGGAAACAAATAGTGCTTTAATTTTAGTGCCCTACACATGATATTTGAACATGTTGTACTGAACTCTGAACCTACTGAAGTACATCTGTGGTTCGAGAATCAGTCTTTCATCTCAGCTTACAGAAATGTGTCTTTACGTCCGATCTCGCTGCCAACAGACTCTAACCTATCTGGCTGGCAGCCTGAAGGAGAAAACAATGTTCAGCTTCTCAGTGTTTACATCTCAGGCTCCTTTGGATGAACAAACCCTGCAGCTCGATGGGGAGATGAGAGTTTTGCTAAACTAAAGCTTAACACCAAAGCCCATAAATGTTATTTTAAAGTATGAACAGTGGTAGAAAAATTAGACCCATCTTCCAGTGTGTTAATCTTCACCACTATATTCGCTCTGTTTAGCCTCTTATTATAGTTGTTTTTTTCAAAATTGTATCTGCAAAATACATATAGATGTTACTGACAGCTTACTTTGATTTGGTACATTTAAACATTATTTGATAAGCAGAGGATTCTGCAGGAGAGTATACTTTATATTATGACATTTTGTACTTGGATACTTTGTGGTGAGCTGTAATATACAGAATGTAAATTAGAAGCTTTTGTTCTTTCTTTCTGTCAGGGAGCATAAGAATAAATATTCATCTTTTGGTCATTTTTTATCTTTCTCACACAGATCACAAACCCTTCTCATCACACTTTTATTTTCTCTCTGTCTCTTACCAAGTCACATAACTATAGACATTGTCACACAGAAATGTTGCCTGTGGTGTTTACAGAATTAATATTTAAGACATATTGAAACCAAGATAATGAATTGCACAGTTTTTAGCTGTTGATAATGTGTGTCTTTCAGACTGTTATGGTGACTTAACCAAACATCTGTAAAGGGAAATAAGAAAGAAAGAAGGAAGAGAAGATGTGGAAAAAAATGTAGGCAATAAAAATGAGAAAAGGAAAAAAAAAGTTAGACCTAAATAGGAGAGGAGTGAAAATCAGATACGGAGTAGACTCCAGGAAAGTAGAACAAGAGAGAAGAGGAAGGGTCAGGAACCAGTCTGAACCAGCGTGGGCTGACTCTCTGGGTTACAGTATATACACCCCCCCTATCTTTCCTCTGACTCAGACTGACTGAACTTTTTTCTTTTAGTGCTCCGTCACGCACTTGTCCACAATTTGGATACACATTCCCCTGACTTGTAAGAGGATCCAGAGCAGTATGAGGACAGGGGTGGTGATGTTAGGATGGTCCAAATGGGTACCAGGTGATCCCCTACGCATGACATAAGACAGCCAGATCGGGTGTATTGATTATCAGTCAGACATGCTCGGGATTAGTGAACATCCATACATACATTTTATTAACCATAAAACTGGATGAGGCATAAGGCTATAACATTAAAGACGTGCAAAGAAAATATGGCAGTGATAGAAACCACAAACCACACAAACCAGCCACTTTTGTGTGTGACAGCTGTGTGAGGAGTTCTGGGGTTATGTGCTTGCTCTGCCATTTGGTCTTGTTTTTCCAATAGGTGGGAGCTTTTATAAGACCTTGATAACAGAGGGTCAGTGCGGTCAGAGGCAGCGGTGTCTCTGTCTCTGGGACAAACTTAGTCTGATGTAAGCTGGCTCAGGAGAATCAGCACTATTCCTGGACTCAGCCCTCTGCCAAGTACTAAACTTACTTTCCTGGAGTGGGTAAAGTTGGATGCTGTGTTTACTGGAGATCAGACTCAATCTATTTATATATATTATAGAAAATGTAAACCAATAATCTTCACTCATTAGAGCAAACTTGGAATCCCTGCCTATTGCAGCCAATTCAAAGCCTCAGTTTCCATTTTAGGGCTCTGGGTCAGACTCATGCTGTAAACATATTTCATAACGTTTTACATAATTTTAGCCGTATATCAGGTAATGTTGTCCATATGACTTATGAAGGAATGAACATTTAATTCATTACATGTTCATGTCATGTTTTGTAAAAAACATGTTATGTATTGAAATTCCTCATTCAAACTCTGAGTAAATGAAACTGGCTGTGACCTCTGATGCTCCACATTTCTGCACTAAGAAAGTGGTCTAGTTACACATCAGTTAATTTCACCAAATCAGTCAAACCCTACTATGCTGTCAAACTGGGGTCAAAGAACACATACACACTGGAAAGAAATTACATATCACAAACCTATAACCACCACATCTTCAGAAGCATCAGTGGAAACTTCTGGATGGATTATTACCTGTTCTGACTGTGATCAGACCTCAGTGGTGTGAGATCAGGGATGTAGGTGTAATGAGTTGAGAAACACACATTGAACAGTAATTTCTGTGTCTTCTTTGTTGGTCTCTAGCCCAGTGAGGTGAATTCTTCCATGTGACCTCACCCCATCATTCTACAAGGAGCCTCGCTGCGTGCAGAGCAGTCATCAGCCTTCTGCAGATAGTAACCACACAGTTCTGTCTCTCACAAGTTTTATAATGTGTGACCAATGACAGCTGTGTACTACTGCAGCAGCCCAGAGCTGGTGTCTTAAATGCATGATCATCTTTGTTATTTTCTCTGAAAATACCACTGAACAGGGAAACATAACGATGATATGCACAGGAACGCTAGAGTGTGCACGTCAAAGTCCTGCCTGCTCCCTCCTCACATGAATGGCATGAGAACAGTGTGCTGATTCGGCCCTAACAGATTATTTTTATTTTTATTACTATAGGATCAAATTGTGACAATATAAAGATCAATTTTACAGTGTTTGTGACACTGTGGCAGCTTGAGTCTGTCTGCTTTTGTCTATTAAGTGATCCATCAGATTTTCCTTCAAATCCAACATGAGGCTGGAGAGTTGACGGGTCAGGTTTATGGTAAAACTGCTACTGTTTGAAAATGTATGTCGTTACTTTAAGTTAAAATGTTGCATGTAATACTTTTAGTGGGATATGACCTAACTGAACCTAACTAACAACAGGAAAAGTGCAGTTTTCAGTGTGTGGACATGTAAAGATGCAGTATGTAGCAGGTTGTTGACCTCAGTGTTTAGGTAGTCCTATAAAAAATGGCACAAATCAAGAGTGTCTCTCTTATAAATCCAAATTCTCACCACCTTGTTGATTTGGAAAACATGCTTTGTAGTCTATGTGAAGCATACTTGGGCAACAGTTTTGCACAGCTTTCTGCCACAGCTGAAAATCAGTTCCACCTGGTCAGAGACAAGGGGTTCCACTTAGTTTTTCCATTGCAAAACTCTCCAGCTGCATTTTATTTATTCCTCCAGAGAGTTACAAGACATAGCACCACAAGGAAACACTATAAAAGTTATCTATTGAAAGCACAGCTTTTTTGCATGCTGTATTTTGCCAGTGGAAATGTTTAAAAAATTTAGTTTTCTTTTATGTTCAGCTGCCAGACTTTAAACATAACCTTCTAGTAATAGTTGGCCAAAACACTGTGTTTTATTGGATGGACCTACTACATATCTACACTACATACCGGCACATGTATATGTCCTGTAATATAAATTCACTACCGAATGATTTTTAACAGCAAGAGCAACAAGGTCCTCTCTCTTTGTGTGCCAATTTTCAGAAATGTTAATAACAGGAAGAGTCAGCAATGTTTACCATTGAATCTCTGACTAGTCCCAAAGCTGAAGAGAGACAGAATTATTACAGATGTTCTGCTAAGTGGAGCCTTGAGGTGACACACTACCTGCACTTGTTTTTTGTTGGCCAGAACTATAGTGCAAATTATAGTGCAAACTATTGTTGCATTTTCCTTTTGGGCTTGTTTAAATTAACAAATACAAATACAAGTGAACTAAGGCTCGTAAACTAAAGCCTCAAGAACTCACAAGCGACTTGTTTGTTGGACAGACAGGAACCGGAAGTCAAAACAAATGTACACTAATTCCTGTGGCTGTTTTAACTTCCCTTTAACTTGGCACAATGGGCAGCCCAAGCTTTTCCTGTTGGCCTCTCACTGCTGTTAAATGCTTCCACCAGAGTACAAATGTCCTTGACAGACAAATGAACAGAAGAAGTAAACACCCTATTCATTAAATATACCAGGCTCAATTCTCATGACATGAATAAACTCTATGCACAGAATTGTACTGAAAAATCTGTTCTGCTCTGCTCACGTAAAATCACAGCTGTGCTTGTTTGCTCTAAAAGTGACCAAACACAGCACTAACTCTGCTGCTGCTGGTGTTTAAGTTCAGCAGCAAGTGCACTCATGAAAGTTACAGTGATGTGAGAAAATATTCAGCTCCTTTCGGATTTCTTCTCTTTTTAATCTGTTTTAGATCTTCAAAAAAAAAGTCTAACATAAAGCCAAGACAACCTGAGAACACAAAAAACAAGTTTTAAACGATTATTGTATCTTTTGAAGCAAAAGGTGAAGTGACACCAGCTGGGCCTGTGGGCACTGGGAAGGGTTAAATATTTTTTTCACAGCACTGTAAATATTGGTTATGTTCCTGTTCCAGAAATTCTTAGTGAGGCTCCTGTAACTAATCACTGTCTTATTCTGTTGATTATCAATTATACTGTATACAGCTACTGTACACTTTTATATACAGTACGTGCAAAAAGGAGGATGGAGTGCAAAGGATAATTTGAGAGGCACATATAGCATGCTCATATTGATCATACTGATCTTGACTTATCAGACGTCAGCATCAATCACCTTTCAGTTCTGTGTCTTCTGTCAAGAAGTAGTTCTAAATAATTTTACTTCAAATCTAAGAGAAAACAGGGAAATCCATAAATAATTACTACATGATGAAGTAGTGATTCTTCAAATGCTGTCAAAGACTGTCTTTATATGTCTCTGCTACATGCAGTATGTGTTTACACATTCTGATGTATAAAACAGTATCCAAGCCTGAGTATTCTCAGATAGGGAGAGGTGATGGCTGCTCCATGCATTCTCTACATTCAGATATCTGTCTGGCATGTTAGCTGGCAACCCTGCCAAGTGTGTCATTGCTGCAAAGGGCATTCGAGGCGCTAAATGACTCCCCTCTCTAACCCGCCTCCCAAAGCTGTCTGCCTCGCCACTAACCTCGCAAACTCGCTGTGAGGCTGGACCAGTGAGAAGCAGCACAAACCGGCATGAGCCAGTGCTGGGATCCCCCCCCCCCCAGCCTCCTCCTACCTCTGACTTCTTCCTACCATATGTGCATACACACACAGATATTAGGATTATTCAAGATTCAAGATTCAAGATTCAAAAAACGTTATTAATCCCAGAGGGAAATTGTTTTGCCTCGTTACAGCCGCTCTCAGTTCAAA
>JAUMHL010000021.1:17992336-18012919 GCA_032362345.1 Sandelia bainsii | reverse complement strand
TCTCTGAGTGTCAGTTTTTGCAGTTCAGCTTTGCATTAGATTTTAGTGTGTTAGCAATTGGAAAAAACTGTAAACATCTTGATTACAGTCATTACCAGCAACCAGCAGTAAAGGGGTCAAAGGTCAGAGCTGGTCTATTGTTGCTGACTGCTGCAGGCAAGTATCATTAGAAAGAAACTTTGTTGTTTCAGGTTTTTTAGAAGAATCTTTGCAGGAAAGGTCCGCTGAGCTCTGCACGTACAACACATACACACCCTGGAGCAACTCACACATAGAGCCTATGTTCTGCGTATTCAGAATGAACTAATTAGTGAAGGTACAATTTCCAAAAATGTAATGTTTCCATTGTAAAAGTAAATCATTATATGTTTTTACATGTGTTTCTGCCACAGTCTCATCTCTCCCTGATCACCTGGAAAATTCTCGCCGTCAGATTCAAAACAAGCAACTTTCCGCACACACACTAATGAGCCGACTGCATAACACTGACAGTTTGTGTGTACACAAGTTCACATATACATAAACGAATACAGACAAACGTCAGTCCAAACCAGCAAAAGCATGCATAAAGGCCACCCACACACACACACACACACACACACACACACAGTGGCACACAGTTAGCCACGCACATGCTCCACGTGTGGTTACTGTTAAATGTCTGGAACCTCAACACAGCTGTTGCTGCACAGAGGAAGCTTGTGTGTGTTTGTGTGTGTGTGTATATGTGTGTTTGTGTGTAGTCACACCATCTGCTGCAATTCTGTGTGTTCTGCTGTGCACATTTTGGTGTATTGTGTGTTAATTTGGTGCCTTCCTTGTGCATGCATGATTGCATTAAAGGTTTTGCTTATTTCTTGCTCATGACAATATGTAGTTGATAGTGTGTGGATAAGGCTGTTTGTGTGTGTCAGTGTGTGTGTTTGTGTGGGCTACACACGGGTATTTGTGCCCATATATATTTACATCTCCTTTGCCTACATTTTGGTATTTATATATGGACATATAGCATTTGAGGCCTTAGTGAAGTGACTCGTAGCACAGACTTAGTCCAGGAAAACCAACCTGTACCTATGTCACCTAAAGACTTTGCATAACAGTGTGATCACATCACACCACATCAAAGTTCAAGTAACATCTTAAGTATGGCTTCCCGTGAACATACTGTGCAGATTGTTTGTTGCACGTGGCTCATGTGTAGTTCTGATCTCAAAGCATCCACTGTGTGCTTTCAGCTTTATTAACATGTTTTTGTTTATCCATGTTAGATATCCCAGTCTGATGGCAGGAAATACTTGTTCCTGATTGGCTGATTAAAATACAGCATACCTTTTTTATGTAAGCAGCTATATGGGTGTGATAATGCACTCTAAGGTGTCCTAATATGAAACAATCTGAGATTCTGCTTTTTAACCTCAGCCTTTACTTCTTATATGACAGTCAGATATTGGTCAAATGTCACATTAATCTATGCATAAATTCAATGATAAAAGGGATGAGTAAAGAGGTGGGACTGGAGTGCAACAGTTTTAATATTTGTAATACTGCAGATATTAACTTTCCATATTTTAAAGGCCTTTTTTAAATTTTATAAACTGGTACTGATCTTTTTCATGAGATGTTGATCAAATGTGTAAATCTGCATTTTATGTGTTATATTATTATAAAGTTTTATATAATTATATAGTGTTTATTATGGTTTATCATGCCGTTCCTTCTTGCTGCTCTGCACGACTTGAATGTGCAGCAACAAACCTGGATGTTTCAGATTATCCACCTGTCAGAGCTTGGTACAGCATGTTCTCGGTGCCGGTCACTGAGTCTGTTTGTCTTCATTCCTACATCTATTCAATAGTCTGTCTTTCTCATTGGTTGCAGATTTAGCTGATTCCAGATCAGATAGGCATATGGGCCACCTACAATAGGCCTACTGTGTCAGAGGCATTCCTGTTCTTCTGGTGTTAGGTAGAGTGAGTACTTGTTATGTTAAGGTCAACTCATGGCATCACCTACATGAACTTTATTTTATCATAACGTACACAAACACATGTGGTAATAAAAAAGAGGTGTATAAAACAAACATGGTTCTGCGTATCTAATATTCACCTCTTTATTCTTTTAGCATCACTTCTGGTACTTAGACGTCATTTTGATTTGATGTTTTCCTTGTTAAGTATAGTTAAAATTATTTGTAATATTTTATTCTTTCCAAATACAGTATACTATTGATAAGTTACTCTCACAATCTGTTTTTTATAGTTTACATGCCCACTCTCTCTTGTTTTTTTCATCCCAACTACATCCACTTCTATTCAATTTCTCTCAAACACAATCACTTTCTTTGCCACTTGTTTTCTTGTCATCTTTTTTTGCTTTCTAACTCATTCTCTTTCCCCTGTATCACTGTATAGTGTGACCAGAAACGTCTTACATAATCCCTCACGGTTGTTTTGCACAGTTCTGTGCATTGTATGTGCATCTCTACATTTCACAGACAGGAAAATAAATGAGGTGCGGTCACGGTGTAATGCAGGACAGATGCAATCCCACAAAACTAGCTGTGTTCCAACCCGCAGGTCGACTGCAGTTTTAGAAGGAACGGTGTTAAGAAAAGAAAATTATAATCAGTTTAAAGCATGTGCATTCAATTAAAATCATTCTCAATATAACTTTAACTGCAGCTCAATGGCTCAACATCCGTTGAAGCTGTTGTTTCAGTGGTAAGATAAAGAAACAAATTCTTCCTGCCAAAAATGGTTAAATTCAGTGTCATAACTATTGTCAGAACATCTACTGAATGTCAACTCCCGATCGGTCGTTTTCCCAGTGTTGTGTGTTTATGTGACCTGGCCCAAGAATTAAATCAGCTGAGTGACCTTATGACTCTCCAGCTGGGCTTTTGGCTGCAAGCGCATAGAGGAGGAGGTGGAGGAGATGGGGTTTCCCATGAGGCTCTGGTAAATTGCCGTCAGGCGGTACATCAGGGGTTGAATCTGTTTTCTCAGTTCTGTTTCCCCAAAGGTTTCTCCGCTGGGTTTCTTCTTTCCAGATGTGAAGATCCACACTGTCAAGGACAAAGGCCCGCTGTGACAGTAGTACCAGATATTTGTACGCCTCACATGAAAAAGCAGCATCAGTGTGTATGTAGTTTTACAGTTTTTGTTGTGTAACAGTTTTAGTTTTTTCAAAGTTATTCTGAAAAAAACTTTAAATAATAAAGCTTAATTTAGACTAAAGAAATTAAAACATCTTAAACTTGCTTATTTTCAGCTTCCATTTAGAGTAAAAGGTGTGAATCACACCATTCACCTAATACATCTTTGCAGTCTCTGTGATGCAACATAGCAGTAATATCAAATGTCTGGCTGACATTGAGGGGAACTCCACTTAATACACTTTGTTTCAACAGTTATGTCATTAACATTAAGTATTTAGATGTTAAACTGCTTCCTCAAGTATTGGGAAAGCCCTTCCTCCAAATTGGTTTCATATGGTTTGGATTACTGACGTGTTTTTACTTCTCTTTTAATTTCAACTTCTCAACACACAAAAATCCACTTCTGTTTGGGAAAATGTTTGGGAAAACAATCATCATAGTAATGGTTCCCTTATATGTTAAAGGATAAATTTTTCTTCCGCATGAAGATACATTTTGAACTGTGTAAGTTATGTGAACATATACTGTCATAGTACAGTTCTTCTTTAAAGTTCTAGCAGGCAAGAGCAGTGTCTAAGAGCTCCTTAATGCCAGGAACAGCCCACATGTGGGTTTCTGAAACTAAAATGGGTATTTGGTGCATTAATTACT
Organism: Sandelia bainsii; assembly: GCA_032362345.1. Taxonomy (NCBI): domain Eukaryota; kingdom Metazoa; phylum Chordata; class Actinopteri; order Anabantiformes; family Anabantidae; genus Sandelia; species Sandelia bainsii. The sequence continues at coordinate 18,009,111 of JAUMHL010000021.1, read as the reverse complement.
CACTTTAGCCTGTGCTCAGCTATACTGTATGTAATTATACATGGTTGATCATGTCGGGTGTCAGGTGTCAAGATTTTATGACTCTATGATCACCTACAGTAGTCTGACACTGTGACTATGAGGAAAGACAAAATATTGTGTAGTCAAACCCTGGCATAGTGATGTTTGTTCCCTTATTAATTTGGAAAAAACATTAAAAACACCATTTTGTTATATGACTTTTGTGTTTACAGCAGAAACAATTAGTAGACCCTTGATTTTGGATGAGGAAAAACTCTTCCAAAACCTCCTTCTACAGGAAAAAAATGGAAGAAACGTCAGAAAAAAAACAATACATCACAAAAATTACACCCTATTTCAATAATTAAATGTTGATTTTTTTTTTACATTTCATTGTTAACTGAATATGTTCAAATAGGTTTGATCTGCTATGGGAAAGATCTCACCATGAGCCTCAGAGATGCCTGGGCTTTAAAAGCAGGCACATAGCCAAGAGAAGGAGAAAAACAAACTTGACAGGTTTCAGTTTTCCTTTCAATGAAAAACAAACCACTTAGTAGAAACCAAATGATTAATTGTTTATATTAATAAATGAATGATCTGTAGATTTAGAAAAGTTCTTCTCTTTTCCTGTCTACAGGAATAGAGGTGTCACAATTATTGGTCAGAGAAAATGTGTTTTCTGACCTACAAACAGTGTTCTCTCTACGTATGCCCCACAGCAGTAGCTCAGTTGATAGAGCAGTTATCTACGAGCCTCACGGTGAGTGGTTCGATTCCCAGTGGCGAGATGTCGAGGTGTACTTGGACAAGACACCGAATCCCCGTGGTAGCCCTGACATGTACTGTCGGGCAGCTGTCCAACAACAATTTCCCCAAGGGGATCAATAAAGTATGTCAGGTTATATAAAAAGTTGTCCATGTTGTCTTTGAGGTAAAATTTACTTTCAGAGGACTAAATGGGACAAATGTTTGTGAATTATGTTTTTCTTTATAAAAGTTTGCTGCTATGTGACATTGAGGAAAACACACTGTGCTGTGACTCTAGGTCTGGAGGAATGTGTTTTTGATTGTTTGACTGACAGCTGAAAGACTGTCCAACTGGTTAGAAAACTGAAATCAACCAAAAATGATAAAGACATCAAAGCTGTGTCAGCCTCCCTCCCTCACTCCCCTTCACTCACTCCCTCCCATCTGAGCGATCCACCTCATGTTTTTCTGATTCCCTGTTCACCAACACCTGGGCTTTAAAAGCGGGCACATGGCCAAGAGAAGGAGAAAAACAAACCCGACAGGTTTCAGCTTTCCTTTTGATGAAAAACAAACAGGGTTAGAGAGTTGAGAGGGAGGGACAGAGGAATAGATGGAGAGACAGAAGGGGGAGAGAGAAGTTAGGATGAGAGGGTGTTTATCCCCAGATTCAAACTTCGCACACACACCAGCTGAAGAGAGTCTGTTTTGTTGCCCTTCAACATGGGACCGGCAGGGTTTCCTCTGAAGTAGTAGTTTGCTGTGAGTCTGTGGATGGGTTGGGTTTGGAGTGGGAAGCATGAGGGTAGTGGGAGCTTGTCCTGTGTTTGACCTTCTCTTTCAGTAGCACACAGGCCATAATTCCACAAAGTCACATCCCCTAGACAAGTAGAAGAAATCAGCACGTGCCAGGAGAAAGAAAACACTGGGGGCAAAAATAATACTCAAAACTCTCAGCAAAATACCAAGAAAAAGAAGCTCAATCAACATTGCAGATCTTTACCAGTTATTGAACATATTAAATTCTACATTTTTCATTATCACAGATTCTATTATTGTTAGTAGTATTAGTTGATGGCTGTTTGTAGTCATTACTGCTCATTACAGCTCACATTAATCATAATAAGTATTTGCATTTAACTTCTTCCTGTCTTTGTCATATGTATATATCTCCACCTCTTTCTTGTGTCCTTCTGGTGAATTCTATACACACTTGTTCTGGCACTTTTATATCCATTAGCCAAACAGAGATTTGAAACTGTGACAGACGAGCTTTTAAAAAAATAAAAACAGACATAATTTGTTCCAGTCTAAAGTTGCTGCACAAGTTCTCCAAAAACAACCCTGCTCACCTGTGCAAACCTGACATTGTATCCTCTCAGGGGGATGAGCTGAACAAAAACACCACACTCCTCCAACTATGACATCACAGGCAGTTGTTATTCTCATCTCTGGTACTAAGGCTCCATGTGCACACTGAAACAGGCCATAAAGAAAGAGCAGCAATGAAATTAGCATACTGAAAGGTTATGTTCTTAAACACAAACAAAGGACAAGCATGCAAGCTAAAAGTTAATATAAGCATGTGGCTGATCATAGTACCAATGGCAACATGCTGCAACTTTAGCATGTTCACCTTAGGGTTAGCAGGTTAGCATGGTAACATTTGCTAATTGACACTAAATAGCTGCCAATGGAAATGTCCTTTTACAGATTTTAAAGCCAATTATTGGACCATCTAATGTTTTGAGGTGATTATGGAGCTACTATATAAATGAGAGGATCACCAAAGTTATTACAATTCATCAGTTGGAGGAATGAATGTCTGTATAAACATGTCTAAAAGTTACAAATGGTGGCACTAAAGTAAAATTCAGGGGAATCATGAATGCCATGAAAACCAAATCCAATGCATTTAGTAGATTTTGAGATAATTTACTGGAGCAGTGAAACCTGTGACATGCTCATTGCACTAAATAAATTCTCATGGCACCATTCACCCTGTGAGGGCCATAAATATCTGTACAATAATTCGCAGCAATGCATCCAGTAGTTGTTGTGGTAGTTTTACTGCATAAGCAGTATTAGCATCAACCCAACTATCCAGTATTCTGTGTTACAACGGCTAAAACAGCTTAGTTACATCGTTGATCAGGATCAAAGATAATGCTAGTACCACTAAAGACTCATTTTGAGGAGCCGGACATAATGAGGACCAGTTCAGAGTCATTTAGAACTGCTTGTTTACAGCAGTAAGAGACATACCATAGGTTTCATGCTGGTACACAAATTCTCATTCCACTGATTTACCTTTCTGGGTCAAAGTAGAGCAGAATATTCATCAGAAGTGCACTCCTTTACCAACAACTTAGAGTCTCTCAGTGCAATGTTTACTGACCAATTACATCCTCTCTGGGTCAGATTATTAGCTAATTACCTAAATGAAAATGAAAATAAACTGCAGAGTTAAGTACTACAATGATCAGGCACTAAACAGTGAGACACCTTTAGTGGTTTTGAATTGAGATTTGCCATAGATTCATAAATAGGTTCAGCAGTCTCTTCAGTTCAGGATGATTTGCATTACAAACCACGCCTCCCTTTGCAGCACTGCATGAACCCTGCACTCCAAATTAATCTTATCACTATTAGCATACAGAACAGTAACTACTTTTAGCTTCACTTTTCACAGGGAAGGGGACAATCAGAATCAGATATAAAGACTCAAAATTATAAATAGGAATAAACACTCCCGAAATGCAACAAAAGGTCCATGCTTGTTTTCTTTAATGTTAGTGTTGAAGATTGTACATGATCATTTTTTTATCAGTGACACCCTGAACGTGACAGACGACCACTGAAAAGCTTTATAGTGTCTAAATCGATCATCACCACCTCCTGACAGGTTCATTTCCGTAGACAGTGCAGTTGTTAAAGTGTGTGTTAACTTCCTCTTCCACTGAGAGAAGCTGTGGTTACAGAACAGAACAAAATGTCGAGCTAAGATTTTCATACTCCTATAGTCAAATGCTGAAGCTGCCAATAAGAGTCAGTCGGGTCACAGCATGTCCCTAATTTGAAAATTATAAAAATAAAATCAAACAATAAAATACTAGACAATTTAAAAAAATACACAATATTTGACTCTGGGGCATGAACATTGATAGATAGATAGATAGAACTTTATTAATCCCTCGGGAAGGTTCCTCCGGGAAATTCAGTTTCCAGCAGCAGAACACCGACAGACAGTTTTTACAAAGAAATATATATGAAATAGGGAAAATAAGAAAAAAGGAAAATAAGAAAATATAAAAATACAGGGACCTGAAATGATTTATCCTCCCTGAACAGGCTGTTTAAATTTCATACACCAGTCAACTTTATAGCTCTCCGTAACTGAGTTTATAACCTGTACACCTCCCACGTGGTGGAAAGCACCTGTGATAATGCACATAAAAATCAACTGAAAGTGAAAAAAAGACTTAATTGATTCTAGGCCCTTTACAGTAATACAGTTAAGCAACAGTTACATCAAGCTAACATTAAAGAGGTGCAAAGGGCAGGACACAGAGACAGTAAAAGGTCCTTTATTACTGTAATTATAACTTTTAAATGATGCAAACACAGCTGTAACCTCGTCTGGATGAAAACTGAGGGTTTCAAAACCCTCAAAAACATCTACAACTATACAGTGTGATCAGCTCTTTTAAATCTAAAAAACTTTCATCCACATTAACTACTAGCAGCTATTATTTTCTTCTTATTGTTATTTGATCAAATTTCCGTGATGAAAAAGTGCAGCACTGTGCTCGTACATGTGGAGCTGCCTAAAAGTGTTTTGTTTTCTCCTTTTAGAGAAGTGAAATTTACATCAATCCTGGGACTTTTTTATTCTTTCCGTGAAAACATGCATCCCTGAGTCAGAAAAACCTAAAATTTCAATTTCTAGTTCAAATGTTATCTCTTGTGAAAGTCTCTGGAATTTTTTTGAACCACTATCATGAGTTTATATGAGTGTATTTCAAAACAGAGGCTGATTCACACCTCTATCATCTGTTTGTCCAAAAAAAACTTATACAATTTGTGTCTGCGGAGATTTTTGCTGATCACACAGACATGAGTCACTTGGCAGGAAAATGTACAGGAAAGACTTTCAGCTAAAGTGTGGATGAAGCTGTAATGACAAACTGTCAGCACTCTGAACCTGGTAACATGTCTGCTTACTGGACCTCCCACAGCTTCTCTGCAGAACTTCACAATGACATAGTAAACTTGGCTGGACATTTACACAAGGGTTCATGCAAGCTGGTGCTCAGCTCCATACGCAAGTGTAAACATTAGGTCATTAGTCCAAGATGAGCGTAATTTCTCAATTATCTTTTCATGTTCTCCCTTTTTTGTCACAACTATGTTCAGTCTTTATTTAAGTATACCGCCATCTTTAATTACATAGTCCTCACTCATCACATCACAGAAAGTCAGTTCAGGACTTTTGATTTAGACAGGAGTAAACCAGAAGTAAGTCTGGAGGAGGATGTCTGTCACTGCTGAGAAAAGCAGGGGGAATTATCAATCTGTGATTTCTCACATGGGTCAAAATGATGGGATTTCTTTCCTCGTTTAGTCTAGTGTAGCAAATAAAGCAATGAGCAAGGACCACCAACATAAAGCAGTTTCTCAAGATTATATTCTATACAGTATTTAGAATAAGTATTTTACTCTTACCACAAATTAGTTTTCTAAAATTGCAGAATTTGTTTTATGGATTTCAGTGGCTTTAGCATGAAGATGATAATTATCCTTCACACACATAGGTGGTACAGCTGCCTTATGCTGCTATCTTTACTTGTTTACTTTGTGGGTTACTCAGGCCAAAGAACCACTTCATGTCTACGCATGCCAAGAAAATCCACAATGACACAAAGTGACATTAACAAAATCACAACTAAAACATCCATCCATTTTCTTAATCGCTTGTCCTCGTAAGGGTCACAGGGGTGCTGGACCCTGGACAGGTCGCCAATCCATCGCAGGTCCAACACACAGAGACAAACAACCATGCACACTCACACCTACAGACAATCTTAGAGTCACCAATTAACCTAACAAGCCGGAGTACCCGGAGAGAACCCACGCACGGGGAGAACATGCAAACTCCACACAGAAAGGCGACTTTAGGCGACAGTGCTAACCACTACACCACCGTGCCGCCCCCAACTAAAACATGATAATAATAATAATAATTAATAGTTAACCACTGAGGACTGAGATTGTTACTAATTTACTTTTTCAAGACTGAATTTGAAGCAGAAATTTCCCGGTTATAAACCTGCTTCTCTGAGCTTTAGATCACTGTAGCCGTAAATAAGTTTTCTGTGGGAAAGGACACAGTAAGGAGACACAGGGGAGGACAGCAGTATCATTTGGGATTACAACCAGAGTATAGAAACCAGAGACAAAATCACACTTGAGACCAAAATATTTGTTTACAGTTTTCTTGTTTGTTTCTTAAGGTGTTGAGACATGAACTGTATAAAAACAGAACCAGTTTCATTTATCTGTGAAAAAGTTGATTTGACAAATGTCAGTCTGCACAGATACTCAGCTAACAGAGCTCAGTGAAAATATGAACGTAAGACGTCTACACTGTAATTTGGTTGGTGCAAGTCAACCTGAGCCTAATTCAGAGAAAGCAAGTACACAGGAAAGTGGTCACTGTATCCTCAAACTATTCACTTTTTTACACCTGATTTCCAGTTTTTATTTTAGACCACAAACAACATTATCACTTTCAGGTGACTTTTGCTAGTGGTGAAAATATTATCTGCGTAGCAGCCTGCAGAAATGTAGATAGTTGAACGCAAATATTTTCAACCAAAATATTACAGTCACCCAAAACTTTCTAAAATTAACACACTGTCGTAAAATGTACGTAGAGTACTCTGTGGAGGATTAGGATCATGTGGAAGAGCCATGACTAGAAAGTTGACATAACAGTACATTAAAGCGTGTGAAGAGACATGCATCTTCAGATGAGCCCGCATGATAACCAAAACTTTAATTTGACTCTAACCAAGTTATCTCAAAAAAAGTTTTTAGTTCCTTGACTAAAACAAGTCCAGTTGCCATTAAAAACCGTTTTAACCATGACCTGGATGACTGAGAATCTTCACAGATATCTAACCAAGTTGTTTTATTTATGTTGAATTTAATAGTTTGTTTAGTTTTTGGACTGATAAGAGTGATGACTTCAATTTGTACTGAATTAAGGGCAGTTTTGATTTGTTACTTTATGGGAAATGTGGATTGCTTTACATTCACATTAATGACAGTGTACTATCATGACAAATTATTAACATTTAGTACATTTAAACATGAATTTATTGAAGCATTTCAAATAAATGGAAGTTGAATCTTTATTGAAGCCATTTCTCCCTCACACTGATTCACAACATTTTAATGAGATAAAGAAGACTTACAACATTAAAACTTCTCTTGACACCATCTTCTTTATCTTCTTTTATGTTATTTTCACACTTGACCTTGGCCTATGTTTGTCTCTTTATCTAAATCTTATTGACAGTGACAACAGCTCTGTTTACATGGACCATCTTCCTCTATTAGTCTATGTTTACTTACCCATAAAGCCTGACGTCAGAACCCAGGATAGGCCTTCCTCCCAAGAGACAACCATAGGAGGATGAGCTGTGAGAAATGAACATGATTTAAAACCCAGAGAGAGTTTCTGTGTTCACTTTGTTTATTTATTCACTTATAGATTTGCCATAATGGTCATGACATTTTAACATCAGTTGTGAACAATATCATTACAGCTGTGAACAAACACAGTTGTAATGATATTGTTCACAATTGCACTATAGTGTGTAATAAACAATTTATTACATGTTAATAAACAACTTATGAGGATTATATTAGTTAGAGTTGCAGTTGATTTTGCTGACAATCTCACAGTGTGATCATGTGATCATTTTGGGCCTCCACCTGATTTTGAAAGTATTGAGTATTGATGCTCAGAACATATACAATATAAGAATGTGGAAGCGATTTAGTACCATATTAGTTCAATTTGCAATTGTGGTCAAAAAATAGACGTAAAGGCCACAAGCTCAGTCTATCTCCTTAAACGGTAAATCCAACCATCAAACTGTAGAGAAACAGGACTGTAGAGAGTTGATCATGTCGCCCACAGACCAAATAAAATCTTTCTTCTCTCACTACAGTTGCATGAAGTCGTGACAGTAACTAAATAGGGCATGGATAATCTGGAATCTCAAGTCAAAGGTGATTTTATGTTCTTAACCTTTTATTCCTCTAAGGAAATTCAACTGCAACTACACAAATTCACAGAGATACTGTGTATAGATATTGTTTAATGCAATCTATATATAACTTTTATTGAAATGATGAAGGGTCAACATTGTGTTGTGCTGTCCAGTTACTGTTTAGTTCAGATGCCTGGCTTGACATATTTACATGGAAACATTTTCTGCAAGTATTTAAAAAAAATCTGTTTTTGGCTTGGTAAACAGTGCAGATCAGTAAACATACTACCAGACTGATGATTCAAGTCATTATTTAATGAATATATGTCATAGGTGTTGTAATTTGTTTATACAATGCATGGATAAGGGGGCCTGGACAGCGATGACAGATGACACCGACCTCTTTGTTGCTCTTTAAAATCATTAATCTTACTGACCTATTGACATATGACAAGAATATCACAGCGTGTTTCCACAATCCAAACACATGAAACAGTAAACAACAAAGAATGGCCAATAGTCACTTTCCATTGTCACACGTTGGAGTGATTCAAATGCTTCAGGCAGAGCAGCTTAACATCAACCCCTAACGTCTCAACCAACCACAGCCCATCATCTTCCCATGCAGGGAGTTAGACTTCTCTTCAGCCGGTCAGATCACACAGTCCTAGAAAGGCTGAATCAATTTACACTAACAATAACATATTAGGTGTTTATCAGAGACTCTTTTTCAGAGCCAGTGACAGCGTGCAGGAGTATAGTAAGGTTTGATTCATGAAGTTAATCAACACTAGAAAAAAAGTTGGTAGGTCAAATCAGAGAGACGTTTTCTAGTGTGGCCTAGAAAAACTGATAGTGATTATGAGAAAGATGTTCAGTGAACAGAAGTAAAACCGAAGCAAGAAAGAGGGGAGGAAAAATTCAGTACTTTGTAGTAAGATCACTCCTATAACTTTTGGGAAACCAGTAACTACATAAAAGTCATGTTTGGCCTCATTCATTGCATCCTGGTTGTGCAAAAAGCTGAATCGGCAGATCACATCGGGGGCATGATGCACGTACACACACACAAATATGTGCACATCCTCTCTGAAAGTAAGTAAAATATATGACTTAGTTTAATGCAGGAAAAAACACCTGCCAGTCAGCTGTGCATTTTAGGGTCAAGTCCCTCTCAACCGACACCAAATAGGATTTTGTTTTATGGAGCATTGGAGTCTATGGTCCGAAAGTGTGTATGTCAGATTGAAAAATTAAATCTTGCGTTTTGCTGTGGATGCACCAAATATTAAAGAGTGATGATGAGCTGTAATTAATAAAAGTTCAGCACCAAATGCTCGGCCTGTGGTTGAGGCGCACAGTAACTCATTTGAAGGGTATGGTCCATGAATGCCCCCCATGACAACATAGCCTGTAGCTGGATTCGATCAAACAACAAACAATATGTTTTTTTCTTAATAATGCCAAATATATTAACACGAGTGGCAAATGTTTTGAACACATTATTTCATTTCCCTTTTGCATCCTACTCCCCCAAAATAAGAGCAGCCTCCCATGCACAAGCGGATTCCTTTCAAAATCATGAAATTCAGACACAATCTCAGTCACCACAAATCGCTTCCAGCCTTTATAAATCACATTGGGTTTGTATTTGCATTTTCTCCTCTCCGTATTTTGCCCACATGGGCAAAAATGCCTCATTTTTTTATATTTATGAAGACAAAGGTGCAAAATCCACAGCGTGTCCTATTTTGCTCTTTTCAAAGACACAGTCTTCATTGCGTCTCCTTAGTATATCAGTTTGTGCTTTTTTTTGTGGGTACACAAAAACCTTTAGTAAATCAGACCCTGTAAAAATACAGAAGTATTAGTGACAAAATGTGATTGCAGGGGTGGCTAATCCTGGTCCTCAAGGTCAACTGTCCTCCTTGTTTTCCTGCTGTCCCTGCTCTACCCACTGCTGATTACCTGGATCAGGTGTGTTCAGCCAATCAGAGCAGGACAGTGGACCTAAACACCAGGATTGGCCACATAGGATGTCTCTTATCAGTGTAAAATTATTATATTATTGATCCATTAGGATATACCCAATACCTATACTGTTGAATAGTTAATTTAACTCAATTTTCATCCTCCTGTAAGAACAGTGCACACACTTGCAGACAATGCAGAGTTGGAAGACACACAGTGAAAGATACAACTGTTTAGGAATCGTAACAAAACATCATAATGATGCTTGGACGAATTTAAAGGACCGAACAGGACACAACATAGTTTCTGCAGCTTCCAATGCAGTATCATCACAAATGTTTACTTGGGACCTTTACACTGCCAGTTGAATTTTTATGATAAGCAGGAAGACAATTATCATTGTTTTTTGTAATCACAGGGCTCCACCTCTGAGTTGTTTTTCAATGATTTTATCTGGAGTTTTGTGGGCTTTACTATCATCCTATGATAATTTCAGCAGAAGGCTATTTTTCACCAGGGCCAGTGTATGTGGCTGTTTAGGGGTGGATTTCCTGTTGAGTGCTATTTGTAGGACTATCTATCAACATGGTTAACAACAAAATCTTGATCATAGAAAGCTTCTACATTCTCCTGTTTTCAGGTCAGACATCAATGACAAATCATAATGTGAACACATGAGAGGTTGTTTTATCTCCACTTTGAGAAAAGTAGTTTTGCATGTTTTAAAATAGTCTTGCTTTCTATACTATTTGAGTATTTCAATTTATCTTTATTTTCAGGTTAGTTTTCTGAGATATTTCTGTTTACATTTTTGCTTTTCAAGACAGACCAGTTTTTAGTTTGTATTGTTTTGGCTCATTGCCTCCAGCTCATGCCAGCCTTTCTACACACTTCTGATTGTGCTGACCACGGCAGCTGTACTTGAGCAAAGGCGGGAGATGTTAAGGAATTTGCACACAGTTTTTTTTTGTTTGTTTTTTTACTGCATCACAAGAAAATATAGCAGAGAGATGCAGATATTGTTATTTTGTTGATGCAAGAGGCCCAGTTTTAAATACTGTCAACAATACTTGAAGCAAATTTAAAAGAACTAGAAGATTCACTACAACCTTGAACAGCAGCCTGCAGAAGCACAATAGTGAACACTGCCTTCTGAAGGCCAATTTATAGAAATGTAAATGCCATTAAATACTTTGTTTAGTCTTTCAGCTGCTGTTTAATATCAGCAGATTTGACACTTCTGAAGGGACTATTGCATTAAAGCTACTTTGCAACTAATAGTGTTCATCTATAAACCTTACTGTTAAAGTGTGTTGGAGAAAAGTTCCTCACCTGCTCAACTTGAAATGTAAAATGCAAACTGTGAAATGTGGTATTAAATGAACATCTGTTATTGTTTTCCTGCTCTGCAATTCTGAGAGAGCTACACTATGTGTTAATCCTGCACTCTTTCCAAGAAAAGTGCATTCCTCAGCGCTGCTTTAATGTTTGTCACATTATGGAAGAGAAAGTTATTCCTACTGGCAAACAGCCAGTTCTCGCAACCAAACAACCCAGCCACGTGCACAGTCACATGGAAGGGAAATATGCCTTGTACACATATAGCACAGAAGGAATACATTTGCACTATATGACCAGTATAGTTTAAACAAGTAGCTACACCCTGAGCCGACTGAAACTACACAAGGTTTGCTGAGATAATAAAAGATAGAGTTTAATGTACAATATATTTAATTTATAATGCAAAATCTAGTTTATATTGTGGTCCAATGAAGACCATTCATTGTTACCATGCAAATAAAAAACATTATGTATTGAGAAAAGTTTCCATACATATTTGATTATCTGAAGAATGCAATTCTCCAAGCTCAGGATGGCTGTTGCGTAAATCGCTGTAATATCTAAAATGGATGATATATATTCTCATAATGACCCTACTTTGATGAATTATGTGAAGTAAGTGTCTGTGCCTGCAATGTTAACATAAAGAGGCCTGAATCTCCAAATCTGAATGACTTCATTCTTCCATCTGACAACTGCACACCCGCCAGCTATATAAAACATTACTATTTCTCTCTTATATCAAGTAAAGGTGCTGCAGTAATTCACTGTGAAAAACAGAGTCTAAAATATACCATCTGGTTCACTTGCCACATGCTGGTACACCAAAAAATGATGCCTGCTCCACATGTCCCTGATATGTGTTGATTTCAGATATTTTACATCTGACGTCCTTGCTTATTTTCCCCTTTCAATCCAGCTGTGACTTGTGGTGATAGCACCTCAAGATACTGAATATTGATTTATTTGTTAAAATTCATCACGTCATGCATTTTGGGCTCCGTGTGGAGCCCCTATTGTACTCAGGAGAATTCACAAACAAAGAACGTTGCAGAGCCTCGAAAACAAAGAGAGACAGATCATAAGCAACACAAAGCAACAAGCAGATTTTGTGGAACCCTGAATTACAAGCATGGGAGGAGCAGACATCAACAAAGCTGCTCTTTTTGAGTGTTGTTTGAGAATGTTGTTTGTTCCTACATGGTATTTTACCCCTTCCAGAATATTCTGGGGAGCAGCTTTGCGTGCAGCTCTCTGCAGCCTGCTCTGTGACCCCTCTGAAGTTACAGTGATTTCCATGAAGTCTTGGAAAGGGAGTACAGCTGCAAGCTGATCCCCTCCACTCTCTTTAGAGTCAACAAGGCGTTGATCTGAGCCACAACCCATGTTCTGATGTAACATCGTCTCCATCCAAGCAGGACAGACTGTGCGTCACACAGAAAGAGATGCTTCATTGGTCAGATCATTAGGTTGGTGTTGACATCAAAAGATAAATTCATGACACACAATAGCTTTGAAAATCTCACACAAAGAGCTTGTACAGCCTCCATTATTTACTGAAATATGTTCCACAAAGCATCTGCTCTCAGTGTTTTAACTTTAAGAAGTTCTTCAAGGAAACAGGAAAAAAAAAAGCAGCAGGAGAGTATAATTCAAAGTTTAAACAGCAAACAGCATCTTTTAATTTTGTCGGGGCCGGGGCGGGGGTAAAAACACAATAAATATCATCTAGTCATATTGGGTATTGATATTGAACTTGTTTTCAAATAGTTTCAAACAAAATAATTTTAAACAATATTAGCATGTTGAAAGAAGTTATATGTTGTTGCTTGTCTAAGGTTGTATTTCCCTAATATTAAGGCCCATGATGATCAGATGATTTTTTATTATGTTTTTACGCACAAACAAACAACAGAATTAAATAGGGGGATACTAACTTTGGAACATGACTGTCTGTAATAATTTCTGTGGTGCATTGACCACATGAGATCAACAAACAATTTTCTTTATGTTATCCATTGTCATCCAGCCTTTTGCCGTCACTGCTTGGCTTGTTAGATTTTTAACAGCAACAACCTGCTTTATTTTCACAGTGTTGTATATTACTCTGAGGCATGCTGGAAAAAACTCTTTGTCCCAGAAGACAAAACATGCTGTATTTGGCCATGGACATTCAAACACCCAACAAACTCCCTGCATTCCCCTCTGACACACACAACAAAGCCTAATGATGTCTTCCAAAACAACTAAGTGATACTGTATGTTCTCACATACAGACACGTCCATGCTAAAGAAAAAGCAACTCTGTCTTGTTTCGGTTTGTCTGCTTTCGTTCCTTCCAGTCTTGCTGTGATTTGTTTGGAATGTAGGTCAATACTGACTTTAACCCCTTACTGCCTGAAATTATTTATAATTATGTAAACAAATAAATTATTTGTGTTTTTGCTGTCAAGTAGGTACTAAATTAAGTGGAGATTAGTTTGACTGTAGCACGTACAATAGGTATAAATTTAGCTGTTGCAAATTAGCAACATTAGGCATTATAGTAACTATCAAATTTAGTAGATTATTTTATTGATGCTGCTGTTGCTGTAACAGGACAATTGAACAACAACATATGTTTATGTCTAATCACTGCTGTTCCATCATCACAGTATTACATAAATACATAAGCAGTCATTAACCCAAACCCTAACCATAACCAATACAGATTACTTTGTTGTACAATAGTATCATCAGCGTCAAAGAAGTCCAGACCGGAGGTGGTTTGAGGCGAATTTGCGACAATAGTGTACAAGGTGAGTGTAGGAATTTAATTTGCTCGGGATTCAGAAGGCATGTGACATTTTACACAGGAGCCCCTTGAAGGCTGTTCTGTTTGTTTTTGGACAGTAAAAGGACTTTTTAGCAAAGTGTGCCTGAAAACAGCTTGACCCCTTACAAAGAGGAACATACAGTATGGCATATTTTACATTAACCACAAGTATTAAGACACAAGTAACCAGATGTAATATTCAGAAACTTCTTCTTCTTGTGAAAACCTGTCATCTCCCTGGCATGTAGCAAATCTGTTTTTGACTGTATTAAATCTATTTGCAATATCAGCAAATATGGCAAAAATATTTAACATGGTTAGATATTTTCAAAGCTGTTAATGTCAAAATGTTAGGTGAGTTAATATGTAAATGGATTGATTGTTGATGCTGAATCTAGTGCAGTGTGACTGGTTGGTGTATGTAAGACTGGGGTCAAAACTGGCAATGAAGAATGTTTTGTGTGTGGTGTGACCAGTGAGGGAGTTCAGAAACAAGTCAGCAATGTCTGGGTGACAACTATGGCACGTTATAATGACACAAAAACATTTCAATATACATAAATAGAAATTTCAATGCTGCAGCAATCATATTTAAGTGTGATTACAGCTCTGTGGTGGTAGTTTGGAGAATGTATTTTCCTGTTTCAACACAAAAGTGACAATACTCTCTTAGTCAAAGTCGGGTCTATAAAGAAAAGCATTTTGGAGTTTGTTGTAGAGGAGCTTACCTGGCCTGTACAGAACTCTGACCTCAACCCCATCCAACACCTTTCTAGTCAATTGAAACTGAACCCAATGCTCTTGTGACTGAATGCAAGCAAAGTCCTGCAGCTGGGTTCCAAGTATGGAACATGTGAACTAATCATTAATAATGTTGTTTGTTATTAATAAATAACAATTAATCTACACATGGTCTGGATTACCAGAGGTATGTTTAATGATTTCCCCAAGTGGCATTCTTTCAGGATCAAGGTTAGGGCAGTCCTGTCGCCATGTCCTATCTAGCGAAAAAAATCAAACTGATAAAGAACAGGACACCATACCTTTGTTCCTGTTTTTACTATCAAACAATTTGTAAACAGGGAGATTCAAAATGACTTCACCATCCTCCTTTTTCTTAATTTACAGATGAAGTCAATTTTAAAAGCCCATAGGATCACATAGCTTGACCCATTACCCACATGCCCGCATATTTTAAATTATATGTTAACTTTCAGAACTAGTAACATCTCATGAAGTTACAATGTCTGGCCTTATTGCTCTCTTGAATCATTTGCATGTCCAACTTTTGTTACACTTCCTCAGCCACTAACCATCACGCAGTTATTTCTACGACAATAGATACTGCATGTTTATATTCAGGTGCTTGTTCATTTACATTTAGTGTAATGCATTCACCTTGTAGTCATTGCTCCTGAGTTATGAGACTGCACTCATTTCAGCTTGGTCAAAACATTTTGTAAAGGAAAAATGTAATCTCCATGTGGCTCATGTGATTGTGTTAACTTAATTTAGCACTGAACAAAGGATTCTTTTTGGGCAAAGGCTGTTTTTGTCAAGTTGAGGCTTAACTACAAATTTTACTACATGTGGTGCCAGAGTTCCGGGAACGCATCACTGATCAATTAATATTTTGTTCTGCAAAGAGTGACAACAAACACATTTAGATTAAAACAAGAGTGGTTACACTGGTTTGAAGTGTGAAATTTTATATCTAGTTTGAGTGAACCTCAAAGTTTTAATTAGGTCATGAAAACAGACATGCTTAAAGACCTGTTGTGCATACAGCAACTCTGGGCAACAAAATACCCCGAGGTAAGACTGGAGGTATGCATGTTACAAAGTGTGAATTTATGGGGAGAGTTTCCTTTCAAAACAGGACTTGAACCCTCAGAAATGTATGATAAGTAACTCGGAACAATGTTAGTAGAGAAGTGCAGGTTCTAGCTGACTTTTTGACTGTAGCTCAGAGAGAGAGATTTTAACATTAACGTTATAACATTGTGTGTAATGAAACTTAAAAACCTTAAGATAATGAGTTGAATTTCTTAAGGCAGAAATGGGTGTCATACTTTTGAGATATAGTTAGTCTGTGTAAAACAATCATGAACATGTACAGTCGGGGAAAACACACATGAAAACTGCACCATTTAGATGGATATATACAAACATTATATTTGAGTAGTTATTTCCCACACCAAAATAAACGAGCAGGTTTGGCAACAGTAGAAACCAAAGATGAATCATGCAAAAGCTTAAATGAGTCATTGGACCATCAATTATAGTAAATTTGAACAGGGATTACAGGAAAAGAGTGGATGTTGCAAGATGGAAGTTAAAGCTATAACATGTTGTTCACTTCTTTCACCACTTCTGAGCAGCTTGATAAAAAACAAACCACAATGTAAAGTCAACCAGACTTCAGTGTTTAGTTTCACTTCAGAATTCAAGTACAAATACAAAAGATGGTTGGTTGATGTTTTAGTATTCATCAAATTATTAACCCTACAATCATTTGTGCAAGTTTACTTATACTTCACCCCTCCTCGAACCGCCACCTTATCGTGGTGGAGGGGTTTGCGTGTCCCAATGATCCTGGGAGCTCTGTTGTCGGG
>JAUMHL010000021.1:17947208-17992236 GCA_032362345.1 Sandelia bainsii | reverse complement strand
CAGATGAGGTGGCTCGGGCATCTAATTAGGATGCCTCCTGGACGCCTCCCTGGTGAGGTGTTCTGGGCACGCTCCACTGGAAGTAGACCCCGGGGAAGACCCAGGACACGCTGGAGGGACTATGTCTCTCGGCTGGCCTGGGAACGCATTGGGATCCCCCTGGAGGAGCTGGAAGAAGTGGCCAGGGAGAGGGAAGTCTGGGTATCCCTGCTAAAGCTGCTGCCCCTGCGACCCGACCTCGGATAAGCGGATGAAGATGGATGGATACTTATACTTCAACCCTAAGGTACAGTACTTCTGGGCGGTAAAGTAACTATGTTTAATCTTTAAAAGAGCTAAGTGAAGCCTTAAAAGTTTCTTACAATTATCTGTCTCTGTTTAACTACAGAAACCTTGTACAGACATGGATAAATATTTTGGTATCCTTCCACAAAAACAGAAGAAGCCACAATTTTCTTTGAAATAACTTGAAACAGACAAATGTAACAAAAGAAATAAATAATCTGGCTTTGCTTTTGATTTTTGATTGAATGCAACATTTAAAATATGGCTCAGACAAAAATGATGGTCCCCCTAGAAAAGATTATACAAAAATGAATTTGAGTGATATATCAAACTACATGTTTCCTTTAATTAACAACATGTCTTGAATCTTGTGATCAATCATTCAGCCTTTTTAAATGGAGAAAAGTAGTCGCTCTGCTGTTTGGTATCACTGCATGCATCACATTGAATTTGGGCCAGAGAAAGCAACAGAAAACAGAAAATCATTATACACAAGCATATTAAGGATTAAAGCTTTAAGACCATCTACAAGATGTGTGGTGTCATTGTGACTACAATTGAACTGTGAAAGAGGAAAAATTACCCCAGACTGAACAGAGGGATAAAGTAATACAAATTGGTAGACAACTCCTAAACAGACACAAGCTGAAGTGCAAGGTGAAAGTACATCAGTGCTGATCATACAGTTGGTCTGAGACATTAAGCAACATGGAGGACTCCACTGTTGAAAGAAAAACATAAAAATGAAATAGCAAACATGTTGACTAACCACATTGCTTCTGGGAGAATATCCTCTGGACAGTTGTCTTTGAAGCATCTGGCACTGGGTGCCTTCAATATGTGCCGGACACAATTACATTTTAAGACTATCAAGGAATTCTATCAAGGGGGTTTTCATCTGTATTATATAAAAGATTCAGTTGAATCAAAAATCATAAACAATTATTAGTATTAGTAATTTTTTTGTCTTTTGTTATTTTTGTCAGTTTCAAGTTATTTTTGAGAAAGTTGTGGGTTCTTCCTTTCTTCATGGACGGGTACCAACAAATCTGTCTGTATATGTTTAAAGTTGTTTATTATAAGATGATAAAGGCATTTTAAACATTTTTGTTTATCTCCTAGTGATTGGGTTTTGTGTGTTTACACATCTTCATTATATAATTTTTTCCAATTAATTAAGTTTTTTTTAATTGAAGTTCATCATCACAATATGTTGGTATAAATGTCTGACAGTTTAGTCAAGCAGTGAGCAAGATATATCTTAGTAAAAATACTAAAACATATTTTATGTTAAACACGATTAACACAAAATGTGAGATTGGTTCATTAGTAAGCTCATGTCTATAAGCTGAAAGTTAGGTTCAGACTTTGTTGAGATTGTCAAAATCTGACTCCTCTTAATTTGTGTTTTGAAATTAATCAAGCCGTGATACTATAAGATCTGGAGCATTATGAATAATAATAATGATGCGAATATGCCAGTCCATCTTGTTCTTTCTGTCATTTCTGATCACAGCAGCTGTGAAGTCTTCATATGCACTCAACCACATTAATAATGTGGCTACCTCATATGCTACCCTGCCTGACTTAATATTTAATTACATTATTGACTTTTATCTTGATTATTCTCATAATTGATTTTTCAGTCTAGATGTTTGTTTTATGTGATTCACAGTTCAAAATCCAAATGTATTGAGTTTCAATATTATAAAACGGATAAACAGAAAATCCTCCCATTATGTTTCCGTTTCATTTGGAGATTATTTGATCTCATTTCCTGATGAAATCAACACCCACACAAAGTTTAAAACAAAGAATTTTCAACATTGTCCTTTCAAAGCATTATATTATAAAACATGCTAACTGAAATTCTTCTTCAACACTACCTCTGAACTTAATACCAATAATAATATAAACTAATATAATGCAGTTGGGTGAATAAACCTTGGCACAATACTTTGAGGGTTGTACTGTGTACAATTCACTTAGCAGCTTGTTTGTTCCTTTGTGTTTACATGAAGCAAAAATAACCAAGATCCTTGTTGAATATTCATGTAAACAAAGTACAAAGTGTACAAGAGAACACAAGATGTGATCCGTATATCAGCTGAACTCTGATTATGTAACATCAGTGGTGAGTTGAAACCATATGTTGGACTTCTCTGCTTTTTTAAGGAGCAGCAGAGGCACCCACAAAAACTGAATTGCGCGAGTCTACATTATAGCTGTCACAGGCCCAACTTTAATCTGTAATTATTGTTGTGATCCACAAGTGTGTAGCTCGTTTCTCCAGTTAACCCTACCCTTGGCAGTACTATATTGTTTTGACTCACTGTTGAACATGACGTACTAATCCGCTAGCACGCAACGTAACAAACAGAGGCCCTGTACTACTTCCCTAACAAAGTGAATAGCTTACACACCAGTCAAGGTTTGAAGGAAATACTGGAGACAAACATCCATTTAATCTTTTTTTTTTGGGGGGGGGGAAACAATTACAAAACTTTGGCAACATTGTGAATCAACAATTGCATTTGTATAAAAATACATTCGGTTATTCAGTGCGTGCCACCGAAGTTGCACAGCTGACGCTGAAGACTTCTTTCATACTCCTAACAGTTTTTTGGAAGTTGAGGAGAAAACATAATCCTTGTCAGTTTTTGGAATGTTCTTTTGTCCATACATATCAGTGGCATCTCCAGCTTAAGGCTCAACTTGAACGCTGAGGAGTGTGTTCTGGTTCACAAAGTGTCCAGAGCACCGAGGCATCTGGTTCCCATCAAAAGGTCTCCATCTCCTCCTCTTCCTTTTGTTTAGCAGCTGGGAGAGCTAATCTATGAGCCTCGTGCAGCTTTATACACAAACTGCTCGTTCTTTGTCATTATTTGTGTCGTTGTGCTAAAATCAACAAACACTTGTGACACTTCAGTGCCTTAAGCACCAACACTTCTCTTGGAATTCATCCACATAAAATCCAACCGTTTGTGTTCTTTCTGAATAGATTTAACTCTATTCAGCTCTTTGAGAATGACTCCCTGAAACACTCATGCAATCTTTAACTGCAGATTATTAAGGCATATGTATTTTTCCCTTTTACATATTGTTACCTGCATGCATAAAATTCATCTACATCTGCTTATTTGACTTGTCTGCTCCACTACCACACCTTCAGATACAGTAAATAACAGTAGAAATGATCACAGGCACACTGCTGTTGAGTCACACAATGTATAACAGTGTAGGTTTTAAAAATCTACTGTGTTGCCAGGCAAAGGGAAGTTGAAGACAATGTTTGCACTTCTTTCTTTACGCCATTCAAAGATGACATTGTGCTTCCAAACATGTCAACTCATCAAAAGCGCTTTTTTCCAAATGTCAGGTACAACTCCTACACTCCACCTGACAAATATCAAGTGACCCCCCCCCCCCCCTCAGAATGTCCCAAACTCCTTATATCTCAAAAATCTCTTCACATGAGGGAATCGTTGATTGGGATGTATTTGCAGCTCGTTTCACCATGAGCCAAAATCACGTAAGGAGGACGGGAACTGATGTAGAGAAGTTGCTCCCCTCTCAACAGAGCAGGAAAGTGTCCAATTTACTTTATGGACTAGAAGTGGCAGCTCCTCCACTGACACCAAGTTCCTGTGAGCTCCATTTTCCCTCCTGACCTCTCCGTGGCGTTCTAGTTCCCCTCCACCACACTTGGTGTGACCAGATGCCATTTATCAGAGAGAAGTTATCCAGGAGAAGACAAATCTCTTGATTCGTTCATAAATTTCAGTCGCTTGACGCTCAGGCAGGGTTCATGGTTCAACACGTCATGCAGCGAGGTCTAATGTTGAAGGGCTGAGGGTTAGGGTCAATCTGTAGGCAAGAAATAGAAATAAAGACATAAGATCAATGTTACGTAAGCAGATAATTCAATCTTTCTCTAAGCAAAACATTTATAACTATGATACTTCCACAGACTTCATTTTGTGTAGATGCTATTACAGTGTCTAACTCATCTGTGATCTCAAGAGTTTCTTTGGCAGGAAATAGTCCTTTAAGGATGTATAAACACTAAAAAAATATTTAAAACTAAGTAAACACCTGCTGTAGGTGGGTGTTGTTTGCATATCTGACGACTCACCTCGCTGTACACTGGCGGAGGTCGAAAGCGGAACTCTTGGACAAAAGCCATAAGGGGGCGCTCAAGAATCCCACTCAGGTCTTCAGTGAGTTGTGGGGCAACCATGTTGTTGCGCTGCTCTGCCTCCTCTTCAGTGACCACAGAGTTGTAATCTGGTGGAGCTGTAGGGAAAGAGGCAGGATTAGCCCACTGGTTTGATTCAACAGAACAGAACGGGTCCAAACACTAAGCTGCTGAGTCATCACTATAGTTAAAAACCTCTTAAAAACCCACATAATATTTACTGCCTTTTGCACTATGTGATCCAACGTGAATCTCAGCTGAATAAAAAACCTTTCCTGTGCATGTTGGCATCTGACCCAATGGTATTTTGGCAGTCGCTGATCATAAAAAGGAAACTAAACAAACTGGACTGCAAATTGATGGATATTAGAAAAGCTGGTCCTATTAATCATATTTTCTGGCAAAGTTTATATCAAGACTGCAAACAAGAATGTCATGCGTTTTCTGGCCAGTCTGTGAACTAAATGCTAAAAAATGTTCAATTGATTGAGTGGAAAAAAAAGAGAGTGTCCATTGTACTGTGTTTGCTGTAAACACGAAATGCTGGTGGCACATGTCCCTGCCTTGATTGTGTTGTAAAAATACATACAACCAGGTTTTCATAATGGGGATCACACATCTCTGTAAGTCACTGCAGTATTAAAGGACACTTACGCTCAGGCTGCTCAGGGATGGCCATACGCAGCCACTCTAGGTTGACACTGTACTGGCTGCTGATGCTGGAGGTCCGGCTGCCGAAGGGATGGAGGGGGATGGTGCCTATGACGAGTGGCAGCTCCAGACATAGCTTAGATGTCCCAGGAACATCAACACAAACCTGTTGAGAGGAAAAGTGGAGAACTGTTAGTGACCTCCATTCAATCTACCTCAGTTTTAATTCATAATTTATTCGTAACAACATCAAGTCCCTAACCTTGAGCATGTACTCCACTTTGATGATGCGGCACTGCAGGATGGAGGGGCCCGCAGGTGGGATCTTGATGGCACGACCGTGCCAGGTTTCCCGGCAACAGGCACCCACAATGTCACCACAGAGGGTGGCCACCACTGAGCGCTTCTGTTTCATAGTGCCGCGGGCGATGAATGTCTGTGTCTGAGTGATGTAGGCTTTGGGAACAATTGATCTGGAGGTAGAGTTGTCGAACTCTGCAAAAACAGGTATCACCTCACCTGTAGAGAGGCAAAGCGTGTTAGAAACTGGAGGAACTTCTAATATGGCCAACAAAGAATGCATTTACAGAAGGTGTTGTTTTTGGTGCTAGAGTTGTACCTGGTGTGTAGCCCTTGCGGTCGATCTTTGCAGTTACAGACACCTGGCCAAAGTTGCGGTACCATGCTCGTGCCATCTTATCCTTCGTTCCAGCCTGTGGTGCCTGAGAATTATGATCATTAATCAGCAGGTGCCTCAGAACCACAAGAAAACCACAACGTTTGTAATGAGATATTTGTGAAAAGTGACTTCTGAGATACTCACCAGTAAAGCTGGTGTGTTGATGTCAATGGGTTCAATGACTGTAAACTCCTTCTTGATCTTTCTGACGGTAGCCCATGGCCTGTGTAGCTTAACTTTGACCCAGTAACGGATGCTGCCGTGTTTGCCCTCGAAGGAGGTGACAAGCGTCTCCTCTGGAAGCTGGAAGCTGAATGGAAATTCATGTCTGCCAGCAGGAAGGATGGTCACTTCACCATTATCTGAGTGGGCAAAGAAAAAAAAAAAAACATTTAAGTTACTTTGTTTGGTTGTTTTTAGTCCATTTCTAAGAGTAGATAGTAAGTGTAGCTTCAATTCAGAGGACTAGTGTCTTCATGTCGATGCCAGTTTAATATCAAGAAGCAAAGCATAAAGTAATCAAGCACAATTACCTGCCTAATCTTTATTGTGACTAGTTATCCTTTTTTTGGTAGGTGACTCATGCAACACAAGAATGACAGCAAATTGCTTCTTCGAAAGAAGGGTCTGAAGTTGAGATAAAACTTATAAAAACCCAATAATCTTTACAATAAAAACTTCAAACGCTACAGAATAACCTGATAAACACTATATTAAACATTATATTATGTGTTTTTAAACTGCTGATAGGTTTTCGCAGAAGACCAAGAGAAACTAAACTGTGCAGGAATCAACAAAGGCTTAGCTGTCCATTTCCTGTCTGCGCTTTAAACCCAAACAGCTCTGTGCGCAATGAATGGAAACCTGAGTCTCTCTCTCTCACCGCCGAGGAGAAAAACCACCCAGGATTTTCTTTGTATTAAGTCTGATGCGAGTACTGCGTCTTACACTGCAGATGTTTTCACAATGACAAAGGAGTGTAAAGACAGCTGCTGCACCATGTTTTGTTCTCTCCTAATACAGGAAGGCTTTATGTTTTGCGTCTCTTCGAAAAAATACTAAGAAATAACCAAAAGTTTACCAAAAAATACTTTTCTCAGTGAATAAGTGGAGCTCTTGAATGAATAACTTGAGTTCTTATCCGAGTATTTTGTGTCTAAATCTGAATCTGGACGTACTTGTTCAAGGAAGTACCAAGCAAGACAGTAAACAACTTAGGTAATGGTAAGTTCAGTCTGATCGACAGCACCTCTCAGATGTGAAGGGAGGGAGAATTTACTAAAACAAAGTTTGTTTCACACGAGTCTTTTTCACTAAATCATGAAAAATATTTAATTGAATAATTTCTCACTGCAGATAAACAATGAGCCCTGCGACCAAGTCACAAATAAATTGCCTTTCTGTGTTTGACTTTTGCTGATTTGACCCCCCACCCCACCCCACGCTGACAAGTTTACAGCCAGGCTCGACCTCTCCCGTCACCGTGCCTGCAGAGCACACTGACCTGCCTGCAGCAGCACCTCTCTCCGGTTCAGGTACTCCACTTCATCGCTGTAGTTCTGTGTGTAGGCGGTGCTGGAGCCGGCGGACCGGGACTCTGTCCAGTGCACTTTAGCGAAACCTTCGGCGTGAAGCTTCAGAGAGTCCACCTTGGTCTCCCCGGACAACTCCATCACCACCCGACCCGACACCACGTCCCCGCTGCTAAACACCGGAGGACAGTCCACCTCCGGAGAGTCTAAGACGATGTCAAACTTTTTCAACCTGTCGAAAATCATGTTGCAGATTGTGCAAGTCCTCTCAAATGCAAAAGTGTGCGAGTCCTTTATTCTTGTTCCACGGTGTGTTCAAGTGTCCTGAAGTGGATGTTCAGGCTGTGGATGTTTTTTGTTCACTAGTTTAAAGCTCAAACTGTGGGGTTGTTTCGGACTGAGGCCCTATTTGCAGGCTGCAAAGTGGGCGTGTTTTCAGAGTTTATTATGTAAGGCCTCAAGAGAGGGTTGAAGGCTGGGCGGTGTTGCCTTCAGGTACTCCTCCTCGCCGCCGACTTTTCAATTTTGAACATGTTTAAAGACATGTGCCTGTATTTGAACACTTTATTAGTTTAACAGTAATATTAAATTTACACCAGGGACGTTTCAAACGTAACACTTGGAGTGTGAAGGTATAACAAACACTGTAGGAGGCAATTTTACACACAGAGGGGGGCTGACGTGTGAAATCGCTGCCTGTGGCTTGTCTGACAGTCTGAGACAAATGCTGTGATAAAAGTAGATTTTCATACGTCATGTAGCTGCATTACAATTGTTCCTCTCTCTACATTTCCATTTACAAGTTGCCCTTTTTGGGGTAGGAGGGGACAACAGTTACAATAGCACCAGAACAAGTCTGGACAAACGCTGAAAACAAAACCACATTGTGATATCAGCACTTACAGCCGCTGTGAAAACAAAGCTAAAACGCTACCTTTACTGTCATTAAGTTACCACAATGTCATGACATATGACAGCCACCAGATAGTTTACGGGAAATTCCCACTTCCTCAGTCCTTACAACTAAGCTGTGTTTGTCATGTGCAGGAATTTTCACACAGCTCAAGTTAGCAGAGTGAGCTTGAAAGCAGCATAATAAACATGCAGACTGGGTGTGGAAAGAGCTGAGAGGAAAACAGGGCCAGGGTGATGATTGATGGTTACAGGTTCTTAGAAGAAAACAGGCCTACTGAGCATGCCTTAGAGATCCCCCCACTGCACACTCAGTACCAAAGCTGTTGACTCCACTTTTTCCATGTAGTTTTGAACATACTATTACACAGGCTGAAACACACACATGAAAAGCACACAGCTATGTATTTTTTTTTTTTTTTAAAAGCAACTACAGCCATTTTAAGGAATACCACAGAGATATCACTGGAAAATGTCAAAACTCAGCATAAAGAAAACTGTTGGGATAATAGCATCCACTCAGCGTTTTCTTAACAACAACATTTCCAAAAACAAAGACAGTTCTGAGCTGAATCAATTTATCTTACAAACTCCTTGACAGTCAATAAATTAGGCAAATGCGTATCCCTTTGTCTTGTCGTAACCTATTTCTAAACTGGGTTACTCTCAAAAGCCTTGAGACAAAAATCAAGTCTTGTCTGAGAAAAACAAAGTTGTTTACTCTTTTGTTCCCTTGGATGAGGAGTTAGCTCTCTACTGCCACTAACTGGCAATGTGAAGACACTGTGCACAGCTGCCGAACTAGTACAGGACTGGAGATGTGTGTGAATGTGACAAAAAAATATACAGCTTCAGATAAAAGGTCACAGGATATGACAAAGCAGCATCCCCCTCACTGTTATTAAAAGTTAGTATAATGTTAGAGAGTACATAGAGATTTCCATTGCATCTCACATTTGGTATATTTATTTGTCAAAATATATGTGTAAAGTCTTCACAACAAGAACTCATATTTTAGACTCCAGTGCTTTCACTTTCTGCTTTAAAAACATCCAGGGAGCCATGGTCTGGGGTAAAACAAAAGCCCAGCACACCACCTGCTGGTGACCAGCAGGAGCAGCTCCGCTCTGCCTGGGCTCCCTCAGTCCTGATAAGAAGTAACATGTGGTTCACTGCACAAAATGATGAGCCTGATAAACTCTCCCTCAGTGCAGATGACTCAGTGTGATCACCCTAATCGTGGCTGAAAACACATTTACCCCTGCTGCAGACTAAAGTAAACATATTTATCCTTGTGAGTTCCTCTTTGTTTACCCAAAGAGCTGCTGAGTACACAACACTGTAAAACAAATATTAACATTGAAGCCTTGCATACTTCAGAGTAAAGTGGGGCTTGAGAAACGAGAAAAGAAAAACATCAAGAAAAACAAAAATATAAATGAGCTGAAAATGAGGCATTATTATAAAATGAACAGAGAGCAGCAGCTGGCTGCAGGGTGGAGGGTGGAACTGATGGCGGTCACGTGTTGTTTTTCTGGTTGCTGTGGCAACACAGGCTGCATTAACAGCCCCCCAACGCACCCACCCACGCTTTCCTCCTTCTGCCCTTTCTCCTCTGTTTCACCTTCTCCTCACTTGTTGCTGCTGTAGTCCAAAACTAAACAGAACCTAATACAACATCTTCCTTTCAACTGCTAAACATGTATATTTACTACTTCAATTTACTCACACGTGCAAACTTAGTAGTAGGTCAGTAAAACTGATTCTGTTCCAGCAAGAATTCACTAAATAGATGGAGGTTTAAGCTTTGCGGAAAACAATTAACCATCTTGTTTTCCGGATAGATTCCGCAGATAGCGTTGATCTAAACACAGGTCACAGACATTTACAGAATAAACCACCTGTAGCTTACTCTTGTACTGATGCAAGTAATTTAAAAGCCAAAAGTCATGAAACAAAACAGAATGTAATTCAAAAGAATAATAAAGTCGATTAAAAGTCCATACGATCGATTAAATACTTTATTATATATATAAATATTCTGGGTGAAGGATGAGGGATCACAAATAATACTGATCCCTTCTAACCTCTATTCATATTAAACATGCGACAGCATCACACTTCTTCAACACAACAGAACAACAAATGCATATTTGTTTAGATTTTTGTATGGTTTTATTTGACATTTAATAATTTAATTATTTTATGATGCTTTATTAAGGGTGCATGATGTGGATAACATCTTTACACTATGCTGTTTGTAATTTTATATGAACATACTGAGGTATATTGTGTATATTCTGGAAAACCAACAGAGATTATTAACAGATAAAATAAACAGTCAAGGTGTAGAAATTACATAGAAATCCACTATTGCTGTTAAAGTAAAGCTGATCAGCAGAACAGAGCAAAATTCCTTACAGCAGACACAATGATATATATCCAATATCACACTCCTCTATGCTTTTTTCAAAACATTCAGTATATTATGCAAAAGGTAGGTGAAGGGTAAGCGTTTGAAAATTATCTATGATGGTGCAGATTCTTGTATTAGTTTTGATTTTGAGTTACTTCCTGTGTGAGGCACCAGTGACCACAGATTTTTACATGTTCCCTTACTTTTCTGCACCTCATATCAGGTGTTTAAAGGAACAAGTAATATATTTACTATACTAAATAATAAAATGACCATTATATGTCATTAGAGATTTTCCGGTTTTTACGCAGGACTAAATCTTTCATATCCGTAGTGTTAATTTCTGCCATTGTGCACAAACAACATACCAAATCAACGCTGGCTACGTATAGGCGCCATGTTACATATCCGACTGTGTAGTTAACAGCAAGTCTCCAGCCTTAGAGACCAGAGTTTAAGACAAAGGCCAAGTTGGCAATTTTTTTCTGAAGAGCTAATAACTGAACTTCAGCTAAAGTTAGCTAACTTTAACTTAGTATTCATACTCAGTGGTCTGTGTGCAGCTGGTTTATCAGGGCGGCGAGTATTTGAGACGCAGCCAGTGAAGTGATCCCAATGTTAAAATACTATCATTCACACTGGATGAGCAGACAGACGTACCCTCTCTACTCCTACTCCTCTCTCTGCCCCTGTTCCTCTAGGTTGCCAAGCAGTACCTGAACAGCCCATAGACATGGCTTAACATGACGTTGGTGAGGGCTGTTCATTAGCGTATTTCATAACTGAGATCTGCATCATCTCCAACAAGTACAGTTCTAAGAAACATATGTAAAATGTGATTTATAGGTTGAAAGTAGTAGCTCAAACTCCATAGTGTGTATTTTTGTAGCAGCGGGTGTTTGGTTTTAGGATAACTGACTTAGCTTTGGCTGTGGTACGCACAACCAGCCATGCATCACGCTAACACCGATTGAATAATATAATTCATATATCCACATGATCTGGTTTATAATTTTGAAATAACAAAAACACATTAGTCTGGGCAGGAGGGGTTCATTCTTTTAAATTTGGACTGTGCTACCCCTTTAAAATGGTTAGTGTCACTGCTACATATTGTTTCCCTGGTGCCCCTTTCACTGCAGTGCATAAATTATGTGGCTGCAACAATGCAACAACCTGGGAATGGCACACAGACATTTTAAATGACATTTATTCAAATGTATTATTCTGCCAAAGCAACAACAGTGAAGTCAAACCAAATATGCTGTTTAGAGAACATGCAATGAAACATTAACCACTTAGTGTATTCATTGAGCTACTTTGGCTTGTATTTTCTGCCTCTGTTTTTATGTGCCTATGTGCCTTACACATCAGCGTTGTGTTTATTTGAACTCAGCACTAATGGATTTGTGTCCAGTGTTAGGATTATGTTATCTGGCAGATGTATGCAGACAAGCTGGTGTCTACTTCTCTCCCAGGTTTCCATGCAACACATCTGGCCCAGGTGGCTTCATTTTGCAAACTGCAGTAACTGCAAGACACGGCGCAGCTACCAGCAGGCACGTAACAGCACAGATCAGCGGTTTTACACCTTATTATTCACAAAACAACAAAAAACTTTTTTATCCCCCAGCCTGAAGACATGCTGAAATACAGTTACTATAAATATCACAGAGAACTATGGATTATATCTTATCAAACAGAAGTCATGTTTATTTGTAGTCACCTTTGGACTACCAGTTTAGCACAACTAAACCTGATGACCAGCTCTATTTGGCTCTCTTGGCCAAATAAGCACTATTGAAATTAATGTATTAGTCCAAAATGTAACTATCTAGATCTACACTGAAATATTAACTGCACTTTATTTGCAGAGCTCAATAATGATTCAACATAAAAAAAAACATGAACACTAATCAAAAACCAATGCAGGAGATGTACAGTATAAGGTTGCTTAAAAGAAGCACCCTCATAGGCTGCAGCTATAATTCACCCAGGTTTTACTCCTTCCCAGCCAGTCTGATGACTAATCACAGCATTAACTGAATATTAAGCATTCACCGGACAAACACCATCTGCAGCTTTCACCACTGACCTCGAATCAAATGCTGTCTCTTCCTGAAGTAAGTGACCTTGGAGGTGTAATCGTTGTAGACAGAGTTCATGCCACGGTTCTCCAACCAATGTGCCATGGCCACCCCTCTTCCCTGCACCTTCATGGAGTGTACTCTGGTGTCCCTACGAAACTCCAACACCACCTGACCAGACACCATCTCCCCTCCTGTGAACGCTGCATCAGCTGGACCATCCAGCTCCAGTTTGAAAGACTTTATGGAGCTCAACATTGTTCCTATGAAAAACAGGACATCAAAACACACGTTTGTGACAAAGTTAAACACTAAACTCAAAAATATTTTATGTAAGTTTCCAAGTGCTGCAATAACTGTAATGCAATTAGTCAGAGCCACCAGGCATGAATGAATTAAGCACCTAGAGAGCCTGTCCAAGAGATGTGTAAATATCCTGTTATTATTTTTATATGTAACGCGTGGGCTGCTTTTTAAATATTCATCTTCCAATCAACAGAAACTGTTTGTTCGCTATTTTTCTTCTAGTGATCTTGTTTTAAGGTGGGGTTTGGGTGGATCTGCTTAGGGTCGCAGACATGCCAAGACTAGCTCTACCAATAGAGACGCTACTGTCATCTAGTCTGTTTTTGTTGTTATTTAAAAATGCCTTGAGATGTACTGTAATATAATGTAACCTTCTACTTCCTTAGATCATCACCTGAGCATTAAAATACATAACATTTTATTATATATTTACGGTGTCGTGCTTTCATTTAACCAAATCCTCCACAAACAATATAGATCATTATGACTTCATTACTCTTAAACACATTCGGTGTAAAGGTCTGTAAGTTACATAAATGGGCTATTTAGAAACGCACACATTTAAGATGAAAAAACTGCAATAAGAGAAATCCAGTCAACCACATGTAAGTAATACTGTGGACTGCATTAACAACTTGCTGACATTAGTCTAATAATACTTCCATAAGCGTTTTTATGGTGGCTATAGCGGGACCTGTCTAATTAATAGTTTAAAAGTCTCACACTCACAGTTAATGCGACAGAAGCGCTGGTGTTGAGCGGTGGTCTGCACGAAGCCGAAGAAAAACCAAACTGAGTTCGCTCCGACCAGGGACCCCTGCAGTAATAAACTGTGGCAGGTCTCGCCGCCCATAAACACAGCAGTTTTCTGCTTTACACCAATGATACGCAGCACATGCGAGTCACGCCCGCCCACTGTAACACGGCTGAGGAGGAGAAAGAGGAAGACAGACTGTAGTTCAAGTCTAAAGTTGCCTTCACACCAAACTTCGCTTCCCATTCACGCAGAACAGCGCCTCAAGCGTGACGTCGTCCGACCGGTTTCAGAGAGGGGTTGGATATTCATGAAAAAATATTTGTGCGCTGAAAAAATGTTGTTTTAACCGCAGGCAAAACAAGAAGCAGAAAAGGGGGGTGGGGGGTGTTATTTGGTTGATGTGAGTTTGATGACAGTAACATGTTTGATAAGACACTGTTTAATTTCTAAATTTTGTAACTTAAATTGCTGTTGTCCAGTTTTTACAATTTATTCATACATCTGAGCACAATCTCAAAAACAAAACAAAAAAAAGATGTGGCACCACTCAGCATTGCTAAGGGTTGCATGCGCGGTGGCCCCGAGAGAGAAAACACCTGCAAACACCTTAAGAAAACACCTGCGACTAAAACAAAAGGCACGCAAATTAAGAAAACAACTCAGGCTCAAAATTTAGAAAAAACACGCTGCACGTACAAACACAAACCAAACCAGAAAGGGAACCTAAAATTACACAACTTAGCCTACATGGTAATTTTTCAACACCAGTCAAAGGCCTAGCTTAACGAGTCACCATAGCAACAACAAGCGTGTCCCTACCGTGTACGGAACTTTTTAGTGCCCCCTTGGAAAAAACTGTTGTGTAAATTGCAGCCAATTCAATGTTTCCAGCAACAAAAATAACTGCTAACCAAAAAAGCATTTTCCCTATAGTCTATAATTGACAGGACAACCCCACCTACCAACAAGGTTGAGTTTTACTCTTTCTATTGTGAATTTTTAATTGTTAAATGCTTTGTGAAGCTACCTCAGAGCATAGAAAAGTACGTTTTAATTTATTTATTTGTAGATAAGGCTGCAACCACCAATTGTTTTTGTCCTCAACATTATTTTCTTTAAAAGTAATTGATGGTCTGTTAAGTGTATAAAATGTCACTAATCATAAATAATTAGTTAATCCACAATCAGTTAATTAATTATAAAAATTGCTGCCAATTAATCTTCTGTTAATTGATTAAAGATACAACATGAAACTTAAGCTAACGCTAGCATGAGTTCAAGATCAAGCCCTCCTGCTGTGCTCTTCTACACTTAGTCATGCTCTGCACAATTTGGTAGTCACTTCAGGTATTAGTCATTGCCACATTACAATAAATAAGAGTGAGCAGGGCCCCTTCACGGTCAGTACTAATTAAATAAAAAGTTTTCAGCTCTGTGTTTATTATGAATACATTTTACTTTATTATAAATACATTTATAATTACATAACACACTTGGGATACTTAATTGTAAAAATTTTATTTTACAAAGTAATACACATTCAGAAAAGAAGACATAATAAAGTAGATTAAAGTGAAAAACCAAAAAAAAAAATATGTAGAAGTCATGAGCCTCAGCTTTTACTAGAGTGCTTCGCATGATCATCATGTCACATGTTTCATGATCACAATACTGACACAGCTGTTGTTGTAAAGCCTGTCTCAAAGAGTTTGTCAGATCATAATAAAATTCCATATAAATAAATCAAATCACTGGAGAATTAAGTAAGAAATGTTGCATCACCACAAAGTCCTCAAACAAGCAGTTTTCTGGTCTGTTCTGGACTTTAATAGTATTCAACAGTCTTCTTGCAGCTCTCTCCCTTGGACCTGAACCCTCACTTGTTGTCCAGCTAACATTCCAGCTCCTACCTACTGCCGTTTTGCCAGGTTGATGAACTCCAGATTCAGTTTATTTACATCTGCTTGCCTGCCAACGTTTTATCACCAGAGCCTGCATCTCAGGGTCATGGCTGTGTTATTGCTACAACATAAATTGTTTTTATACAGTTTTCTAGTCAGTCATGCTTGAAGGAGGGGATTACATTTTTTCTGCGAAACAGACATTAACTTTCTTCTTTACGCTTTAGCATTGACAGTGTAAACTGTGAAGTAGGACAGTGCAGTCGAGGCTGCTTCCCTCCCTGGCCTTCAAGAGTAAAGTTTATGTTTAAGCCACCAAACTACTAAAGCTGTTCTTGCACACTGCTTTGACATTTTACACTCTGATGGCCCCTCTACTATTCTGGGTAAAAGTTTATTCATCACCCGTGGAAGATTATGAGTGCTATGTAGTTTTCACTGACTTTGAGGAGTTAACTACATATCTTTTGTCATGACACAAAATGCTACACTATATGAGAACACAATCATAAAGTCACTCACTAACATTTTTCAAGCTGGGCTTAATGCTGCTAAAAACTTGATTCAAGAAGTGATAATCTCTAGTTTTACAGCCCTTTAACTCCATCATTCACAAAATAGAATTGAGTTGAAGGGGTCAAGGGACCGACCACATGAAGAATCTAAATACATACAGTATAACAAATACTATCATTTATTTGCAGAAATTCAGAACAACTGCCTTTTGAGCTGCAATGATTTGTAGCAAGATCTTTTTTTAACTTTTACTGCACACATAGTTTTGAAAAATGTGATACTGAGTCTATGAAGTATCTACTGAATATCAAATATGTGGAATATTGCATATATTGGAACCATATCTGTAAAACTTTCTTAATTCTTGATATGATGCTAGTTTTTATCAATAGAAAAGCCAGAACACAGGAGACAAAATTGTGATTCTCAGTTACTTCTTGACAGAATTAGTGAAGCCGTTATCAGAGGTTTGGCCTTGTAGTGTTCACTGTGGGTGGTGCTGAATTGCTGTTCAGCCAGTGGAAACCTAATGTTGCTCTATGTGAGAGAGAGTGAGAAAATATATAATTATTAATATACACTTTTTATAGTGTTTAAAAACAAAAATATGATGAAATAAAACGTATTCAAAGACAGTTCAACTCTGTTACCCTCACCGCTAATGAATAATGAGAGCTATTACTGCCTCTGCCACTATGGTCACAGTAGGGAGGAAATTTAACCAACATTTTTTATTTTATTTTGGAATTTCTCACCTTCTGCTGTGACAGACAGGGTGTCTGTCTGCAGGTGTCGAAAGGGATGAAGTCAGATTTGGTGGTGCTGGGGGTCAGCCCGTGTTCTGCCAAACAGATCAAACACATTTAATACCTTCATGCACCTCTCTTTAAACACACAAACACAGGAGCAATCCATCACCTGGTCCACTCAGTATGTTGCTCGGCAGCTGGATGGCTGGTCTGGCTGGCTCTCCATCCTTTTTGCTGTAGTGCTCTTTGGCCGTGGATGTGTAGTACTGGCCTGACAGACTGGGAGAGCTGAACTTTACATGGCTTTTGGTCATCAGGCTAGACCCAGGCACATACACTGGGCGCTCTGTGTGGTTCAGCTTTAGAGAGGAACATGGTCAGCATATTCAACTATGCTACAGTAATGTAGGTGACAGCAAAAAATATAATTTGACCACACATAAAACATGCAAAACAGTCCATTGCAATATGCATGCTACAGTCTATATAAACATGTGGGCTAAGGCTATAAATGAACCTAAAGTTATTCACTTTTATGAGTTATGCAACATTATGTATGAAAAAATTCAAAAAATAACTAAGTTGAAGGTCTGTTATCTCACATCAGAGAAGGAGATTCTGTTGGTGGTGACTGACATCCTCTCTCTGTTGCGCGTTGCATCAGTGTCCTCATTAGGTAAGGAGCTGGAATTATGGTTCCTCTTTGTCACAACAACTAGATCTATTGGGAAATAACCCAAACAGAATCATTCAGACAAGATAGATGTGATTACAATAATCAAATACAGATCCATCTTTAATAATCTTAGGCTGATTGGTTTGGAAAAGATAAAAGTAAGGCCCAATACATAAGCTGCATTGAGACTGGGTTTTTCACCTACTTGGCAATCCCCCCTTTGTCTAGTAGGCTGCAGCCCTCCACTCATTCAGTATTTGGTATGTACTATTCAAAGTGGGTCATCCTCTAGGTGTCCTTAGGGCATTTTTTCAGTAGATGTTTACATGTTGTACTCAATGGGATCTGACCCTTAGCAGCTGCCTTCTGCTGATACTAAATTTTAGAAAATCTGGAGTTTTATTAAGCAATGCTGAAAACACTCACCTGGCTTGTGATAACAAAAAACTTCTTTAGAAGTGGACGACCATGAGTCCTTACAGAAATTTCCAAGACTGAGCTTCAAATGCTCTTTCACCAAAGGTGACCTGTATCTAAAACACAGATGTTTTAGTACATTTGTGTGGGCATACACTAAACAGATTAAACGAATGTGAGCTTTCAATGAATGACAAATACATCTGATGCTAATCAAATCACACTTTGCTGCTCTCTATGTGAATTTGACAACCAAGATAGGTCCAACACATCCAAAACAAGAGGTCTGAAGTGTGGATCCAGGCCCTGCCCATGCATCCTTTACTGTTTAATGTCTTGTGTGTGATGTAAACCGAGTAATGTTGGCCCTTTTTCCAGTGATGCAGAAAAGCTGCAGACCTGCAGACTGTGGGTCGGCTGAATGACGTCGTGTAGGTTGTCTCTCTATCCACAATCTTCACAGGATCACCCATAGCTACTGAAGGGGAATGCTGAAGAAAGACAACATAAAAACAGCCACAGCCATTGTCTTAAACTAATAACATCTGTTTCATGGTGAGTTTGAAAAAGACATTTTGTAGGCCTAGATATCCTCATTAAGTTTGTGCTGGTACTCAACATCATAGTGTGTTTTCCCTTAGCATATACAGTAAACAGTTGCGCATACAGAAATTCAGCCTAGACACTGGTTTAACATGAGTGAGACTCTGACGTCAGGGAAAATGTCTTTGTTGCAATATCTGACTGGTTAAAGAAAGTCAGAGTCCTATTTTTTGTTTTTTAAACACATTAAGATAACCAGTTTAGGTCTAAATCTACTTGTATGCTATGATATAACCAGCACTAATATATCATGGGCTGTAAACCTATGAGAAAATGAGGTGACACAAAATGTGAAAATGAACATTTCCAAGCCAACAATTCTAGAGGAAGTAATAAAGTAAAAATACAATTTATGAGTACTCCATTCAAACCCTTTGTACAAAATCGTATGCAAGTGAAGGCACAGAAGTATTATCAATAAAATGTACTTTACGTTTCTAAGGTAAAATTTATATTATACAGCTGAGTGGCTAATGGCAGTGTTGGATAATAATGTATGTTATTATATTTTTATTAATGTAAAAAATGTCCCTGTTAGGCTGCTTTTAACTAGAGTTAGATGTTTTTCTGCTCTTTTAGGCTCAGACTTGTTCATATTATCTCAATTGGGTTAATTAAAATTATGATAATGCTGCTCATTCTAAATTGTTCTATACAATACAAGTTTATATGATGGTATTGTTAGAATTTCTTTCAGTTTTGTTTCGGCGACTGTTAACAAGCTTGTGTGTTGGTCCTATGGCAACAGTTTCCCTTAAAGTTTGTATGCTTTAATTGAAGCCATGCAGTGTTCAGTTTAACCAGTCTTAGACCATGATGGCTCATGGCCGAACGTTTCTGCTGTGTTACCTTAGCCGCAGGTTGAGAAGCTCTGCTCCAAGCTCCATGGAAGGTGTTGTTGTACTGAGAGACAAAGCTGCAATAGCGCCCATCCCCTTTTATTGTGGGAAAGCCTTCTTCTACAGAGAAAAGCATAATTTTTAAATTTCATTACGCAATACTGTCTGCAGGACTCAGAAATTAACATTCACACAGATTTATTCATTGTTATTCATTACAAGATAAAATTGTTGTACCCAAGTTTTTTTATGTTTACCCACTTCTTAAGAGTTCATTCCTAACCAAATTTAATACATATTTACACCAATCACAAGGCTTATCATAGGTTAATAACAGCTAGCTAAAATAGTTGAGGAAAATTAAGAATGTTGTCACTAACCTAAATGTTTAGCTGTGGCTTTTACAACAGGAGAGCTTTGATGTGGAGTAAAAGTGGATTTGTTGGTGCTTTCTGGAGGCTTTTCCTCTTGCTGGATGTTCTTGATGGACTGTAGTGGTCGCATGAGGGTGGCAGGGGGGTGGAAGGGCTTTGGACAGAATGTCTGGGACTGTGTGGTCTGGAAATCAACCTCCTCAGCGTCTGTTTGCATCTTAAAGCTGGTGTACAGTGTAGTCCATTGTGGTTTGCGAGTTCTCTTTGGCAGTGGGTGATGGGGGTAGGATTCCTTTGCCTCTGTCAGTTGCTCCTTGATGTGTCTCAAGTCCTTGTGGTCCACTTGGGCTGGGGTGGGTTGAGGAATAGAGTTTACCTTCTTGAAAGATAAATGCTGGAAGTCCTCCTGGAAACGAGTTGAGAATTCATCTGGATTGTTCCTGTCCAGAAATGGGATGTTGGTAGACAGAAAGGACTTAACAGGACGGGCTGGAAGCAGAGTTTTCACCACTGCTGTCATGTTGGATAACACCAGCGTCCTCTTTATGTTACTGTTACTCTTTGGTTAAGATAGTCATCTTCTCCTGCAGCAGGTGAAAAATGCTACAATGCCTCTCCATGGAAACCTCTGTGCTTTGGAACGTGATGATGATACTGTTGCTGCTCCAGCAGGTAAACAAATGCAGGGCATGGTGTCCTATTACCAGGCCACATGCAATGAGTGGACTCACAAAACAAAACTACACAATTGTAACGTTTTATTCTGCAGCAAGGAAGCACATAAATAGCTGCTCACTTTTAAATAATGGGTCTTACCAGTAAAAGTCAGATTTTCCTGTTTATGAGTGTGTAATATTGTAACAAGGCTTCCTCCTATCAGACTTTTCTTGTGTTAGAACAAGGCAGAACCACCACAAACTACCTAACCTAAATGTTTGAAGTAGACATTCTTCACTTTGCATTCACAAAGCAATTATACTGACAGTAGTCTGGCCAAATAAAAAGAAGTAGCATCCACGACAAAAAAAAAAAAGTACTTTGACTAGATAGAATACAAATTATGCAAATAAAAATGCATTCATATAATTGCACATATGGTTTATATTTATTGCCAAATGGTTTACTTATTTATGCTCAAGTATTCTGTTGTTGTTATCCTGCATGTTTAATTTGGCTCAAAATCACTTCTGTCATTACAACAGCAGGTGTCAGTCAAACTTCATTTTGGATCAATCATGTTCAACACAGAAACACAGGCTACTGAATATTTGGCACAACACACGTCAACGAAGTAGAAATTACCTCAGCATGTGGCCGGGCACACCCTGTTAGTCTTTGCGTTCTGTTTTTAATTAGGCACTAATGCTGTTTCAACGAACTGTCAACTTTCAAAGTTAATCATACTGCTCGTTGTCGCGCTCCTTGGTCTGTTTTTGTACATTTGTGTATTTGTGAAATTAAAATCTAGTACTGAAGTATTGCATTCAAAAATAAGTTACTTAAGTAAAAGTACAAATGTGTTTGCATCAAAATATAGATGGGCACATCATACAGAATGGTCTTTATCAGAACAATATTATATTATTGTGTTATGATTAATTGTACATTAATGTGTAGACCACATACAACAGTAGTCTACATTTAGTACATCAATTTTGCACCAAACTGGTTAAGATACAACTAATTTTAATTTATTTATAAAACATATAAACATATGATAAAATAACATAATTTAATTGTTGGTTAATTTAATCTGAATCTGCAAAGTAACTATAGCTGACAGATACATTTAGTGGCATAAAAATGACTTTATTTCTCTATGACATATGAAGGAGGAGCAGAAAATCACACAAAATGAAAAATACTGAAGTGCAATACACGTATATTGTAGCTGCACGTAAATGTACTTGTGTTGTGTACGTGTACACTTAGATATTACATTAATTTCAGGCTAAATTAACTATGACATTTATCAGATATTTCCCTGCAATATGTTGGATGCTATATAATGTCATTTTAAAGATTAAAAACATAAATGTAAAGATCTTATTCCCAAGGAAACCAAGCTGACGGAAGTGACGTATTTCAGCGTCAGCCTCTTCCGCTCTCTTTTCGTTGAGGCTCAGCTAGCGGCCGGGTGGGTACACGTTTTGTCCGATGAATATTTGTCGTTTTTTAGACAAACTCCGAGATGTTGAACACGATTTAAATATAACACAGTTCGTTATAACAACATACAGTATGTGGTTAGGTGTTAGAGGCTCAGATGGAAGTCAGAAAATAAGAGAAAAATGTGACTTGAAGTTCACGTTTACGCTACGTTACGCATGTGGCCGGGCCCTGCTCGTGCTAACGTTAGCTAGCGACATTACTGACGTGTTGCTTAAAGTTTTACTGTCAGTAATGTGGTCTAGAAACACAGTGAATATAATTCTGTTTACTGTATGAATGACCTAGAATACCTAATCTTTTTTGTCAGACTAGTGCTAACGTCTGGACGGCAAGCTATAGCTAGCCGTTAGCTGCCAGTCTAATCCTGAGGCTAACGTCTGTTTTTCTCTCTCAGCCTGCAAACATGCAGATCTTCGTAAAGACGCTGACGGGGAAGACCATCACCCTTGAGGTCGAGCCCAGCGACACTATCGAAAATGTCAAAGCTAAGATCCAGGACAAGGAAGGTGAGTGGACACGTTCAACTCAGACTATTGAGAGGGTTGTTAATTTGAGCTAGCAACCTGCACTTAAGTTGTCTTGTCATTCCTAAAACCTTATTTCAAGAATTATTGTATCTTTCTGTTGTGATGTATGAACCATTGTACGATTTTTTTTAGTTATTATGATAAGTAGTAGTAGTAGTAGTAGACAGTTCTGCCATAAAGTTAAATTGTCAGGGATAAATACACAAGCAAAAATTTAGCACAAATATTTCAATTGTGGTCAATGACGGAGATGGTTGATGTTTTTCCAGAAGGGAGGGAGTCAAGACAGATCAAATCACTACTTATACACAACTTATAGACTATTCAACAACTGTTCCTGTAGCAAGAGTTTAGGTTAATTGTTTCAACTGTTCCAGTGAACTGCTGCAGTGTGTAAAATAGTCTGGTGCTGTATTCTTTCTGACTGAATGTGAGAGAATTCCTCTCTCTGCAGTAAGAATTTAGAGACTTTGAAAGTGTGCCAGAACAAAATGAGTTAGAGGAGGCAATTTACATATGACCCCATGCTCTTGCTTTTAATGAGATGAGAAAGACCATTCCACTTCACTAGGAATGCTTTTCTGGTTGTTTCTTGGTAGTGTTTTATGTTAGTAACTTGGCATTTATTCAGAGATTACATCCTAAATAGGTGACAGTGGATTTAACTACATTATCTGAATGATGAAATTGTTTTAACACATTTTTTAGGTGTCTGTTAATACAGTTTGGTTGATAAGTCTTGTTGTGTTTGCAGGAATTCCGCCTGATCAGCAGCGTCTGATCTTTGCTGGCAAACAGCTGGAAGATGGACGCACACTCTCTGACTACAACATCCAGAAAGGTAACTGCTCATTTAAAACAAGGTCAATATGCTGAACGTTTGTCTTGTCATGATAAGCTATAGAAAAGCCTATAAAATGTACAGCAAAGGCTTTAACTAAGTTAAATCACTTCTTCTAGAAATGTTAAGTATGATGGTGCTAATGATGCACTGTTGCGATATTTTTAATTGTTTGATACATTTTAGAAATGTATTTTAAGACTGTTTTAAAGTTGTAAAGATGAGGCAGCATCATTGTTTCTTTTTAAAAATTAAGGACCTCTGCTGTATATTCTTAACCTGCTGTGGTGTCTGAGGTTTTTCTGCTGGTGTAGATGTGTGTGCTTGAATTTGAGATTGACTTAAATGTATCTTAAATGCCCATCAGAATCCACTCTGCATCTGGTCCTGCGTCTGCGTGGTGGCATCATTGAGCCTTCACTCAGGCAGCTGGCCCAGAAATACAACTGCGAGAAGATGATCTGCCGCAAGTAAGTTCCGTCCTATATATTATCAGTTGAGTTTGTTTTAATTTTTATTTCTGTGCAGTGCTGCTGTTCTTTACAGTGAAGTGTGTAAAATTTAATGTGGGCAGATAAAGTCATAATGGTTGCAGTAATGCTTGCTTCACTTTAGCCAGTGTCTCTCACTAAGATCTAAGTTTCTTTTCCAAATGTGGCAAAACTTCTGGTTTTCGTGCATCAGAACTAAATCACTTAGTTTTTCACGTTTATTTTACTATCCATCGTAACCACTGATCTAAAACTAGAACTAAAAAGAAGTATTTTTCTTATATTTGACTTGGCCTCTTGTGTTTCAGGTGCTATGCCCGTCTGCACCCCCGTGCTGTCAACTGTCGTAAGAAGAAGTGTGGACACACCAACAACCTTCGCCCCAAAAAGAAGCTGAAGTAGACATTTTGGTTGAATTGGCTCTGTACGCCATTTTGTGTTAAAATAAATGTAAGAAAGTTATGCTCCTTGTC
The DNA here is from genome assembly GCA_032362345.1 of Sandelia bainsii. Classification (NCBI taxonomy): domain Eukaryota; kingdom Metazoa; phylum Chordata; class Actinopteri; order Anabantiformes; family Anabantidae; genus Sandelia; species Sandelia bainsii. The sequence goes on along the minus strand of JAUMHL010000021.1, from coordinate 17,967,834 downwards.
TGTCTCCTTATTTTCTTCAGTGGCACTTTCACACATCAGGAAGTCCATTTTTGGCTTACTTAGAATTAATATGTGCAGTACATGGTTGAAAGGCTTTGCAGGATGATTTAATTGCAAGAAAAACAAACCAGAATAGGTTAAACAAGCTGAAGCTGGTGCAATAAGCTCATGTTACTGCTGCCAAATGAAGATTTAAGACCTTTGTGAAAAGAGTTTGGCAAGTAGAGACCTCTTCTAAGAAGTCTGTTCAAGTTATCTGGATAAATCAGTAACCCTGCTTCTTGGAACCAGCCGTCTATGAAACAAACAATGGGCATGCTCTTAAACACTACTGACGTTACACTGGTGTAAAGTGGTGGTGTGTGTTATTTTTTTCTTCTTTAGTCCAATTTGGCACTTGATCGTCACTTGCTGCTTGATGTGGCCTAAACTGACAAGTTCCAACAGTATTGCGAACAACCTGTACAGACTAATGTTTTCAAAATGTTTGACTGGTGTTAGCTTAATTAAACTTAAAAAAAAACCTGTTTCAGATACTAAATAAATTTGATTTCATAGTGTGAAGTAGTTTAGGATGACATAATTTTCATTATCTGCTGATTTGCTGGAAACTAAAATATGTAATGAAAAATATAAAATTGTGGAAAAGTAAGATGGAAATTTGACATGCTGAGTAACAGCAGTTTCTTGCCCAGGCATCACACAACACAGCAATGACTTTGCATGACTGAGTTTTAATGTTTCTGTTCTATACAAATATAAAGGAAATCGCCTCACATAAATACCTGCTGTACTCAATCAGTAATTCTTGTGAAACAAAAATGTGGCCTTGAACTGATCAACACCAGTGGACAGTTTTCCTTTTATTTACCAATGAGCCAATGAAACTAAAATTACCTTAAGTAATATGAGGTATTTTTTAGTCATATTAAAAGGTCAGACATGGACAATTAACAAATTTAATACTTCAATGGAGATGACAGGTGAGCATCATACATAAGTTGTGTTTATTCCACTTTGCGGCTTCATTGTGACAGTGGTGCATCTTTGGTACTGCATTTTCTCTTGTGGCAGATGTTATTAAAAAGGCCTTATTCCAGTGTCTTTAAGGAGGAATCCACTCCACATCCTCAAATGTATTCTGTTTATTGCCATTCATTGTAGTTTCAATGGTTCTGCCTTTTCTGTTTTTGCTTGTGATTCCCAACATTTCACTTAAAGTACAGCAATCTCCCACTAATGAGGGATTTTTGTGCCATTCGAGAGACCATATTCAAACACAGGCAATAGTTATAAGAAGCAGTATTAGAATTTCTGTATTTGCAACAAGAAAGAATCATAATGAAACAGCAGATAGCAAATAGAGAAAACAAAGTATTATAGAATGACAGCATGTCCCCAAATAGTCTATAGTATAAAGTGGATTCTCTCCTTTAATTTGATTTAGCTACACAATATTACTGACTGACTTTAAGTAAATAAAATTATTAAACTGATCATATAGTTTAACTTAAACAACAGCCTGCTGTTTAACTTGATGATCCCGACAGGAAAATTTAGTCCTGCCGCTACAAAGTCTCTCAGGAACTTCTGCTAATGTATTTACAGTAATTAGACACTGGAATAAGGCTGCTGTGAAGAGTGTCTGACATTAACCGTGATGAGCTCATGCTGAGGAGCCGCTGGCCTGTATTTAGATCATGCTTGATAAAAGAGTGGTGGCTACGTTTTCTAATCTTGTGAAGCCATAAGGAAAAACCCAAGTTGTGGAAAAAAACCACCTGCTATTAAAATGGATGAGAACAGACTTTAAGGAGGCGTCATTACCTATAAATTACTCATTTCAACTACAAATAGGCATCTATGCTAGAAACTTTATTGCTAATTCAGTGATACTTGCATGTAGCACCTGATGCCAGAATTGCCAGCTGTAATAACTGGTCAAAGTGATGACACATCAGTCTTTTTAGACTTAAAGGTATAATAAAACCTCTAAATGTGATAAATCACAACATATTGCAGTAATAGCATAACATTATTACAGGATTAGTAATAATTGTTAACAATGCTGCCATATTATTTGAGGTTATTACATTAACAGATTTCATTATGGCCTGTTTAAAATCACATTTTGATGTTATTATGGTTCTGACAGTTACAGCATCATCAGCTGCAAAGAAATGCAACTTATTTGTACCTATATTACTATCATATGAAGAAATCAATAACTCATCAGGGGGCTAGAAGCAAAGATCAATAGTGTGCATCAGAAGTTCACATACAAAGCTTGACAGACAAGTCAATTAAGTACCCATTAACGAAAACTACTGCAGTTATGCTTTTTGACTCAAACAGTCTCAGGTTTCACACTGCAAAGTAATGCACACACTCACACACTCACACACACAGACACACAAACGGAGCTTCACATTGCTAGGAAGGTACGTGGCTTCTGCAGAGCTCATGCAGTGCTCTCATAGTGATTTATGCTCTGCAGCTCCGTTGAGCCTCTCTCTAGAATTATTATTACAATTATGTTAAATGGTAGTGTAGCAGAACAGAGAAAGTACAGAACTGGATTGTTTTGTGAACACTGACAAATGTAAACAAACAAAAAAACTTGGCACAAATATTATCAAGTGCAATCTCAGGATTAGCTAAATAACATCAGGGTGGAAAAGCAGCTTGTTTGTCCACATGCCAAAGTGACACATTAAGACCTTTCCTTCAAATGCTGATCTACCTGTCGAAATAGCAGGTGTAGAGGCAAACCTACCAGCTGCATCTTGAATTTAGCAGCATTGTGTGACTGAATGACCCATCGGAGAACAACAGAATAAGTGGTGAGGACAAGCAATCGTCATGAAACATGAGCAAAAAAGACGTTAGACGTTGGCGATCCTCAGAGGGGAGAATGGGAGCAGGTTGTTGCATCTCTGAGTTTATTGACGTTATGGCTGATGTGAGGCCAGTCCAGGTTGCCGATGGTTAATTGGAGCTGACTTTATTCAGGGTCTTTGTCTCCATGTGTCCTTACTGATCAAACTCCTATTGGATGCATCTCCACAGTGTTGAGTGTTGACATCAAAATTAAATCAAGGTTGTTATTGTACAAAAGCAGACATATGAGAGCTTGATTGTTTCTTACTAGCATTGTCCTTTGTGATTTACCAGTACCATTATGAGAAAATGTAATTTATTCATACAGGACTCCTATATGTGGGCCTTAGGCCATTAGTTGTGAAAAGAGCTCCTGCCAAACTGCACTGAAAGAAGCATTTACAGAGTCATTTGAATGGTTTCTATTAATCAAATGTCCAGAGTTAAGATAAAACGATTATGTTTAGTATGGGTATAAAATGTAATTGTTCATAAAACAATATCTCTCAACTATCTTGGCCCTGGTGTGACTCCTGCTGTCACTGTCTGAGCCCAGACATGGTTGATTGGTTGAGCCCTCCAGCTTTGCAGAAAATTAGAGCACCACTGCCAGGCCTTAATTTTTTTACTCTTACTCTTGCATCTTTATTCAGTAAAAATATGCCAGTGCAATTTGATTTTCCACTCTGCATTGAATAAAGGTTGATGCACAAACATTAACAAGTACAACATCCTTTGATAGCTGTTGAAAATGTATTTTGTAAAATAGCAAACTTAAAGTCAGTTTTGATGCAAATCCTTTTTTTAAACTGTTTTGTGTAGTACTGTGTGTTCCTATGAATTATATATATAATTATTATATAATTATCATAAACAAATGAGGCAATCATTAAAATGAGTCCATTTCTAGCAGCCTTCTCTGTGCTGTTTTACACTATTAACCACAAGGTCAGATCTTAAAACAATATACATGATGCTCGATTGCTGTGGCACCACTGGGGGCATCAGGGATATGCAGCTGATGGGACATGGAAAAATGAGTAGCAGTAGCCAATTAGACTATATTGTCAATTGTTCATGATAATTATAACAAGGTTGCATTATTATTGTGGCAATGTTGCACAGCACAGATGGTTTATTCTGCACATGGCACCTCTATGGGGCTGCATGTGTGAACTTTCCTGCACTGATCTTTAAAAAAAACAGATCAGTGAAGGTAAACACATCACTGAGCCAACAATCAAGGCCAAACAAAGGAGACCAGCTCTGACTGTGGAGATGCAGCCAAACTGCAGCTGTGGCTATTTATCAATGAGTTTTGCCAGGCTCTGTCTCAGGTCGTTCAGATCACAGAGTTTGATGTCCAGAACTTCAACGATGTGCCTTACTTCGACCTCCGCCTGCACCTGCTCCTGTCGACTGGAGGCCAGTGTCTTTTCAGCGCTCTGAACCCGTTCCTCCAGCTCTGCATTTCGTCTCTCCAGATCCTGCACACACATTAGTGGTTGTTAATGCAGTGTCATTGCTCCTATAGTCATATTTCTTACATTATTTTAGACATATCTTTTATATCTGTGACATTAACATAGCCAACCAGAACTTCTTTATATAATATACCAAATACTTCCCCTGACACAAACTGGGACAGAGAGCAGCAGCAACTGCTTTGGAGCAAGTATACGCTAAGCACCATGTTCAAAATCACTTTGGCAGATACAGTGTACTTCAGAATGGTAGCTCTTTTCCTTAATGTCTGTAAATGTCTTGTGTGGCTGCTTACTGCAGTTTAAATGTGCAATTTTGTGCTTCATAAGCTGAACTGTATGCCAAATGCTCTGATTAATAGATTACTGCATGAACACAAGGACGACAAAGGTCAAATATGAATATAAATAATTCACAACTGACAGAGGACCTAATAAAGGCTATGTAATATTCATCAGGTATAATCGCCAACATTAACATGGAAATTCCATATAATTTGTTTTCTCCTTAAAGTCCTGAAGTTGAATTATTCTCTGCTGCCGGTCTGAACTGTGCTGTCTCTTTTATAGGTACAATATCAATACTTGAGCAGATTGGTTTGCAGAACAGAAGAAAGCAGCATACAAGCTGGGACTGGCCTTTTTTCTGCTTCTCTTACCAAAAGGAAACTGCAGCAAAATCTAACAGAATGCATCAGTATGAAACTTAAAAAGAAAACTTAAAAAATATAAACTAGTGACCTTTTAGCAACTGAACCACAAGCAGCAAGAGTAAAAACAAAAGAAAATGGAAATGTCCCTGAATTTGAAATGATGTGATCTCTGTTTCAATCAGTGAAGTATTTTTCTTACTTCTTGTGGTACAATACCAGCACTATTACACTGAGTAAGATTGAAAATGTAGAGGAGGAGAACCCAGTTGTGTGCACAAATATAGTATAATTAAGTTAATTTGCTGTTGAAACAAGGCTGAAGAAAAAACAATGCATTGTACACATTGTACTTTGCAGAATCACACCAGTCCTTCAGTATCACTAACAAGTTTCCTTCCAGAAAATACACTTGCAGCTTCAATAATTGGAGAGCTGATCAAAATGTAGTAGGGAAACAAACAAAAATTACATGTAAAAATAGGATTTTACCACCTGTCAGTTCTTATTTAATTAACAAAGACTTACATAAACTAGAATTAGTTAACTGATAAACATTTAAATGTAACAGCTGTATATATAATTGTACAAATGTGTGTGGTGGTGTCATTTATTGCATGTGCTCCTAATATGGTTGCAATGATTTAACAATATACTGAGACGTTCCTTAATCTAAAACATCATTTGATAATTAAGTCTGCATGAGGTATGTCACATTACCCAATCGCACAAGTAAACTTATAAACCAAACAAAGTTGACTGCAGTGTGATGAGTTATTCTGAGTACTCCAGTGCAACTTTATAAAGAAGAAAAGACAAACAACTTACTCAGCTGCTCATCAGCTTACCTGGAGTCTCTGCATGGCTTCTTCTCTCTCCTTCTCTAGTTCACGCACATCTGTTTTTTTGCTCTGTAGATTCTCAATTTCCTGAACACAAAGTAATTTGAAACTGTCATACCACTACCTTCCTTCTATCCACACACCCATCATCCCAGACTACCAGAATATGGAGCATTAACCCCATGTTTTGCATCACAATATTTCAATCCACACCTAGATGTGGTTTTAAAAGATGCTTAAGCCATTTATCATACAACCAGGTTGATGATCAGATTCAGGACACCTTGTTGTTCCTAAAGAGGAGGGGGTTATGCCCCAGGGTCCTTCACTTTGCACAAATCCTGTTGCCAAAACTGGAACTTGTTTAAATGAGGGAACAGACGTGGTTATGTTAATGAGGCCAGAGGACAGCAGCAAGCTGCTTTTAATGAATATTTCACTTTATTCAGAAAAAATTACTTTTGTCTGAGGGAACCCAGCATGTATTTGACAGACACTGACTTGGCTCAAACAAGTCAAAACCGTTCACAAGCTGATAGTTCTTAACTAGTCTAATTCATATAAAAGCAGGGCTGGAAACATTTACGCAGGTGAATCACAAAGGTGTTAAGTCCCAATAACACTTGTGGCAGGTGAGGTGGCAGCTCTGCACATCTGCATGCTGTCTCAAGTCTCAACATTCATTCTGATGTTCTTTCTAAGCGTGTGGCATTTTATCAAAGCTTTCTTCAGCCTGACCAAAGCAATGAATCAACAAGAAAAATAATAGTGACTCGAAGATAAATTGAGGTCTTGGTAGAAATAGAAACTAGAAAGGCATAAAAGCCAAAGAACAGTTTCTTCTCTTTTGTTTGTATCCACTTAACATTTTTAAACAAGTAATTGTCTATTGGACAAGAAAAAAAAATCAAGATTATTGAACTAGAAAGATCTAATTAAAAGCCTTAAAGATTATTTAGGGAACAAACTCTAACTGACACATTTGCAGCTCAATACATTTCCAAACAAAAAATTGTAATGCTTCCATGGCTTTTTTCTCTATGTAAATGAAGCTGAAGACTCAAGTTCAGCTGATTGATGGTAATGTGCATTTTGGGTTCCCTCTCACACAGAGTCTCCCTTTAAGGTGATACATAGTTTTGGACAATGTGCAGTGCAGGGAGTGAACTGGGTGTCTTACCTGATCTTTGGCGTTCAGTAAGGTCTCCAGTTCCTCCAGTGAGCGCTTCAGCTCTTCTCTAGTGGTCTGAACAGCAGCAGGATGCCCCAACTGTGCCTCTAGCTCTGCCACCTGGAACACAAACAAAAACACACAATACATTGTAATAAATTAAATTTATATGCTGCTTTTTTTGTACTCAAAGACATCTTACAAAATAACCACGATAGCAACTCTGTGATGCTGCACTTAGAAACAATGTTGCTTCGAGCTAAATGCAAACAGCAAGTTAATAGGCTCACAAAAACTATGCTACAATGCTTATGTTCACCAGGTACTATGTTAATCTTCGTTTCAGATCTGTAGGGTGTTAGCATGCTAACATTTATTAGTTAGTATTAAAAACAAAGTAAAACCGAGGCTGATGTGAAAGTGAAAGTTGACAAATTGAAATGTTGACCTCACGATGGTGCTACATGGAAACCAAAGTTATTACAGTTTATTCTAAAGGCGTGTGAATGTTTGTACCAAAATGTCAGGACTATCCGTTCTGTAGCTGTCAAGACATCACTCAAAATCTAAAATGTCAACCATGTAGTGGTGCTAGAAGAATTGTCTCAGAACCATCAAAGCCATTAAGATTTATCCTCTGGATAACATGAAAGTGCACCAAATCAAATCCATACAAAGGTTGCTGACATATGGACCAAAGTAGTGGACTGACTGACAGGCTCATATTTTATAGCCCAGTTATAAAAATGAATAGAAATGTTAGAAATAGCTCTCTTTGTTAACAATATGGATTTCTACTGGAGCCTCAGCAGGTGACTAAATTCAAACACTTCTCAACAAATCTTGATGTTACACATTTCACTAAAACCCCATTCCTGTCACTTAAGGTTCAGTCAATTTCCTGAACTTTCCTGAACCTGAAGTTTTAAAATATAATTTAACCAATCATTCTGAAGCTGCTTAGTCCATGTTTCATGAGGATATCTTATTACATTTTCGCATAATTTTCTGACAACAATAAGAAAGAAGAATCTGCTTGTTGAATAAAATGAAAACAGAAATCCATTATATTGACTGAGAATTATGCATTTTAGTGGTTATCCAATGAGGAGGCGTTGAAAAGGTTGCATAAACCTAATAAGTGGTGTAACTTTTGAAAACCAGAGAACAACAAGTGGCCTTTCTCCTCCAGTAAAAACATAGATACTGGCACAATTAACATGAGGAGGTTTATACACAACAGCAGCAATGCACAAATGCATTAATACACACTGTATGTTTGATGATTACTATTGATGGAAATGAGGAAAACCAGCAAAGGGTCATCAGCGGATCACCCGCCTACACATATCCTACACACACACACACACACACAAAAGATAGAAAGCTTTAGTGCCAGTGGTCACAGTACTGAACCCTCTCACCAAGGAGGCGTTTTTTTATTGCTGGAAGAATGTGATCTTTAAAAATCATGAAACATATTTTTTCCCATCTGACCCACTTCCCTGCATTTAACGTGCTAATGGAAAAGCCAAAAATGGTGAGTGACAGTTTGATGAAACAAGGACAAACTATTCAGCCTTTGAAGTGTTAACTAGATGTGATTTAATCTACTCAAATTATATTTCAGGGCTGTGTTGCTAAACAGTCAGAGACAGGCACTGACAGGGCTCGGCTTTGCTTACAGCAGATGGAAACAGTGTAGTGTGTGCTTTGCATGCTGTGAGAGTAATCAGCAACAGGAAGTTTGAAGCAACAAGATTTGATAATAACATGCTGAATGAAATCTGACAATAGCTCTACTAGCCTTTCATGTGCACAGTTAGAAAAACGATGCCATTAAATGTACAAATTTTTGTGTTGAATGAGTTAGGTCTAACATGCTTATGGAGGTAACGGTAATAAAATCAGACTAAAAGGTTTACATGATGGTTTACATATTCCTGAGCTTTTCCTTAATTTAATTAAATTTCTTCTAATGTGTGCATGTCAATGTAGCCTAATTGCTTTATGCTTTAGTGGAAACCTGACATAAGACATGATCACAGTTGACAGGTGAAACATTTGCAACAACAGTAACAACACTGTATGTATAGAGCTGAAGGAATTAGTTGATTAATATAATAATAAGTTGATACAACATTAATTGGCATCTATTTAGACTGACAAAACTATTCTGCATCAGATAAATGTGTGAAATGTAAATTTGTTTGAGGGGAGATGGAGTTTCCTGTTCCCATGACAGCATTTACTTTTTCCTCCCCTCTGCATCTAACTTGCACTTTCACAGCCAATTTCAAAGTGGCTCTTTCTAGAAGCTCAGCTTGGATGTTGCACGCCATCCGAGCTTCAGAAAAAGCGCCGTGGGCTGAAGGCGTGTGGTCCACACAGTCCCAGAGGAGTCAGCCCCTTTACGCCCTGTTCGTATGTGACAGCTACTGTCCCCAGAGGCACCACCTCCATCCCTCGGAACTCCACACAAATATACATGAAGAGGAAAAAAAAAATGCAAACACTGTGATATCTTTCTAATTCTGCTTCCAAGAATGTTTTAATTTAAAAAAACTGACAAGCGATTGAAACCCAGTGGTGTTAAATATACTGTTTATGTGTTTAGGAGTGATTCTTATCAATTTATTATTTACTACATTCCACAGTCATATTATCTATCAACATTTTTACCAATACACTCAGTGCTTACATCTTGTAAGACCACGCAATGCTTATGTGCCGGGGTTTGTGTTGGTTTGTGCATGTAAGGAGTATGGATGGCAATATGAAAATACTGTATATGTCATGTTATAGTGAGTGTAGCTTTGATTATTGTCATTTTAGACTGGTCTGCAAACATATATCACACATAATACACATGATTATCAACATAAATATCAACCCTTCAATAGACACAATTTAAAATATAGAAAAACACCATTTATATACATATATCAATAAAACTCCAATTCTAAATAATGACTTAAAAACACAAAACAAAACAAAAATAAATTAAAAAATCCAATGTCACCTTGAGATTTGTTCTTTTTAAATCTTGTGTTAGCATGTTTTACAGAAAGCACAGAGCTCCCTTGTTGTTGAAAGGTACTATAAAAATAAAGTTGTGTAACAATTCCGGGGTCAGAGTCAACCCAGAAACCCAGAAAATAAATCCAGAGCATTTCTGCGGTGAATGAACACAAACGTGGTTGAAGCCCAGAGTGAGACGAGGGAGAAAAAGCCAGCCAAACTCTCTCCTTCTGCTCCTACGGTGATTTATCTTCTTCCTCTAACTGGGACAGTGAAGGGAGAGGGGGGTGGACAGCATAGGGTGTCCTATCCCAAAAATAAATAAATAAATAAAAAATATCCCTGCCCCCCTTAAACACCCCATTGCCAAACCCTGGAGGCCTGCTCTACTTCTAGCCACCTGGTTGACTTTGCTGCAGTGTGTGTGTGTGTATTTCGTGGGGTAAACTTCACCTGGACTCATAGACAATGAATAAACCACAATGTTGGCTAAAAATAAAGGGCCGGTTTTCTGTCACTGGCGATAATAGTTTCATTGCAGGGCAGATGCGGCAGCACTTCTGTCGCATTGAAGAAGCCTTGTTAAGCTTGACCAAGGGCATAATTTTCTCTCCCTAAATTAAAGATGAAATGTCTGCATTCTGGTCCCTGCGATTATCACGGGAGCCTGTCAACAGAAATATCCCAAGGAGAGGGGCTGGATGAAAAATGCATCTGCAGTTTGGAACAGACCGAGCCCTTGTGGGGATTTTAGTTTGATACTTAGAAACGTATGAATAAAAAAATAATTCACATCCATTTGCCATCTGTGAGTCGTAGGGGAAGGAAGTCAGGAATCTGTTATAAACTAATTTATACATCCCATTTCTGATTGGGATCAGTGCCTCATTATTGCTGTAAAGAATTATTTTTAAAACATTTACTTACTTTTCGGTTTTATTTTTATGAATTAGCTTTAACGTATTCAAACTACACTGAAAAAGATACTACCGTGCAGCTGATGTATTTGCCCTAAATAAGACAGGGATGTGACAAAATAGTTTGTAGACTTGCTTTCGAAAGATTTGCTGGAGGACAAATTTTCCCCTTTGGGTATGAAATGACTGACAGGAAGCAGCACTGACATGAAAACACAAAACTCAGCACAATGAAACAAAAAAAAGGAAGTTTATCCAGGTCTGTTGAGGAGGACTATCCTCTTTCACGCAAGTTGTCCTCTTTAAGTTTCAGTCACTAACGTCTTGTGTTGATGCTGAAATATAAAAATGCAAAACCACCACAACTGTAGAAACTACACTAGTGTGCGCATGAAACATAACACAATAGGATACAATACGATAGTTATGCAATATATTTACTCACATCTATATAGTTGTTGTATGTACACTACATTATTATATATCTATGTGCACTATTACCTTCTCATCTTTTATTATATATTTATTATACATTTTTAGATTTTGTATATGTTTTATATATATTTTTTATATATTTTTTTTGTATTTTATTTTTAGTACTTTGTTATATTGAGAAAGGGCTTTCTGCATTATTGTGTACATGGCTTACAGTAGACGCTACTTGAGCAGCCTTCCAAACATAAATGACACTAAACTGTTTTACCTGCAGGGGCATTGCATTGTAAAGTGTTATTCTGTACAAACTACAGTCTACGCGTCACCTGGTCTCGGAGGCGGTCAGTCTCCTCCTGGTATTCAGCCAGCTGTTTCTTCCACTGCTCCACACTGCTGTTGGCCTCCTGCAGTGCTGCCACCAGCTTGGCGTTACTGTCCTGCAGAGTGAAGAGCTCAGCCTCCAGGTTTATCTCACACATGGACCTGAGGAGGTTATCATATAAAGCTATAATAACATACATGTTTGTGGCCACTTTAGGGCAGGAGAACTATTATGAAGATGCTATGGTAAAGACGTTAGCGAACATACATTCAGTAAAAACAGAACATTCATTTGGAGTTGTAACAGATATAAGTTCAATATTCACTTTCCTTTTAGCTCAGGCCTGGTCTCCTGTAACTCTGAAGGGAACAAAATGCACCACAGTGTTCACCAGCAACTCACTTATAATAATGCAGCCAGAACGAAATAAGAAGACAATAAGCTAATGAAGTGAAGCATTTGTATTATGTTGCACCATGTTTGAAATTTGATGGACATGTGATTTTAAAGACCCTGTGTGTTACACTAGTTTCAGTGAAGTTTTAACTTCCAGACTCGTGCCCCTTTGCCTTTTGTGTTACTTTGTTTACTTCTCATTTAAATATTTTTGTCTATGTCTGTTTCCCTTTTGTGATGACAGTCCTCAGTTAGTAAGATAACTACTAGTGCGTCATGTCAAAATATTTTTCATTTTAGTCAATGTACTGGTTGTTTCAAGTGTTATTAGTGATTTAAAAAAAAAAAAGGCTTATAACTTGATGAGCAACAGTAAGCACCTTCAGCTGTGGAAAAAAACACCACTGGGTATAACGTGACACAGGTAATGCATTCTCCTTTATTAAAATGTGGAAAAGAGGGATCAGGTCTTTGCGCCCATAAAGGTCAGGATTCAGTGGGGATATTTAATAAATCAGAGCTTTCACTCGAGAAGATGGAGTTAAGGAAGCTGAGTTTTTTCCATGAGAACCACACTAACAGCTTGGCAACCATAAAACTACTCACCATAGCAACAGGAGAGAAAAAGCCTGCATAGGCTCATAACAATCATAAAATAAAATCGCTGGGATAACAGCTTGTAAAGCAGCCAAGGACAAGTGTTTTCTGCTTCCTGGTCTCAGATGGACAGTTGAATGATCAATAATGGCCACCATAATGGCTATAATTATGAGCTGCTAAATTCAGCACCAGTCAGGGGTGGTTGGTCCTTAATCACAGACACACACATTTAAAAACAGCTTGCAATGTGATGACCCTGGGACATAACTCAGGCAAGTGAAAATGGTTTAGAATAGTTTGGTCTTCCGTGTGACACAAACACACACACTGCAGAACTGCACTGCACTGAGTGTCCACCTGTTGCACATGTGTTTCCAGGCAGAATGCACTTTTTGCTTTGTGGGGAAATGTTTTTGGTGTGACTCACTCCCGCTTGTCTAGTTAATCATAGCTGTTAGATTTTCTTAAGAATTGAATGTGAACATTTCTAATGTTAAGTCTGTGATGCTTTCTAACAAAAAAACAAAAAGAAAACACCAAATTAGTGCAATGCCCCCCCATTAAAATTGATGGCATTACCCTTTAATTTGTCTTTTAAGAGTTCTTAAATAGTACTTTACTGCTGGAGTACCCCTTTAACTCTGGACTCTCCGCGTGTGTGGAAAAGTGGCCATGTGGGCACCTGAATGGATGTGATGCTCCTCTCTGCTGTAGCCACACCTTACTGATAGAAATTTACAAATACAAATCCTTCCAGTTTAAAATATTATTTTCATTTCCTGCTGACAGCTCTTAGGTAGTGTGTCACATTTTCAAACAGTATCTCAGAAAGAAACCTCTGGTGGCTGGATAACAGCATTGTTTTAACTCGTGCTACAAAACTCGTTCCTTGTGCCAAGGAGACCATTTATTTGTAAGAGTGAGATCCTAACAGTTTTCAGTGAATTTTGGTGGAAATTCCATGAACCTGACCACTGGTGAGCTTTTTGTGGATTCAGATACCTTTTTTGACATTTAAATGATATTTACAAAATCTATCACTTGTATAAAACAATTCTTAGGAACACTGCATTAACATTTTAAATAACACATGTAGAGGTTTGTGAAGCCTTAACAGAGGTAAACACCCCCTTAAATGCTTTCAAGTTTAATGGCTTGCGATTGTTGTCTCCTTTCCTCTGTAAAGGAAGACAGATATTTAGCAGTTTGAGTCATTCGTCAAAAGCAATTTGGGAATTTACATTTGTTCACGTGTCCACGGTTTAGACACTGAATTACAACCTTTGCAAAAAACTCTGATGATTAAAATTCCCATTCCAGGACTCCCACACACAGACACATCTGTGCTCTGTTTGTTATTTCCTTTTAATGTATATTTTATGTCTGTGTGGTTTTTGGTTATTATTGTTTGAATTGTTGTTAATATTCTTATGCTGCACAAAGCTTTGCTGCAAGCCAAACTCTTGCATAAACCTCAGGGATTCTGAGCATAAATTCTTACTGCATAGTGTTTCTCCCTTTTCCCAACATCATTTCCCCAGCACAGACGAATAAAGGCTTATCTTATCTTATCGGTGTCAAATTAATTTTGTAAATGAAATATAAGTAAAATATGTTATCTCATAAATATACCTTTTGTACCTAAATACTGTATATTATAGCATGCATTCAAATAAAGTAAAATACATTTTAAACCACACAAATTAAAAATAATGGTCGTCTTTACCCTTCAGACAACATCTTCTTGACCCTCTCCTTCTCCACCGTCAGCTCCACTTCAGCGCTCTTACTGCGAAACAGCTTTTCCTCACCCGGCCCATTAACTGTCAGCAGCGGTGGAGAATGACGCTCCTCTGACAACTCCTAGAACGACAACACATTGACCAACTGATATGTCAACACAAACAGGACATGAGCTCTGTTATACAGTGAAATTCAATCAGTAGAAGCTCACCACATTTATATTTTTACACTTAGTCATTTGGTAGACGCAGCAAGCAACAAATCTCCAAAAGTCAGAGAGAAGACATATAAAGCAAAGCACCATGAGAATATTTTTTTAAGTTCATAGGAAGCTGTGGAAGAGATTTGTCTGAAATTTAATTCCTCAATAGGCCTACATACCAGTATACAAATATCACTGACTGCAGATATTCCACTGTTGATACAGATTAAGCACAATTAATTAGATTTTTGGCTCAGAGGCCCCAGCTTGAGTCAGTGACAGGCCCATTAGTGTCACTATATTCAGACCTGTAGTCGAGGATATAGGAAACTCAGCCTAGTTGAGTTCTGGCCAGTAAGAGCCCAGATGAGACATATCAAGAACTGGTGTGAACAGGTTTCATGCAGAGCAAGCAGCCATGTGTGGAACCCAGCTGTGTTCTCATCATACAGTGTGATTAGCTTTTATTTATTCTACACGAGCTTCCTTAGCAGATGTAGTTTGCTTCATTTTCATGGGATCACAGATGTTTTTATCAGAACACTTTAAGATCTTCTCATCGATACTGACTTAAACATTTAGCTTTATACTGTTTACTGCATATTATATCTCTTATTTTGTATATTATACATACAGTAGCTGCATTGTAACAAATGTATTATCTAAAAACAATATTGTTGTAGCCTAGTTATTTAAGATTATATAAAAGTAAGTTTAATCTTTACTGATGTCTTTGTGATGTTTTTGTCAAGATCTACTTTTCATAAAATCTTTACTTTGATTCCTTGATGATGCATTTATTAACACAGTAATACATACAGACATTATTTAAAAGGTGAACTTTCTGTTTTTGCAAGGAACTAAATAATTGACTTGTGATCTGTCTGATTGCTTTTTGTTTATAGATTGTTTGCAAGCAGAACTAACTTCATAATATTACCATTAGAAATAGTGGTGAGCAGTGACTAGTATTAGCTTGTTAAAGTTATCTCTACAGCTACCTGGAAGACCTTCAAGCTACAAATCAGTTTTTTGGAATAAAGTGCATGGCTACAAACAAGACAGTTGGTGTCTCACAATCTTCCTTGGCACACTGCTGACCTTTAGTTAAAAAAATAAATGAATCTGGGTGCAAAAAACAATGTTCAGCTCGCTCTTACATTACATTTGGGCATTAAGTTGTGAGCAGATGTGGTTGCTAGGAGATTTGTGAGTCAAGCCTTCATATGCATTCACATTTTTTTGCATAAATAAACAGTCAGCAACATAAAAGTGAACTGCTTTTTTATTTGCTGTTTTTTTTTTCTTGCCTCATTAGGATTATTCTAAAATATACAATCAAGGTTAAGTCAACTGAACAATGATGCAGTACAAGAAAAACATTTGTCTTCCTATCATGTCAAAAACAGACTTCGACTATGACATTAGAGCTTGCAGATGGCTTTGCTCCAGTCTGGCACAGTCAAGTCTAACCAGTCTGCTTTGATATTTTCCTTCCCTGTTCCCAAGAAATGGATTCCAGCTTCCTTTCACGCAGTCATGTGAACCCCTTTGCTCAGTTTGAGGCTGTGGGCTAAAAGACTGCTCAGTTTACTTTTTAAAAGCATAAAGTTGAATTAGCTTAGGCCCACTGCCGACCCCCTGTCGCTTTCTGTCGTCTACTTTCTACATAGAGACTTAAACGTGAACATGTCATCGGCCAAGTGCCTCAGTGAAGCAATACAATCCTGCACTGTACTGTTACTGTAGAAAAATCTTGTATAATTAATTTCAGTGAGCCTGACTGTATTCCCCTGAGGACAACGGTTTATTATCTAGAGCTCAGCGGCTCTCTGTCTGTGCTTGGATGGATATAGAAATAAAACACACAGCCGACACAGCCTGTGGATGACCACTGTGTCCAGGGGAAGGAACAGGTAAAATCAAAGCTAAGACAACAACAGACCAGCCCCGAAGCCAACGGATCAGCTGTGCGTACACTTGAATAATTTATACTATGGATCATGTTTTAATCATAAATGAGTTTACAAATTTACAGCTTTTTTTTTTCCATATGTTGATCTCTAACAAGCTGAGTGAAAACAAAGCAGAGATGCAGTGGAGCATAAGCATGCAAATGACCAATTACTAATGAGCCAGAGTTCTAAGGACCTACAAAGAATTTCCATATTTATAGCACATATCTGTGTATTTTCTGCTCTCAGGGGATGTTTGATAATATAAATACAGTGTGCACTGAAATTTGAGGAGAGAAATTCAGAAAACGCCTGGTGAATTTACTAGCTGCATGTTGACATAACGTGTGCATCTCAAATTAAATGTACAGATTAAATTACATTTTGTGCCCTCGCTGCCGTCATTAACAAAACCTACTCTCTTTATAGCAAATGCCAACTGTGTTCTGAAGCTAAAGTTACTCTGAAGTCAACTTTGATGATAGTTCAGAAGAATTATTGAGCATGACAGTCTATGCAACACTAAATCTATGAACACTGCAGTCCCTTAGACAAAAGATGATGATGAAAGATGGTTGTCTTTGTATTGTATTTTTAAATATGGGGTGGAGAGTGTGTTTTCACGCACCTGGGAGAGCTGAGAGATGAATACGACCCATGGCAGATCAGGAAAACAGCAAAGGAAGAGAAAAAAAAGTTATTATACAATTAAAACAAGGCATTGGGTACCATTATTTTGAGAACACAGTGAATTAACAACACTTTCTGCACAGAAACTGACATCTTCTCTGTTTCTGGCTTGTTTGAAGGTAACAGAAGTAAAAGGGAAATTAGCCGGAGCACTGATTGCAAATGAAGGCTGAGCAGATAAATGAAACAAAGTGTTTCCACAAAAAAAAGAGAAGAGATCAGAGTCCCATCCACACCGTTTTTGTGACGTGACCCCCGGGAAACACAACAGCTCCGAGTGCTTAGCAACAAGATCGGTTACCTTCATGTTTTTCTATTCTTTACGTTATCATAAACAAAGTGAAATACACAGAATATATTATGCATAATGTAATATGCAAGAAAATGTATTCACATGAACACAATCTGAATGTGTGGATGTGAATGTATTTTCTATTTTAACAATGCCTCATTCCCTAAAGCAGAAACTTTTCAAGCTCCTTTGTAATCAATGGGATCCCAGATACTTTAAATATTCAACAACTTTCCTGAGAGCTTTCATCACAACGTCTCTGCACCACTGTTCATCTTAAGTACATCTACAATGTTTACTTATTTATCCAGGCATCAGTCCATTTGCTCCCTCAGCTTTATAAAGCTCCTGTTTCTACACTCTGGGTTACATGGAGACTGCAAACCTCCTTTATTTATTTATGTGACTATGCATCAGAGGTACTGTACACGCTTAGGTACCTTGAAGCATCATTCCTCCACAAACACACACACACACACACACACACGCACGCACGCACGCACACACACACTTCTTTTAGGTGGTTTTAATACCAAGTTTGTGGTTTAAAATATTGATGGCTGGCATTTCTGTTTGCTTCTCTGTCTGCCTCTGCATAGATACCATATATGGAAGGAGATGCAGAGAGAAGATTCAAGATTCAAGATTCAAGAAGGTTTATTGTCATTTCGCACGTTTATTGTCATTTCTTGTAAGTCGCTTTGGATAAAAGCGTCTGCCAAGTAAAGTAAAGTAAAGTAAAGTAAAGCATGGTATATACAGAAATACACAGGCTGAAACGAAATGCTGTTTCTCACCAGCCTCTACAGTGCAATAATCAATAAAAAATAAAAATGCAGTAATAAAGAACCTAACTGAGGATAAATAACAATCAAGCAGCAGCTTGCCGAGACACTCAGCAAACTCAGTCTGCTGAATGGAGAAAAGCTCCATTCAGCAGGTGTAAAAATGTAGTGGGGACTAGTAGTTTGCAGTTAGCTGTCAGCGGAGGGAAACAGCATCCTACAGTATCCTACTGGGCTTAGACTGATGTTCACTTCACTTACTGACAGATGTATTTCTTCGTTATTTATTACCTTCACTGTGTAGCTCAATTGTTCAGGGTGTTTTACTGTCTGACAAATGCCAGTCAGATAAGTTAAAACACCTTGTCGATAACACTAACATGTTCCCAATGAGTCTGCATTGATTTAGAACTGGATCTAATTTAACACAATTAAAGGTAGAGGACATTGTTATTTATCATTTGTTCATAAGTGGCATTGTGATCCTGGAATTTTGTTTATGTTTAGGCTTTCTGTGCAGTAGAAATACTACTACTACTACCAACACATAGACTGGCATTAGCTGGACATTTCAACCTGTTATGCATTAATTCAACCGGTCTATCTCGACTTATTGTCTCAAAAGAGAAATGGACCATCCCAAAATGAGCAGTCATGCAGGTGACTATGTTTATAGTTCTGTAAAATTCATGGCTGTTTATGTTTTCACTCCTGTGCATCTGCTCTGATCTTCCTGTAACAGACAGGAGTTTCAGAGCTTTCTTTTCCTCCTCCTTGCCTGAAAATTAACAATATGTATATAATAATTTAACATAAATAAGGCTGGGCAAGTTAACCAGACACTGGGCAAAGTTAATATAGTCAATATAGACATCAGGTTACAGAACACAACCTGATGTTTAAAATAAACATGTGCAATACATCACCTTTGAATTGATTATTGAATTTTGTGCATAATAATGCAATAAATTGCAGAAAATCATGTGATTTAATCGCTGCCCAGCACTAATTTTTTATTTTAAGTTTAATTTAATTCTATTTTGTTATGAAAAGACAGGAAAAAGGACTCCTTGCTTTTCTTCTGTGGTGTATATTGACACTTTGACATTTATTTGAAGACAGACTATTTTGGAAGCATTTTGTGACTACTCAGGAAAGGACTTGGGCAAAACATTAGAAAAATAGAACTCAAAGATATATGTACAATGTTTATAGTTATATAGAAATGTGTTTAAAGTAGTACTTATTCCTTGGCCATGGGTCATTTCAAATGGTTTACAACCAGTGTTTCAAAAATGTACTGGCAATTTGTGTTTGTGCTCTTTGTAATTCTCAGTATATTTAAAATTTTTAAATTTTAAATTTGAAAGTTTTTATTCATATCAAACATACATTTAGTCAACAATAGAAAAGTAAGTTGGCACAATTGTATTTTCATAGTATACAAACTTATAATTTAAAATTATTAGACATATAAAAGATAAATTAACTAAACAAAAGATAAATAGTGGGCACAACTCTGTGATTTGTGTTTTTAATGGTTGTTTTTATTTAATTTTGAATGCCCAAAAGAATTGAAATGATTTGATTTGCGAAGGGTCAACATGCTCAGCATTAGGCACCCAGCCCATGCTCTCTAAGAAGACGAGGAAAAACTCCCCATGAACCTTCAAACAAGCAAAATGAAGCAACATGGGAAGAAACCTCGGGAAAGGCAATTCAGAGAGAGATCCCCTTTCCACAGATGGCTGGGTGTGTGTGTTAGTACTAGTATCCTTGTGAAAAAAAGTTTCAGTATTACACCACAACAGTGAGGCCAAAACTGCCTCACTGTTTTAGTGTGAAATCAAGTCCTAACCCCCAAACAATCTTAAAAAACTGTCTGGAGGTTAAGAATGTGTCAATTGAATAATCCTCACGAGAATACAAGTACAGGTGTGTGTGTGTGTGTGTGTGTGATGTAGTGTTTGTTTTACATAGCTGAGCAGATGAATTTTCTGTACCACTTCTTTTTCTTTTTAGCAATCTTATGCTCAAGTTCCTCCACGTGTGCCCTCATAGAGCTCTCCAATGTCTCCCACTCCTGCTGCTTTTTCTTCTGAGCGTCTTTGACGTCCTGTGTGGCCTGAAGAAGAGTCGACCTTTCCTCCTCCCACTCACTGCGAAGACTCTCAAAGTGCTCCTCAGCCTTCTTCAGAGCAGCCATGAGGTCGCTGTTGGCCTTTTTCTGCACGTCAATTT
>JAUMHL010000021.1:17916596-17944593 GCA_032362345.1 Sandelia bainsii | reverse complement strand
AATGTAAAGTGCCTCGAGATGACTTTTGTTGTGATTTGGCGCTATATAAATAAAACTGAATTGAACTGAATTGAATTCACTAGCTGAATAAAACCACACACACCACTGCTTCTTCTGTTTATCATAACGTAAGGTTTGCATATTTGTCTTTTTTGTTTCCAGCACATAACAAAATGCCTTCTTCCTCCACCTTTTCACTTTTTAAAATGGCTTCAGTCTAATATTTTGTACCTAGAAGAAAAATATTTTCTGTGAAAAAGTATTTGGCCCCTTCCTGTTTTTTTTTTGTTTTTTTACATATTTGTCACATTTAAATGATTCAGATCATCAAACAAATTTTAATATTACACAATGATAAACCAAGCGATTTCTTGAATTAAGCACTGGCCAAGCCATAGCAGCTTTGAATGGCTATTATTTCTATATTACACAGCTTAGGACAGTAAGCACCAAAGTGTTCATCAGGCCACAGTGACTCAGAAGATGTGACAATAACCTCAACAACACCTCTGTGTTTACTGCCTGACACAAAATCAATGACTGCTGTCTTATCAAGAAATCGGTACACAGGCTGCTCGCCTGCTTCTGACCTTGTAATTCTGTCCAGGTGATGTTTGTGTGTGTATGTGTGTGTGTGAGTAAGTGAGAGAGGAAGAGGATTTTTTCTTCATGGCCTTGCACAACACTCAACAGGGTCTTGGTTGGTAACAAGATGCATCACGTGTTGCGGGTCTGTTACTTACCTCTGAACAAATTTAACGCTTTTATGCCTTATTTCCTCACTACAGTAAAAATGTAATCAAATAATATTTAAATTTTTATTCCTATTTTGAGACATTAGTCTATTTGCATTTCTGTGCAACAAAAAGGGTCTAAAAAAGGGGCTAATGATCAGTTAGCCTTTTAAACTGAAGAACTTACATTAGCATCATCTCGTCACTGGAACACAGGGCTGATAATGGGCCAAATCTCATTTAAAATGCTCTGTGGCAAAGTGAAAAACTGTTCTGTGGTCAGATAAATCGAAATTTGACATTCATTTTGGAAACCATGGGTGCCGCATCCTCCGGACTAAAGAGGAGAGGGACCTCCCGGCTTGTTATCGGTGCTCAGTTCAAAAGCTTGCACCTCTGATGGTATGGGGGTGCATTAGTGACTATGGAACAGGCAGCTTACACATCTGGAAAGGCACCATCAGCACTGACAGATATTGTACATCCAGGATTTAGAGCAGCATATGCTCTCATCCAGACATTTTTTTTCAGGGGAAGGCTTGCATATTTCAGCAGGACAATGCTAAACTACATACAGCATCTATGACAACAGCATGGATTCATAGTAACTATGTTGCTGCCATCAATTTCAAAATTACCCAGTTTTTTTTATATGATCATTATCTCAGTTTAAACATTTGATATGTTTTCTATGTTCTATTGTGAATAAAATCTGGGTTTATGAGATTTTATTAGTGATCAAAAAACATAACAGTTTGGAACACTGCACTAACACTAACACCAACACTGCATTATCTGAAGTGTACACTTTAATCAAAATAGATGCATTAAATGCAACTGTGCAGTTTAAATACATTAAAAGTATTTTTTTACACTTCAGACTCAACCACAATACAAAATGTATTTTGATTTAACATGCTAACATGTAGACTAGAAGAACAGTATTTTAGTATTTCAATCATTGTGGAGACAAAATCTAAAGTTTTGAAAATTCAAACTACACAAGTTACATTAAGTTTAAAGATGAAAGGTGATTAAAGGTAAATTACCAACCAATCTGGCCTTTGACCTCCCTGTTTGTGCTTCTGTGCAGCACAGCTCAACATCAATACTCGGTGGAAAACAAAATGTAATAAAAGTTCATCATTAAATGTCATGTCTTTGATGATATTGTTCAGCTTCTGCTCTAGACTTCTAGTGTTGACCTTCTTGGTATTGATGCTCTGTTTTGTTGAATCCAAGTTTTCTGGCTAAATAAACAGACAAGATGAAACATCAGCTCTTATCTGAGTGTCTCAGAGCTGAGGTCGTGGTTGGCAGCGTGACTCTACAATCTGCCAGACCTGCTGAGAGGCTCCTTATTAAGACTAATACACATACAAAAGCATAAACAAGCACTTGTGTCCGTTTTAAATCTACAGTAAGGTAAGATAAGGTACGGTTTATTTATATAGCACCTTTCAGGCACAGAGACAACTCAAGGTGCTTTACAGTGGCAATACATTAAAATCACAAAAGAGCAGCATAACAGCATGTTAAATAACATTAAGATCAGTAAAAACAAGATAAAAACTATTAAAAAAATAAGTCAAAAAGTAAAACAGAGCAACAAACATGTTATATATATATATATATATACATACACACACACATATATATAAACATACATACATATACATGCATGCACATATACAAATGTACACACACGTACACACACATGTATGTGCATGTATACTTCTGTATTCATACACACATATATACATGTACAGACACACATTAAAATTATAATTAAATACCATAAAAGAAAACCAGAGAGTATTAGCAAGTTAAAAGCTACGAGGGATATGCTACAGTGAAAAATAGTGGTTTTAGCCCTGATTTAAATGAGTCGACAGTTTTAGCAGATTTTAGATGTTCAGGCAACTTGTTCCATAATTGAGGGGCATAAAAACTAAAAGCTGCTTCACCCTGCTTGGTCCTAATTCTGGGGACAACGAGTAGGTTTTTCCTAGTTGATCTTAAATGTCTTGGGGCATCATATTTTAAAAGCAGATCTGAGATGTATTTGGGCCCAAAACAATTTAGTGCTTTATAGACCATCAGTAAAATTTTAAAATCTATCCTTTGGCATACAGGAAGTACAGGAAGAATTGGTGTGTGTAGTATGCTACTACAACAAATACACAGACTCTTAATGCTAATACTTGGCAGAACTAACTAACAAAACTGGCAGTGCAGCTCCAAAGCTTCACAGAGTTTATATGTGAAATAGTTTTCACCGTGTTTAAATAATAACATCACAATTAAAGTCTCTTAAACAGGGTGTGTAACCTGATAGAGGTGTTGGTCTTGTTGATGCTGTAAATGTCAGAAGAACAAATATCACTCTGTGTCTTACAATATAGTTGTTATATCAGTACAGGGCATCTTTTATGAGGGAGAAAAGGTGAGGGACAAAAAGTTTCCAGTGCAGACAAAATTTCACTCCTCTAACTCAACCTCAGAGTTAGCAAGTCCACCAAGAAATCTCAGACGTTGGCAGGATGAAGGCTGGCCATTGTCTTTTCAGCAGCAGCAGCCAGATTCCCCTCGATTATAAATGATTCAGTTACCCTCCCTCACCCCTACCTCTTCTCTTTTCTCCCCATTCTCCTGATACCTCATTCTTCTTTCTTTCAGTCCCGGCCACTACTGCCCCTCCAAACACCTTCACCGTTGGCGTCTCTTCCTGCCTCCCATCTCCATTTGTCATGCATGAAATCTTTTAATGGAGTTAACCAATGGGAGAATAATAGAGCGGCCAGACGGGGATCCATCTAATCCCTCGAGACTCAGCACTGTATATGTTTAAAATAGAAACTAGAAAAAAATAGAAATAAAAACTCCATGAGTTCACTGTAATATTTCTGCTACGCTCTTGTATTAGCCCTGAAGTTGAAAAGACCATTAAGGCCCTTCAAGGTCACAAGTTCAATCGCAACAACCCAAACTTGTCCCTTACATCAAAGGCCACGTCCAGATCTGCAGGCAATTTAAGATATTTAAAATGATATTTCCTCAAGCCTGCTAAGACCTTTCAGCACACAGACATACTTAACAGCACTGTGTCTGTTCAGAAACAATGTCCCAATCATGCAGGATTTTTGCACAGACCTTCCTCGCGGAGTCTTTTAGTATTTGTTTTCCCTTTAGGAGAAATTGTTAGTAAAAAAACTGTTCACAGTGAGTTTTTTTTACTAACAAATAAAAAATCTTTAATGAACTGATATATTACCATCCCATAAATATTCCTAAGAAATCCACTCCAAAAATGAATATAGTAAATTACCATTAATACTATTTTTTTGGTATTTACAGAGCATGACTGAGTGGCCACAGATTCTTTGGAGTATATCTGAATATGAGGAATTTCAATTTCCTACCCAGAAAATGCTCTAATCAGCCAAAATAACTAATTAAGTTTGCGTGGGTAGACGAAGAGGACTTAAACAAATATACAGCAGTGTGTTACCTGTGGTGCTGCAATATTGAGTGCGGGGTTGGCCAGTTCAAACCTCTCCTGGGATTTCTCTCTGGCCAGACGTGCCGTCTCCTTCACCTCTTTAAACTGATCTGCAAACTGCAGGTGCAGAGAGAGAAGAAGCAGAAGTCACACTGTGTCTGCCAGAATAACATAAAAAGTGAGCACTGCAACAGCAACACTCTCAGTCTTCTCTAAATCATCCTTCAGTACCTGTTCTTCTGTTAAAAATATATCTAACTTAACTTCTTAATTTGGCCACTTCTCTAGCATGCTGCTTTGCTCCAGAGGGATATCAGGAAGTCAGGAGAATATCTGTTCAATTTATTGTCAAGGTACTGGGACGTCTAACTTTCTATATTTGCTTAAGCTAATACTGCAGTTGCAATGTGCCGTACTTCATAAAAAGTATTTCCATACGTGTAATGGAGACATTTCATAGGTGCTGGTGTAAACATAGTTCAGCCACATCAGACGCTGACACAACATGTGTTAACACAAAGTAAAAATGGAGCCTTCATCACTACATCACTGTCCTGTCCTGATCCATAGTATTCTCTCTGTATAGTGTCTAATAATTGCTGTTTACCTGCTGCAGCTGCTGTTCTGTAGAGAAGCCCAGGCCATAGACGGTGTTGGCCCGGCTGTCTGCCCACTGGCCAAACTTCTGAGAGGTTTTTGTGAAGGTCATGTTTGGGGTGATGGTGCTGTTGATGATAGCCTGACACGACAAAGTATTAATAAAAATAAATAAAAAAGTACATAAATGAAGGAAAAGTGGGTGTTTTAATAAATAGCATGACCTAGCAGAGAAATACAGGATATAAATCAGAACAGAGCAAGAACAGAGAGAAAATCTTCAAGAAAAGTGGAGCTATAACCCACGATTGGAACAGTAATATATTTGACATTTTGTGTTAATATATGATTTTTTAAATAAATAAATACGTTCTTTAGCATAACTTACAGCAACGTTTGGGTTTCACAAATGTCTTCAAAATGATATACATTTAACTAAATTAAAACATACCACAGCTGTGATGAAGGTGCACTGCCTGTGCCATAATCTGGTGTGCAGCATTTTTACTTATGTTCTTTATTTAGTCTATAAGTCTACTTCACATACCTAAAAAACGTTTTTTTCAAAAGCAAAGAATTTACTATTTCCAACATCAATGATGCAGAACAGTAATACTTCTCGTCACCTTTAAATGACCATTTCATTAGAGCCCATTGATATTTTTAATACGTTCGTACATGCATGACCAGAAAAGATACTAATTTTCAAGAGGACAACAATTCATTGTGTTGTTACAGTGAACTGGTTTAGCTTGAAGTTTCATGCTTTTCTTTAGGATTCTCACAACAACAACAACAACAAAAACACTGGACATTTCATGTTTAGATTATGTAGTATTTTGAATCTGAAGCCTTTGCAGTTGTTTTGCTTCCAGTAAAATAAGCATTATAGAGGTCAACTGGAAAATTTCTGTGTGCAAATAAAGACAAAATGTCTACCAGCTAGACCAGAGAAAGAAAGAGAGCTAAGTGAAAAAGCTTGTTGTGTTGTGCGGAGATCTGTTCAGTAACATCCTCAAGTGAGCAGTCTGATTAGGTGAGTTTGTTGCCAAATGTAGATTTCTTTAGTCTCTTCTCCAAAAGCCTCTAGTCTCAGGGCGATAAATTAGCACAATTGGCTGCTAACAACAAAGTGCAGTGTTTTCTGTGAGTTTAATTTTGGTGCTAACAAGCTATCTTGTTATTGTTGGGACTCCCAGGTGCTTTAACATTGTTATGGATGCGGCATTACAGCTATGGGTGTGTTGTAAATATTCTGCTGACAATGTGCACATATGACTAATGCATTCCAACCAATGCCAGTCACATCCAAATGAAAAACCGATTTAAACAATCTCAGGACAGGATTCACAGAGTGGGCTAAAGCAACTACATGGCAGCAAGAGAGGATAGGTCAACAGTGTCTATGCTGATATAATATATGTTAAATATATGTTAAAAAATCCCACAAACTATCTGCTGAGTGTAACAAGGTACAATTTATTTATCACAATCTTCACATTTTTCCTCTTAAAATAACCTAAGCATATTTTTTGGTTTTTTCATGTCTGAAAAACTCTGCTACCACATCTGACTAAGCTCTAACCATTGAAGTGATTACATTTTCCCTTTTCCTGCCCTCAGTCTCCTGAACCAACACATAGAGCTTCTGACCTGCACATAATTGCCTGTGTCTGATCCTGTATAAATATATGTTCTGTGTGTATGATGTGACCATGTTGAGCTTTCACCTTAGTGCCACCCACGCTGATGATGCGGTAGACGCTGCGACTGGCATCGTAGAAGAAGGACACGGTGACTGCATGTTTGCTGGCCGGCAGCCAGTTGCGTTTGGTGGCTGGGTCAATCTGGAAGACATGAGCTCTGGAGCTGAAGATGGGCTGCTCCCTTTAAAAGAAAAACAGAAAAAACACAATATATTATTAAGGCCTTAATCTCTGTAGAAGAAGTTAGTTACAGTATCTATCTGTGTGTTTAGTGCTATTTCTCTGCTATATAATTTACATCATTAAATCAGTATAGTAAAAATTAACACTATTTTTAAAAGAAGTTCGTGAATAATTTCATTATCAATGGTCAAGACTGAAACACAGACATCTCTCCTTTATTCAGTTTTTTTATTTCATATTCAGGTTCTAACACACTGATTAATATCTGCACATATTCATGACTAGAATAGTTTTTGCAACCATGTCCACACTATGAGATAGATAGAAATGTATATTTTGAAATCTTTTACATCTAAAAAAGTTCAGAACTTGATGTACATTTTGAACTGAAGTTTGTTTAAGTCACACTTTGTTTAGCTAACCTCTGCCTTTGTTTTATACTGAAAAAATAATGAACTGAACTGATGTCTTAGAATGATACTGACTCCAAAGGTAGATACTGAAAACACATGTATAGTGTACAACAAGTAACAAGTACAACTTGCTGAGTGAACCTAGTCGTATGAACCTAGTAACCTTAAATGTTGCACAATGAATCTTCACATAACACATTATCTTCATCAGGGGGTGATGATGTCACCTTCACTCAGACCTCTTCATTTGTCAATCAGCTCAAACTGCAAGGTGAGCCTGAGGTCAAGTGTTATGTGCCCATTTTTTAAGAGACATAAATCAGTCCGTCTGTAGATCTGTGACACTCCTCACTGAGCCAGTTTGTCATGGGAGAAATTCACCCCAGGGGAAATAATACATGAATATAAAGATGAGCCAGCTTTGGAAAATCTCACTTTCCAGTGTGAATGCAAACTGCATTTATTATTATTATAATACACTGATATTATTATTATTATTATTATTATTATTATTATTATTTCATAATAATAAATGTATTTCTAAAGCACAATTTCAAAAACAGAGGACTGTTCACCAAAGTGCTGTACAGTAAAAGTAATAATAAAACAATAGATAAAAACATTGGGTAAAAACAATAGCTAAAAACATGACATTAAAAAGTGGACACGGTTAATCCCATTCTCCGTAATAATAATACATTTAAGTAGCTAATAGGTTACGTAGCTTAAAAGAAATAAATAAATACAAAACCATAAGAGCAAATAACCGAAAAAGTTCTCAGAACAGATGCTGCTTTTTAAAAGCAAAGATGGACGGGGAGAGTTTAATACAACGGTAAAGGGTTCCAAAGTTTCGGTGTAATGGCTGCAAAGGCCCTATCGCCCTTGGATTTTAAGCGAGTTCGAGGGATGACCAGAAGCAGCTCATTTGATGATCTTAGGGCTTTGGTTGAAAATTTATTCTGGAGTTATTCAGCGATGTAGGAGGGAGTCTGGCCATGAAGAGCTTTAAAAACAAAAAGTAAAATTTTAAACTTAATTCTAAACGTTGAAAGGTTGGTGTCTCCCCAATCGTCTACCTAAACCACTTGTTCATATATAATACTTTTCAAATCATCTTTTACTTAGCTACTGTATATGTATGTATGTATTTTTTCACCTTGCTTGTTCATAATAGTCATTTAATTATCTGTTCTCTTAAAACTAAAAGTAGAATTGATGACAGCATTCAATTTTACAGGTGTACATAAGATCAAGGTCAGTGAGTGATAATACACTATGTGTGTTATATTTAGATATCTTGTCTTCAAAAACAATACATTTGAATAAGAATTTGTCATGTGCTGCTTTATGAAAAAAATACAATAATCATTATAAAACTGTCTTTGCAACAATCTTTTTGCATTAAATGTATGGGATAAAAAGGGAAATATCACACACAGGA
The DNA here is from genome assembly GCA_032362345.1 of Sandelia bainsii. Classification (NCBI taxonomy): domain Eukaryota; kingdom Metazoa; phylum Chordata; class Actinopteri; order Anabantiformes; family Anabantidae; genus Sandelia; species Sandelia bainsii. The sequence goes on along the minus strand of JAUMHL010000021.1, from coordinate 17,936,014 downwards.
AACCTTTTAAACACAGTAATAGTCATAACCAGAAGGCTAAATATTGTATTCATGTTTAAATGAACTGATTATCATCATTATTTCATTTTGTTCATCTGTTTGCATGCAAACCTTGAATATGATTTGTGTGATTTTCAGAGGCCCTGAGGTCACTGATGCTTTGTTGGTGTAATGAGGCTTTTGGTGCAAATGAAGCTGAAGATATGCTAACCACTAGCAATCTAATTAATTGTCCCACTCTTTTTGAAGACACAACGCACTGCTCCCTACTCGCTGTGGGGACGAACAGTGGCTTGAAGCTCACAGGACAATGAGGGACTACACGGACACTTTGATGAATTCACGCAGCATTAAACAGCTAATAGAGTTTGCATAATGTCAATGTATGTAATGAGCCGTTCTTTTTGAAAGTAAATTATATACTGACATTAATGAGGATAATGTGCGCTGGGAGGAGGTTCAGTTCTTTGTCTAAGTAAGAAAAATAACAATTTATATAGGTCAACACTGGCTATAGGAAACATCCTTCCTGTTGGATTTGGTTGGAATTACTGTACATTTGCATACAAACAACAGCTGTTATTGTTTCACAGATTACTGTATGTACAGCTTACAATAGACAACAGCCGTCAAGGATAGAGATTTAGATATCGTCCAGGTCCAGGTTGACAGCAGTTGGAGGTATGACAAACATTACTAACTCATTTTTTACTAAACTAAAAGCTCAAACTGCTTCCTAACAAAAGCAACACACCGTTACAGACACAGCATCTGTGGATCAACATAAATGCTTCTTCCAAGTATTCAAAAATTTACCATTGTGATCATTTCAGTGCATAAATTAGTAAGTCTATCACCTTTAAGAGGTACCATGCAACTGCCGTTTTAGCAATTTCAGTATTTAAGTGACAATATTTAGTGACTAAAAATGTAATTCAATGAAAACATTACAGTGCTACAAAGCCTCTCAGGTGGGAGATGGGATTTTGAGGCTTGTGGTAAACCTCAACATGTATCTCACCATCAAGAGGTAAAATCCTACTCAAAACATCAGACATAAATCCAGCACAATAACAGCACAACGAAGAGTATTTAATTATATTCAATAAAATGAGTTATCTGGATGCATAACTGATAAGCAGGACGTTAAAGGCAATAAGCCAAAATAAAGAAAATGAAATAAAAATATTTCAATCATATTCTCATCCTTATGAGAATGATGACTGTCCATCAGCTCACAGCTGTCACACCGGATCACAGAAATTAATGTCCTGTCATTCATTTCAACCATCTTGACACTGCTGCGTGAAAAACATGTCAAGCTAATCAGCTCAGACAGGATGCATCATGTTGAAGTTTGATCATATGAGCAGATTAAAACCAGATTAGATTCCTCCTGAGGTGAGGGTGAGCAAACACTGCACAGTCGCTTCAAGTCTTATCTAAGCCAACGCAGTGCAGTAAACAGGAGTGAACAGCAGTGGAGTCTGATGTGCTACGGTGTCGTGCATTTTACACACATCTGAACCAATTACCATGAAACTCTGCAGCTCTTGATTGAATCAGGTGTTGAAAGAGTAAAACCAGCATGATGGGCCAATGATGGGTGATGACGAGCAAGTAAAACAGAACTTGTAAACACTTCTGTCTAGCTCTTTTATTAATAAGACATAAAACTGGTAACTTATCCTCCTGCCAGGTGAATGGCCCGAACAAGCGCTTCAACATCCGTTTTTATGCCGCAGACACCATTTTGTAGGTTTTTGGTTCTACTTTCACAGGCTCACTTTTCTTCAGTGTGCCTTTAATGCTTTATAAATATTACTTTATAATTACTATTTTCCTACTATCTAAAACGGTACAAAATCACTCTTGCATACACATTTTTCTGTTTAAAATTAAATACTCTCTTTTCAAAATTGTAAAACGATTGTTCAACTAACTTTATTAGAAACATTTCACCATCAGCAGTTAAACCTAGCACAGACTTGGAGGGACCATCTTGTTGAGAATATTTTGATATTCACCTGTGATGAATATCAAATTAATCATACAACTGAAATACATAAGAATAATAAATGAGTAAATGCATATAGTTCATTTCCGCTGTTGCCACTTTATGATTGTGCAGCAGTATACTGGGGAGACCCTCCTGCTGTGAGCTGGAGCCCTAAAAATCCAGTGAGTGGTGATCTGGATCAATTATTTTTAATGTATATCAGGTCATACATGCATCTGCACATCCCTTCCTCCTCCATACACACTCACTGCTACTCATCCACGCATGAACGGAGAAAGAACAGCGTTCAGATTACAGCTCAGTAACTAAATGAGTCAGAAATATGACATGTTTCTTGAGGTGTAAATTGATATCTGTTTAGATGCTAAATCACACTGCGTTTCTCAGGACTGAGAGTCAAAACTGTCTTTGTATGTCTCAGAGTCTTACTTAAGACTCAAAGTGGAAGCCTGTTTCCTAGAAATTACATTTACATACAACTAAAAGGCAGATACAGTATGTTTTGTGGGAAAAATACTGTAATCACCACCAAATTATGTTCACTACTAACCACCATTTTGTTAATTTATGTATTTTGCAAACACACTAAGCCTTAGTCACTTGGTTAAAGTTGGAGAATGATTGTGGTCTGATTAAATACTGCTCAAATTAACAGCAACTTCAGTCCCAAACCACAATCTTTCCCTGATTTTGATCTAAGTGCTTTTGTTGCACAAACTTAACCACAGACCGGACTTTGAATGCAAACTACAGTCTCTGGTGTCTCAGTCATGGGCTTTAGAAGACTGGCATTTACCCAACCACCTCCTTATGAATCTGCTGGCATTAATTAAAGTGTATTAATGTTTTATTCATTAAAAATGTCTCTGACAAAAGAAACAGTGTCTTTGAATGTAATTCAGTGAGCAATAGCATTCCCTTAAAAATGTGTTTGCTGTTGTTTACTGCATATAAACCAAATTTCTGATAAGTGATATGAGGTGGAGTCCTTTGGGGTAAGTGAAGGATTTTTAAGTGAATGTTAAAGATATTTAGGTTTAATATACAATATTATGGAAAAATAAAGTCCAACCAGAACCCGCTCTTTGATGTTACCACAAACTAAGACCTGCTGAATATGTATTGAATATGTATAATTAAGAATGGCACTTAAGGAACATTTTCTCTCAGAAACCATTCAACTTACAAACTAACAAATTATACTATTAAAGCATTATGAGAGCAACAATGAACCATAAAAAAATTAAAATGCCCCTTTGTGATTTGTTCTGTGGAAAGACACCTTAGCACTGGAGTTAGTTTTAGTTTAAGCAAAGGAATCAAGGAAAGTGTTGGAGGTTTTCCAAATCAACAGTTTAACATGTACATGTCTCAGCCGACTATGTCCTAACACAGAGTTCATAATTGTTCACTCACTGTACATCATTCTACATGGGAATGACAAATGAAGCAAGCAATTATTACTTGCCTGTTATCTTCTCTATTAATCAATTAATAATCAGTTCAGATCACAAAAACAATCAAAAACCAACACGTGTGGTTAATAACATCTCTCAAAACAAAGAAAAGCAGTGAGAAATAACCAAAATAATTAGTCAATTATCCTTTCAGCTCTATTTGGAATACCAGCTAAAATAACAAAATATTTTTTAAGTATCTCTCTACATGTTTGCAAAAATACTACTATTTGCAATAGTGCCTATAACAGTGCTAAAACTAAAATGAGTTACCACAGAGAGCTGGTTTTGTTATGGAAACCGACAGAACAGCTTGTTACAAAGCTGCTTTTTCATTTAAGGAGAACAGCTAGTACATTCTCCTTGGGATTTGTTATTTGTATTCAGGGTCAGAGTGGAGGAGACAGAAAAAAAAGACAGACTGTAAGGGAACAGGGCTGAATCCTCAAGTGTGGTCCAAACCTCTATGGGCACAACCACTTTTCGTGCCTTTCTGGGGACATTTCATCTTCTCTTCTACACATCTTTGTATTCATGCAACGCACAAGTCTGCAGCAGTCTGATGCAGGGGACTGTCACTGCCGGATCATCTGATGAGTTTGATGTGGTTCCAACCGGCTGCATGAAAACTATACCCTCCTTCAAAGCAACTTCTTAAAGTAGGCCTTAAGAAAACCTTTAGTTGGTATTCTGTCATTGTCAGAGGCGAGCAAAGCAGCTGAGTCTGAGCTGAAGGCTCGAGTTAAAAGTTTTCACTAATCCACTAAACATTCTCTACAACCCTCAATAAAAGCACCGCAATGACACCAGCTAGAGGAGGAGGCGCGCGGTCCTGAGGCCGCCAGCTACACTCCAACCTCATGATATATTAATTGCCATGAAGCATTCAGATGATTTTTGAAGATATGGGTGTACATACTAGATGAGCGACCTGATGGAATACCAGACTGATCCAAACAAACAGCCCTTTTCCTCCTCCAGTTTGTCTCCTGGAAAGGCTTCTGCTGAGAATGCAAGCTCTTTGTCAGCTTCACATTCGCACAGATGAAATAATTCCTCTAAGGGGCAGGAAAATATTGCAACGGTATTTGGCTGCTGCCTGCAGCAAAGGCCATAAACAGAGGAACTTCTATGATAGCTCCATCTGGACATGCTGGAACACTTACAGTTGGAGGGCTGAGCTTTTCTACAGGGAGCAGTCAGAGAACAAGGAGGCTTTACTAAACTTCCTCTGAACTACGACGCTTCCTTCACTGCAGGCTTTCATGCTCAGCTTCAAATTACTGTCCAGGCATCAGTTCATTACCTCTCGTGAGAAATCACATCTCATATAGACATAAACCGACAGAAACATAGTGGAAAATGTAATTTCTCATTGTATTTTATTTTATTTGATCGAGGAATAGCTGCTGCTCTAGTCTTCATAGATTTCAACATTTTGGATCTGGTCTAAAATAGGCTTATTCAAAACCATATTCAAAATGCATAAATTAAATTTCAAATTGACCAGACAAGGACAAGAGGACGTTCATACTAAGTCTGAACAAGCACTAGAATAGTTTATCCAAAATGCGCTTGACCATAACACACAGAAAGAGACTGACAATACCATGACATGGTGATCTCTGTAGAGGAATCTGCAGAGGTCAAGGACAAAAATAGGAGTGGAAGACCGGTAAAAATCTGATGAGACTTTTCTTTGAGACACCGGAAGAAGTCCAGCAAGGACCTGACTCAGCATCTGGCAGCTTCATCTGGATGCTAAGTTGATCCTTCCATTGCCTGAAAAAAACCTGATAAGATCTGATAAGGATTGGTCTTTGTGAAAGGACAGCAGCCAAGAAACCCCTTTTTGTATTTCTAGTTGTTCTAGTTCTAGTAGTTGTTGAAAAAACTGAGAAATAAATATATATGGACACCATATAATTGCTGAAAAATGAATCCAATAGTGGCCTAAGACTTGTGCACAGTTCTGTATGTCATGTTTCCCTGCTGTTCAGAGGTCACACTCTTTGCCTCCTTCATGATTATGTCACACTATGTGATCAGAGCTGATAGCAAGTCTACTTGAATCACAGACACTGGCCCACAAGAGACAGACAGCAATAAAGTAGGACTCAACCCAAATCACCTGGATTGAATAAATTGAAGTCAGTAGATGTTTTTTAAAACATTTCAAATTGGAGGAGACTTGATATATCAAAATAACGCTCCAAAACTTAAATCTTAATCACTTAAAAGTATGTCTCCCGCTTGATATGGCAAATCAGAAAGTTTGCAAAAGGTCTGATAAAGATGTTAAGTAAGGGCCCAAGCAAGACCATTAAACATTCAATATAAAGATGTACGCAAATGACCTTCCAAACAGCTCAGCTGCCACAAGAAGGAACTGAGACATACAGGCATTTAAATTTCTATGATTTTTACTTCCCTTTAGTGAAAGAGAAGTGAAAAATAAAGTTGTAGTTGGCTGAATCATCTTTGTGTCCCAGAAGCAGTAAAAAAAATCCGCTCCACTTCCATTTGTAGTGTTATGTTACCATCTTATTGCACCACATAAAGTACAATAACTAATAAATGAGTAAATGTTCAGAATCTATATATAAGGTAAAACCCAAGCTTCCTGCAGGCTGTGATGCAACTTTCACTCACAAATCCTGTGTTTAACAGTGCTGAAACAAGCAGACAGTGAGTTAGTCATTTAGGCAAATGTAAATTAACTAATGTTCTGATAATATAATAATATTTATGGTCATTTACTCAAAAACGCTAAACAATCACTGACCCCAGCTTCTGGAATGTTATTATTTGATGCTTTATCTCTCATCATTGTTAATTTAATATCTTGTGAGGCCCGGGTACATAATCACATAAATTCAGTTTATATCGCCCAATAACACAGATTAAACTCAAAGGGCTTCACAATCTGTACAACATACAACACCCTCCATCCTTAGACCTACATTCTGACCAGAATTTAAAAGGGAAAAAATGCAAGAAACCTCAGGTGAAGGACAAGATTAAGGCTACTGGTCACTGCAATCATTTAATAACCTCCTGAGACCCAGAAAAATAAAAGATACTGGTGGGTATGGCAGCCACTTTGGAAAGACAGGTCTTCTGTTTCATTGGACAAACCCCAACAAATCACATATCACTGGAAAGCCCAGCATTTCCTCTCCACAGCACAACAGGTTTTATTCTTGTAGACTGTTTTGTTTTTTAAATAAAGCTGTGAAATAAAGCTGTGAAACTCTCGTCCCTTACAGAGGAAAAAATGCATTGGAGGTTAAAATAATGGGGTATAATATCCACAGTCTCTTTCAGTGCAAAAATTTATATTTCCACAGACAGCGTTTTCTTGCTTGCTGTAGTGGAGGGATACTAAAACAAAGAGTGAGTACTGAACTGAAAATCTGGACAATACCCAACTATATTAAAGTTGTTGTGGGACCAAATGTTTTACACAGACAGAAAAATGTGAATCTATGTGAGTCTGCTTTGCAATATTGCTGCTACACTTGTCATGAAAAAAAAATCATGTCCAGTCTGCCAGTTTGAACAGAAGAAGTAATGACCCATATGTCTGTGTTTGCCCTGGTTTCTGAATGCATCTGAAAGGAGTTAATTTCAGTCTAAATGAGTGAGTCAGCTGAGTGCTTCAGCGGAGCATCAATTTTCACCATCTGTGCATTAAGACTCCACACAACTGGAAGCCTCCTGTGGTCTTACAACCCTTAGGGACTTCAGACTTTGCAGAAACAGGAAAAGCTTTTTGCTTTTCTTTTTGTCAGTTTCTCTTTGTTCCTCTGAAAACATTTCTCCTTTAAAGGGTCTGCTTCCTCTGACCACTAAGAGCCAACAGCGTGGTGTCCACATTCCTGAGCCAGCTAAAGTATCTGGCCCAGTCCAGCAACATGACACGCTACAACTAAATACTGAAATAGCACAGCATGGGCAAACACTAACTCACACTGTAGCTACTCGAAAATTCACCATATCTACAGCACAAACCACAACTCAGCATATACACTGTCCAATTTTTCTACACTGGCACAAAGTGAGGAAACCTTAGGTGTAAAGTGAGGATTAGGGTCGTCAGGTTTATGTCCTTTTTGATCAGAAGATGTTGACCAGCTCTCTTTCCAGTATCTTCCTGGTTCTCTGATTTATGAAAATACACTACACAACCATAAAACTTTAACTAACAAAACCCTTGGAAAAATACCACAAACATGAGCTTTGGTTGTGTTGAACAACAGCATGGCACTTTGCTTATGTTAAGGTCAGCTCCTCTTGCAGGGGTTTGATAACTGCAGTCTCAAAGTGTGTGAGTGTGTTTTCTGTATTCAAGCTATGAAGGTCAAGGAGAGAGTTGATCTTTCATCTCAATACTCTGCAGGCACTTTCATGCCACTAAAACAATGAAATGGAGTGAGCATAAAAAGAGATGACTGTTTATTCATGCAATTGCAGATTTCTGCAAAACAGCAACTAAGAAGCTTTTCTCCCCATGGAGCATCTGAGTTCTCATTTGCCACTGGGAGGACATAGATACTGAATTGTTTTTATGTCATTATGCTGCAGATTAACTGAAACCAAAGTTTAGACATCCTGTGTGCTGAAGCAGAAAGATGGACTGTGACGTTTTGCAGAGTTCGATGATAAACTGGGTTCACTCACAAAACTGTTTGTCAGGAAGTTACATCATGTTATTTTGATGTTTTATGTATTTCTAAAACTTAAACAAAGGAGATATAATTTTGCCCATTAGTCCCTTCTAAATGGTAATCAGGTACATTTTTTTAACTCTGAGCTTGTCAGTAACCCAGGTAATGGTATTTACAAGAGATCTACAGTACATGAGAGCAACTGACAACATTTGAGGTTTCCGAGTACACTGCCCCTCTCATCTGAAAGACATCACACTAAAATGACCATCACTAAACAGAGGAGGTGGGTTATGACATCACTTGTCATCATTATCACTTATAATGCAACATCCCTACTCACACAGTTTAACACCCATTCACACCTTGACTCGTGGGGCAATGACCCGCTACGTGTTAACGACTCCATGCCCACATGACTCCCCACTGGTCAGTTTTGCATAAAAAAGCCTCTAGGATGAGAGGTGTGAGGTAGTCAACTAATCCTTGCAGCTCTAGTGACTTTTTGGGCAGACCATAACTCGTCTTCCTGAGTGCTGTGACAAGCCAAGCCGACACTGAAGAATTAGTGGTGACTAAGACCAATTGTTGCATCGCGTCACTTCACCTTTGTCTGGGACAAAAAGTGGCACGACAAAATAAATGTCTATACCACCAGATGGCAGTAGTCAACATCTGTCATTCAAAAGTGGAAAGTAAAAGATGACCTAGGACCGAAGATATGCAAACTGTAAACAAAGCAGCACTTGCTTACTGTTTTCAAAACACACTCGTTTTTCTAATATGTCTGATAAGAGGTTGTAAGTGGCGCTTGGGTCAATTTCTCTCCTCATGCAGTGATTTCCTAAACTGAACAGCCAGTTAGGGTGGAGTCCGCCAATGATTCAACATGCTGAATCAGCTGAAAAGCTGCAGACAAGGGCCTGACTAGTGCCAATGGTGCGGACACACCACAAAAACTAGGCCGACAGAAGCTCGCTGATGGTTGACAGTTTGGTGTGCCACGGTCCTTAAAGAGAGCTGCCAAGATTCAGTGAATGTGCTCTCATGTGGCTGCGTCCTGACTGTGTTCAGTGATGGGGGAGAGCAGCAGCATTCAGTCGACCAATTAGCAGTCAGACAGAAATGTGAATGTTTAACAACTATTTTAGTTAGTGTGATGATCTTTCGAGCAACATTCTGCGGGTTACAGAGTGGCTTTAAGATGCATGTTGCAGTTCAGTTCAGGTATTGGCACATTCGTCTCTTGAGGATTTCCACTTCGTGACGTTATACTTTCATTGCACTGCAAGTCAGAGGGAAACACTGGATCTTTTTACTCCACTCCAGCTGTCACTACTTACATGACAGCTGTAGTTATTTTGAACATTAATATTTGACATGCAAAACACACCAAGAGCTTGTAAAATATGCTATGCACAGTTTAAACTAACCCAACAGTATATGAAACAGTCAGGCTGCGATGGAGCAACTGACAGGACGACAATATGATGAAAGAGACACAAGGCAGCAACAGTGAGAGGAGGAGATCATGCTGACAACATCTGCACAACATGACAAGCATGAAACTCTGCACTCTGTGAGTCTTACAGTTAACAGTACAGTTAAATTTTTCACAGATACTGAGGGAAGGATAAACATTATGGAGATGTGACGAGGGTGAATTTTATTCAGAAGCAAATAAATGTTTGATGAAGAAGGGATGGGCAGATTGATTCCCAATGTCTAAATGCTACACATCCTGATGTTTTATTTTTGGGTTTCAGACAAGAACCAACTGCATTAATGCACAAAAGCTCTTTCTCAATTTACTGAGGTAATTTTGACTGCTCATTTTTTAGTCAAATATCATCTACTGAATATTAACCACACAAACGAATAAATTATGAATAAATAGCCCAGTCTTGGCTGACATTTAAGTAGATTTGGAACACACCAGTATCAATACTGTGATCTGATGCCCAGCATAATTTAGTAGGAGATCAAAATCTCAACTTGCAGTATCGCCCATCCCTGCCATGCAGAGCCACGACACAGAGACGACGGTGTGTTTGTACCTGTCTCGGTGTAGCGGGTACATTTTACAGCTCGCTGACAACTCCTCTGCAGCAGGACAAGAGGAAATAGGATCAAAGTTACAAGGTGACATTTAGCAGCAAGTAAGGCATTATTTAAGGATATCCTAACCAAGTGCAGTACCAATCCAGAAATGAAAAATATTCTAAACCCAACACATGGCACAGTCTAGAAAAAACTATACAGTTGAATTCAGATGTGTGTAAGACTTGAAAAACCCTGCTGTACAGAAACCACACTACAGTGCTTTCAGTAACAAGAATCATATGATACACTCAAATAAATAAGTGTGAAATTACAGTTCCATTTAAAAAACGGTGCCTTAACATACTGGTCACACTGGAAACTGGGTTCTCCTTTCTCTACCTTCAGTAGCCCACAGCTGTTGACCATACTGTTTTACCAGGTATTGATCAAATATAACCTAACTGGATGAATGGCAAATCTACTCTAGGTTGTAAATATCAGAAACACTTCTTAAAGAAATCTCCCATCATGTTGAGTAACATATTCAGTCTGTACAGGGACCTACAAGAGCTCAGATGACACAGATACGTAGCTACTTTAACTTAAGATGTACACAGCAACTGTGCACTTAACACTCATTTTGTTTATGGACTTGAAGTGGCTGTTAATCAAGACTATCCTCCTCCCGGTGCTCACTTCTGTCAAGAGGGTAGAATGGCTGCAGTCTGTCTCTGTCTAACAGGGGTTGTGCAGATTACTGTCTGAGTGTGCAGGGTGGCCCTGAGACCAAAACATGCCCTTTATAATTTCTTTTTGGACAAGGTGATTTAACTGTGCTGCAGAGTTAAGATCATCAGTCAGGGCACCATCAAAACAAATGCATCAAACACTCAACCTCAAGAAACTGACCACGTGTTTGTTTCAGGCCAGGTCAAACAGCAGACTTTCCTAACGTTGTCGGTGTTATATGGTCAGCTTACTACTTGTGAAAAGGTGAAAGTTTGACAGACACTGCCACTTGATTTCTCATATACACATTAAGACGTTTAACTACTCTGTGTCTCTCATCTTATGTCCAACCATATGGAATACGACAGTGGTATAAAATGATGGAAAGATGAAAGATTATATACACGTAAAACTGATCTCTGAGTGAAGTTCAAAGTTTAACAGCATTCATTCAAAACTGTGACCACAGGGTTGAGGGTGCACACACAGGTCAAAAGCTGTGTGTAGTACAGTGCTGTGAAAAGATATTTGCCCCCATCCTGATTTATTTTATTTTTTTTGCATATTTGTTACACTAAATAATTCAGATCATCAAACAAAATTGAATATTACACAAAGATAACCAGAGTAAATTCAGAGTACAGTTTTTAAATTATGATTTCATTCAAGCTGTCCACACCTGCCTGGCCCTATGTGAAAAAGTAATTGCCCCTGGTTGTACTACCCTTGGTGGCAGCAACCGCAATCAAGCATTTGCAGTAACTGACAATGAGTCTTTCACATCGCTGTGGAGGAATTTTTGAAATAGTTTTGATTCAGCCACATTGGATGGTTTTCAACCATGAACAGTCTGTTTAAGGTCATGCCACAGTATCACCACCATGATGTTTGACTGTTTGTATGATGTTCTTTTATGAAATTTGTGTTAGTTTTACGCCAGATGTAACAGGACACACACCTTCCAAAAATTTCAACTTTTGTCTCATCAGTCCACAGAACATTGGAGATAATCAAGATGTTTTTTTGGCAAATGTGAGATGAGCCTTTGTGTTTGTTTTGGTCAGCAGTGGCTTTCACCTTGTTACTTGTTGTTGCCCTTTAGGAAGGGGGCAAATACCTTTTCACATGATGCAAACCTACCCCAAATCCTATGTACAACAAATGACCTGAAAGTGGTCCGAGCTCTCATAACTGAAGGATGCACGAGTGGCCTTTGTTTGTGTGTTTTGTCATATGACATGATATATTATATCCACTACATATCAGCAAACGAGTGAAATGTAATGTAGCCACGATCTCTCAACATGTGAATTCGACCTTCTCACGGTCACAGTTGTCATTCAGGTGTAAACTGACATCAGGCCTCTGATGAAACTAGGTCAAGCTCTACGTTTCACAAATTATTTATTTTATCTATCAGAATGTAAACAGAGAAAACATTGCAGTATCACGTGAACCAAAATGCTTTAAAGGAAAGAAATTATGTTGTTTAACCGGATCAAGCAACCAAAAGCTCAGAAATTTCACGCAAGTCACCACAAAGTTCACTTTTCACACAATTAGCCATGTGAACAATCACTTCCAGACAGCAGCAGGATAAGCGAATTGTACATGTCAGACACAAGTCTCTAACTTACCCCATGCTCTGAGAATCTGGCTACTGTTTTGGGGGAATTATTCCACTCGGTAACTCTTTTTGTCCTTTTCTTCTCGGTCTCCAAACCGATTCTTTTCTTCACTGAAGTCCTGGTCGTGAGTTACATTTCTTGAGAAAAAAAAGACAAATCACTTCCGAGTCCAGATTCCCTCCGTTTCCCCTCCAACGGTACTCCTCTCCTCTCAAGTCAGATGTTGTACTCCAGCCCGCCTGCCTTCCTTTGTCCGCGGTCTTCCACTGCGAGCAACACCGCGGATCTGTCGTCCCTGTGCGTAATTACGCACCATGAGCCGTTTGGCTCAGCGTTTGGCAGGGGAGCAGGAGGAATGTCGATGAAAAACAAACGACAGAGTACTTTTGTCTCAAATCTTTCGAGGACTTCTGTGCTGTGCTCCCCTCACGCCTCTGTGCCAGATCACAGTGGCATCCCATTCAACTATCTCGGTGGGACCCGTGCTGCCTCTTCAGCGCCATCTGACGGCGCCAATGCAATTTACAAACCAGAGCCTCCAAATTCCCACTTTCCACTTACTGTGTAAATGTCAGAATATGAAATTCAATATGTGGAAATGGGCTGCGGACAGTCTTAAAAGCCCGCCTCAGTGTGTATTTACGAGGTGCAGCGTAATAAAAGCTTGAAGCAACAGAAATCAAGCACTGCAGCCAAATGGCTGTTTACAGAAAAGCCTCAGTAAATAATCTCTCAGATGTTCAATCCTGCACCCGCTCTGTGTTGATCTCACATTAAATCAGATAATATTCAGAATAAAGCTGTTTGTAAAAACCCATGTGGGAATCATATCAAGCACTAAGATGGATAAAATCAAATGGAAGCATTAAATATCTCCCTGTTTATGGGAAATATTACATGAAAAAATATCACACAGATCAACTTACTATATCTCTAACAAGATACACTTGGAATATTATACATAAATATGTTCTGCCAGCAAAGAAAGAAATACAGCTTAGAATAATGCCAAAAAATATATTTGTGATTAGAGTAATAAATTATTTTTTAAGCAGAGCTGACTAAACTTGATTAATACTGCATTAATATGAGGACCCTTATTAAAACAGCCTGTAGAACATCAAAGCAAGTTAAAACAATAACAGAGAAATATGTTTCCAACAAAAGAGATATACACTGGAAAGCCCTGGAAAGTTTGATAGTGTTTCTAACTATCAATAATCATGTCTTGAACTCCTGATCTCATCTTAATTATTAAATAAATAAAAAACTTTCTTTACAAATCTAACTTGATATGATATATTTATTCATAGCAAATATATAAAATGGTACAACTGGGGGTTGGATTAAGATTTCTAATGATGTCAAGGCAGTTTCGGAAATGTGAAACTCTCATGCAGCTGCTAACTGGTTAAAACTAAGACAAGAAAACTGATACTATATATTTCTCCTTGTTGAAGCTTCACAGCATTTCTCATAAAACTAGTGTAAATCACTGCTAACATGCTTAGAAAGAGCTTCTCTTCTCCTCATTTATTCACAGAGGCCTTGGTTTTCAGTCGCAGCCTATTTAAAATAAAGCACTTATTTGCATGAATATTGGCTGAATAGCAGAGTGGAACATCAAATGTAGTGGAAGAGAGATGGGAGCAGCTCCCGTGTACTAATCGTGCTGCTCAGTGGCCTGTTACAGCGATGCAGCTGACTGCTCCTTTGTGCTGTAGGGAGGCAACAGGGACATCAGATCTCTGCCTCACAAGCAAACAACCATCATGTTCATTTAGAGAGACGATTCTCAGATGGTCCGAGGCAGTTTGCAGCACAGTTGGACATTTTGGGCAGGACGGAGCTGAACCTCCAGGCCTCTGCCTTTAACACACAGGGCATTTATCAGTTCTGGCAGCCCAGTATACAGACACAGATGGGTCTCCTTGGTGAGGATTTTCTATTTTTCTCTCTTTCTATCTGTCTCTCTCCACACAAGCAGCAGCTGAAGCAAACTCATAGTATCTTCTTCACACTCACTATGGCTGGTGAAACAGAAAGACAAATACATGTGCAGTGTGGAAAACAAGGAACCATCTGCAGTGTAAATCCTGACAGAGAATTAAATCTACTATAGTTACATCTTCAAAGAAGCTCTTTTTCATTTAATTTTGCCTGAACTTTAGTTTGGGAAAGAAGCAATGGCAGAAATATCTGCAGTTTTCTAAGACGACAAGTGATTCTATTCACATGCTTATCCCTATATCACTCAGATAATTTGCACTAGAAATGATGGAGGTTCCTGCATGATACAGTTTGCTTGGTATGATGAAAGATCGGTGGAAGATCAGTCGTACGGTAAAAAATTAACTTGCAAAGACATGACACTAGCTTAAGACAAATAATCATGTCATAGAGAACAGTGTTAAGCAATAAAACAGTAAAAGACACAAACAAATTTGCTAAGTTCACCCAGTTGTTGTAGCCTGTGCCATTTAAGTTATAGTTTCAGCAGCTGAACATCGGGTGAAAGACACTGAACATTGTCTTTCAGGCTCACTTTTCTGACATCTCATGAATGCAAAGATCTTCAGCTGTCAGGTGTCAATTCTTAGATGTCCAATCATCCTATGCACCTGCAGCAGCACCAGTGCTTTTACAGTAACTGCATTGCAGTGCATTTTAGCACTTTGTTTGTTTGTAACATCTGAAAAAAATAACACCAGACACGCCTTTGCATGCTGATGAGTATGATGAATATGATGAAGTGTTGTCAGTCTAGTTGAGTGGCTTTAAAAAGATAATGGTGGTGTTACAGTGGTATCTTCATGAATGACAGTATTCATGAATTATCTGTGATGGTGAAACAGTGAGGTATCGGTCCATCCTGTCCCCCAGGTCCCGTTAGTTATCCTTCAATTCTGGGAGAAACAAGCTGGAGAACACATCAGTGTCACCTACAGTATGAATGATGATAAATATCACTCAGGTGAATCACTATCAAGAAATGTGGATTTGTGGAATAAAGGAGGTGGAACTGACATTTACTTGGTTTTAGTATAACGCAAAGTTCAAACTGGGAGAACAGTCGTTCAACTTTACCAACCCCAGAGTTGGTGGTTTGACTCCCGATTCCCCCGATTCTTGGCCACATGTCAAAGTGTCCCTGAAGACACTGAACCCTTGGTGACTCAAATGCAGCTGCCTGTGCACAAGAATTTCTCCAAGAAGATTAATAAAGAATTAATTATTATTAATTTCATTTTTTTTCTTTCATGAGTTTCAAAGATATTTTATAATATTTCAGTGTTATTGTTCATCATTTAACAAAACTGTCAATTTAAAAAGGCCAGAAGCTAAAAGGACCCGACATATGTTTTCCTTGATTCTGAAATATTAAAAAACAGTAAGGAGAACAGCAGAACAGTGAGTTATCAAACAGACTGTTAAAATCTGCAGGTTCTGGTTGACTTCACCTCAGCCACATGAACAAAAGTAAGTCTGAGCCGGAGGAAACCACAGAGAGCCAATAAAAGCTCAAGGTTTAAGTTCAAGGTCTGAATCCATCCAGACCAGCTGCAGCTTTATAGGAGACTGTAAACCTGCTCCACTACACATTAGCCTGCTTCTGATAATTGCCAAATAAAGCTCACTGACATTTTCAAGCTGATGTAAAGTTTTACAATGTAAATTTATGGGCCGCATTAGCAAAAGGAATCCTCAGACTGGAAGTTTGTGAGAAATACAAGAAAAAAAAATAGAATTGGGTCATTATACTAGACCATCTGTTTCATCCATAGAGGTTAATAATAGGAATAAAAAGTTAATTTAAAAGCATATAATATTGTCCATACAGATGTATCATGTGCAGTCAAGAAGCAGGGAGCAGGTGAAGCTTCAGATCAGCTTCATGCACATATGAGGATCTGATCAGTGAGTAAACGATTTTTACTGAGCCTGTGATTCTGTAGGATCTCTGGCAAATAAGACAATGTAGCAATGACATGCAAAATTATTTAAATGTGTTCATTTTTCTACTTCAGTATTCAGCAGTGAAGTACAAAGATGACAAATTTAAAAGTGTACGAGCTGATTCAGAACGAGAATCAGCCTCAGTGTTACCACAATATCAGATTCAGTGTCATTATCTGTCCCTTGGGTCAGATGTGAGTAAAGGACTGCAGAGTTCACAAATGTTGATAGGTCAGGTGCAGTGGTGAATTGAAAACAGATTTGTATATCAGAACGTAATTTTATTTTGTTCCTCTCCCGTCAATCATTTTCTGACCTCTCAGATTTATCTGGTGAACATTTGGAGGGGTCCGACCTCTATTTTGAGAATTGAGAATTGTAATTTTACTCAAGTTCACTTTTGAATTCAAGAATTTTGGAAACATTATTATGCTGATACTTTTACATAAGTATAGGTTTTGAGTCATCTTGCTTGACTAAGTGTGTTTTAAAGAGTGTTAAGTTTACAAAATATTCATAGATCAAGTAATTAGATTGTTTGCCTAAGTAAAACAGGAATACTACAACAGAGAAATACTCATGTATAAGCAAAGCTCCATACATTCAAAAGCCTACTTTAATAAAAGTACAAAAGTATTCTCAACAAAATGTCATCTACTTAAAGCATCAAAGGTGAAACTAGAGTATAGTTGTCATACAAATGTAGAGCACTAAGTTCAGTATTGTTGGTAGTTTCTGCAGTGTAGTGGAGCAAAAGTGCAAAGTAACTAGTAGGCTAAGTTTAGTTTACTTGAGTAAGAAAAAAAAATTTAAAATACTAAACAGTGCCTGATAAAGCAAAGACTATGTCACCAAAGGAAAATGGACACACTGTCTATTGCAACCAGGCCGGTTTTATTTTGAGCTAGGTGCTTTGTTAGATTCGGCCTTTGATGTTGACGTCTACACCGACATTGGCCAGCAGGGGGCAGCAATAAACCCGTCGCTGCGAAGACGTCAAATTATTACGTAATCAAACAGCGACCGTCGAAGTCACACACGAGGGTGCTGTTCTCTACGCTAAAATAGGGTATTTTAGTGATCGTTTAATCATATAGAGTAAACATAAATAGCCAACAAGCCTCGGATATAGAGATAAATCAGAAATGGGTGACTTTCCGTCGCTGGGCCTCTCAGACTGGCTGGTTAAACAGTGTAAACAGCTGGGCATCAACAAACCCACTCCTGTGCAGGAAAACTGCCTGCCAGCTATCCTAGAAGGTAAGACAGCCTGGTTTGAATCTTCTGGATACAAATCATATCACCACACTGTCTTTGTGCGTTGTTAATATTTACTTGGCTTAATTTGAACGACCCGAATCATGAGTCCTGATGTGTCACGCAGATCTTCATTAAAAAATGTGTTAATTTAACGAGCTGAACAAAACAAAGGTAGTTAGCAAACATGGTTGTTTTCTATATATTACATATTACATGTAGTGACCAGCTTTTAGATCCAGTTCCAGTGTTGTTTTTAGAACACTTGTGGTTGTCTTCAGGTCTGGAAACAGGTTACTTTCTCTTTATCATTTCCCCTGTAATAAACAGTAGAGGCTGTCACCCAAGTTAAAATAAAACAGACTTAAAATTACAAATATAAACATGTTTGACATCTAGGTCTAAGCCGAATTTACCAGAGAAACATTAAGATAAAAATGTTTAAAGATTTGCACTAGCAAAGTAATAACTCATATAAATTGTCTTTGGTGTTAGACAGAGACCCGGACATTGGTAGACGAACAACTGTTAGTCACAGGACATGTACGTCTGTAAACCAGAACACAGAGCAGGTGAACGAAGTTGTGTTTTTATTTCCACACAGGTCGGGACTGTATGGGCTGTGCAAAGACTGGAAGTGGGAAGACAGCAGCGTTTGTGCTGCCAGTGCTGCAGAAACTGTCAGAGGACCCATATGGCATCTTCTGCCTGGTGCTCACTCCTACCAGGTCAGTGCTACCTGTAAAACACAGGTGCTATGTAGCAGTAAATCTTAGTTCAGATTTACAATGGTGGTGGTAAATGTTTTAAGTATAAATGTGATGTCATGCAGGGAGCTGGCCTATCAGATCGCTGAGCAGTTTCGAGTCCTGGGGAAGCCTCTTGGTCTGCGGGACTGCATCATCGTTGGTGGAATGGGTAACTATGTACATTGCAGGCAGATGACTTTTCTGTCAATTCAAAAGCAACAACATAACTCACATGCCTAGAAATGTTACCTTTTTGGTTTTGTATTAAGAACCGCAGCAGATGTTTAGTTTACAATCACTGAGCAGATTAAATTGTTTTTAGTTGAATAAGAACCAGTGTAGCCAAAGTTCTGCACAGTCCGTCATTTAACACAGAGTTCCCAGATATTTTAAAGCCATTGGGCAGCACTAATACTGCAGAAACTGAGAGTAAACATTGCTGCCAGTTATTATTAAATTCTCAGTAGGCTGCCGCAGTTCAAACATCGGACTGCAGCAGCCCAAGTCTCATGGTGCAGGAGTATGATGTGAGGTGCACACTGAGGACAGTGAACCCCAGGAAGGCTGCCGGTCCAGACGGGGTAACCGGGAGGGTCCTAAAGGAATGTGCAGACCAGCTGGCCGGGGTCTTCAATAAGATCTTCAACGCTTCGCTGTCCCAGTCCTGCATCCCGCCATGCCTGAAGTCGGCCACTATCGTCCCACTGCCTAAATGGACCAACCTTAGCAGCCTCAACAACTACCGACCAGTTGCTCTAACACCTGTTATAATGAAGTGTTTCGAGAAACTGGTCCGACGCCACATCATGTCCTGCTTGCCACCCACACTCGACCCACTTCAGTTCGCATACAGAGCTAACAGATCAACTGAAGACGCCATTGTTACAACGCTCCACACCACCATCTCC
>JAUMHL010000021.1:17904276-17916496 GCA_032362345.1 Sandelia bainsii | reverse complement strand
AGTATTCCAATTTCGTTGTACTATTGTACTAAGTATGACTGTGCAATGACAATAAAGAGTTATCTTATCTTATTTTGTCTGATTCCTGCTGTGTTACTGACAGACATGGTGGCGCAGGCCTTGGAGCTGTCCAACCAGCCACATGTGGTGGTAGCGACGCCAGGACGACTGGCTGATCACATCCGCAGCTCCAACACCTTCAGCATGAGCAGGATCAAGTTCCTGGTGAGTTCAGGAGTGCTTTAAATCATACTTTACATTCTGGATTTATATGGCTATGTACACAGTGAATACTTTGTTAAACTATGCAGACAAAAAGAAGTTTCTTCTCACATCTACAAATTCAGTTACTGCCACCTACCAAATAAATCTTAATCAGAGAGCTAGCTCACTAACCCTTAACTTACCTTCTAGACTGTTCCCGTCATGTGCAAGGAAAATTAGTCACTCCACATTCTCTACTAAAAGTGAATGTGAAGAATATCCAAATATCAATACATAGAAAAAATACCTACAGTATATAATGAATGAATATCAAGTATACAAGTCCTTGTCTTGCCTATATAGTCTAAAATAAAATAACAAAATTCAGTGCTGAAATCAGTGTTCTGATGGAAGAAAATTGTTCTGCGATTGTAATTTTTACTGTTCACACGTGAAAATTATGAAGGTCACGTTTGAACATTAGACAATACTTGTTCATTCACTGTTTTATAAGCAACTAACTTGCAGAGTTTGTGATATCATCCTTGTATGTTTGTCAGATTTTGGACGAGGCAGACCGGCTGTTGGAGCAGGGCTGTACTGACTTCACCAAAGACCTGGAGGTGATTCTGGGGATTTTACCAGCTAAACGTCAAACATTGCTGTTCAGCGCCACGCTCACAGACACGCTGCAGGAGCTGAAGAGCATCGCCATGAACAAACCTTTCTTCTGGGAGAGCAAGTCAGAGTGAGTAACCAACCTGTTGCTGTTTATATGAATATTTAGCAAATTGTGAGAAAGGCTGAAAGATATCGTCCTGGTGTAATTTTCAAACTGACAGTTTATCTCAAGAATGCTGCTGTCTACAACCTTGTTGCAATAAATTATCATATTGTTAACAGGACACGAACAGTGGAGGAGCTAGACCAGAGGTACATCCTCACTCCTGAGAAGGTGAAGGACGCCTACCTGATCCACCTGATCCAGAAGTTCACCGACGAGCACGATGACTGGTCCATCATCATCTTCACCAACACATGCAAGTAAGAAGCCCAGATGTGACTCGAAGACCATAAACATTGTGCATCTTTACAGTCTAGAGCAGTACAGTGACTAAGACATAAAATCCCACAGCCTTTATGAAGCTTATAGTGTAGATTGTCTGTTAGCATGCTGTTATTTTGTTATACTGTCATTTTGGTGGATTGTATTGTGATTGGTATTTTAGAGGTGGATGAAATACTGTGTTAAAATGGTATAAATTTAGCTTTTATGGTTAAATTGGTGAATAGAACATGAAATGTTATGTCTTTCCCAGGAACTGTCAAATCCTCACCATGATGCTGCGAGAATTTAACTTTCCAACGATCTCTCTGCACTCCATGATGAAACAGGTGAGACTAGGGCAGCACACACGAGCTGCTCCATCATCACCGTGACGCTGGCTGCTTCCTGATCACTAGGAAAAACAGCATCAGCAAGTACATTTTGGTACCAGATGGTGATTTTTAGGGTTATGAAGAAAACACCCCTATGTTGGAATGACAGCTAACAGTTTAACCCTGTGAGTTATGTTTGTCTTTGCTTTGAGGGAGAGAAAAGTGAGAACAGATTTCCTCCAACAAGGTGATGTGTCCTTTATCACCAGTCCAGCTGTTCAGCAAACTGTCCTTACACATGGAAATAATTTTTGGCAAATTAAAGGGACAAAGGCAGAAATGGAAAAGTCTTTGTCATATTAAATGAACCATCACTGTGAAAGTTTAAAGTGGATCAAAGCAGACGAATGGGCCTGCAGCAGAAACAACTGCTCTTTTATCTTCTGCAGAAACAACGATTTGCAAACCTCGCCAAGTTCAAGGCCAGCGTCTACAAAATCCTGATTGCAACAGATGTGGCTGCCAGGTAAGACACTCCACAGAGCTGCCACATTTCTTGTGAATCCCATTGTCCTCGTAGTTGACAGCGTGTTCTAGTTGTTCCTGTTAAGTATAGGTAAACACCCTGCTGGTGCCCATAAAAAGGCAGAATCAACAACAAAGCAATAACCAGTTATTTTGCTAAAGCATGTCGGCAAAGAAATGTTCTAAAGAGTGGTCTTGAGTGTTCTTGGTTAAGAACAAGTCACAAATTACAAAACATTGGTGAACATCAGAATCTTAATAAAAACTGCATAATAGGTTTTAAGAAAAAATGTCTTCTTGAGAACGCTTCATGAATGAGGACCAATATTATTTTAACCTGATTTTTGTTGTTTCTGGCTCAAAGGGGTTTAGATATTCCAACTGTCCAGGTGGTCATCAACCACAACACCCCCGGCCTTCCCAAGATCTACATCCACAGAGTTGGACGAACAGCACGAGCAGGTACGGTCAACTTCAAACATGTTTTAAGTAAACGTTTCCCTTTCTTAACTTTAGCAGAACATTGATCCGGAGGTGTTCTCTATTGGTGACTAAATGATTTATGTTTTCTGTAGGGAGGAATGGAGTGTCCATCACACTGGTGACGCAGTACGACATCCACCTGGTCCACTCCATCGAAGAACAGATTCGTAAGTCACCTCGCCTATAAAGAATGAATGAATATATGTTCAGTGTGACCATCTGGCTTACTTTAAATTAAGATAAAATTAAGTTAATAAGCATAGAGTCAGACAGAGTATAAATTACCGGACGGACAGTGTTAATGGTTATGGTTAGATCGTTTAGATGATAGGCAGGATATGCTAGCTTGGTGATTTAATGTTATAGATGTTTATTTTTAATTTCACAAGTTTGTATGACTTACGTTCTGAAAAAGAAAGGTCTAACAATCCATGTAGCTCCCATTGCATAGTTTGAATATCACGTTTTGTATAAAAAAAAATTCAAAGGACAGGTGTCATATGAAGCCAATAACAAAACCTTTAGTACCTCAGCTCAGGTGGCTTCATGACCTGATGTGGTTTAATACCTGGTCTGTTGTGTTTCTACAGAGACCAAGCTGAAGGAATATCCAGTGGAGGAGAAAGAAGTTCACAAGATCCTCACACAGGTCAACGTGACCAGAAGGCAGTGTGAAATAGTATGGATGCCCCCTTTTTCCTCATATTTATTCATTTCACCTTAGATTAGTTTTAACACTTGTGTGTTAAAACGGGAACAATTCATAGGATTACTTAAAAAAAACATTGTTCCTTGTTTTCATAATGGACATTTCAATTCAAAATATTTTCCAGTCCCTAGATTTCATGAAGATTTTGCTCTGGGGAACTAAAATAATAGTTAATGTTTTGGTGGTAATCTCCAATTTGTGTTTTAGAAACTTGAATCAACAGACTTTGATGAGAAAAAGGAAATCAACAAGAGGAAACAACTGATTCTAGAGGGAAAGGCAAGTACATATCTATTGATTAACTGAACATTTAATGTGATTACTAAAAGCAACACAACACAAGTTCAAGTTATTTTATAGGTCCAGGAAAGTGTGTATATTTTGATTTGGACCATACTAACACTCAGTTGTGATCAAACTGCTGTTCCAGGATCCAGACCTGGAGGCCAAGAGGAAGGCTGAGCTGGAGAGGATCAAGACCCAGAAGAAGAAGTTCAAACAGAAAATCCAGGAGGACATTCAGAAACAGAAACACAGACAGCTGAAAAAGAAACTTATGAAGAGGAAAACAAAAAAGGAAAAAGCAGCAAAGGCGTGAAAACTGCTTTCACTCGTGTATATACCACAACTTTTATTACTGTGCAATAACTTTAATATTTTCATGTCAACATCTGCAAATAAATTCTCAACCATAAAAAGAACTACTCAAGTTGACAGCCTTTATTTACACAGTTTAACAAGGGAATCCCTGTTGTGATGAAACTTCACTGCAAATAAGATTCAATGTTTCAAACAGGTACTTACATCACATGAGATCTCTAGTCCGTCCATTTAATGTTTATGTAGAGAATTAAGGATTTGGATGCAAATGCTAAATCTACTACTGAATCACTTGATTACTGCACGTTGCAATTCATTGTGGCTCAGAAGATGGAAAAACACCAAAGCAATAATATTACGGCGGCAGGTTTTTAAAGCTATAACATGTTAGAAGTTCAGGTGTAGAGGTTGATATGTGAAACTAATCATACAAATGAAAGCTCTGCACAATGTCAAAACAACAGAACTACTTCTAAGTCGATTAAACATGGCAATGTCTACTCACAACATGATTGTCACATACCTGCCCAAACAAGCAGGTGGGAAACAACAGTGGAGTACATTCTTACTGTGTTCAGAAAGCGTTTTTCCTGGAAGAGTTATAAAACTACAATCCCTCGGACAGTCTGAGGAGACGATACAAAACTCTAAATGAAGAAAGAAAACTCTGTTCGCCTCACTCCTTTTGTCAGGAAGTTGCTACAAAAAAAATATTTGGCTACGAAGTGACTAAATAACTCAGCACGACAAACAAAGCAGCAAATCATCTGACAAAAGCAAAGTTTGGATCAACTCAAGGTTCTGCTTCACAAAGTTTTACAGGAAGAGGATTTAAGATCCACACAAATCTCAAGAGGAACACATAATACAGTCAAAACAGCGCACAATGCACAAATCAAAAGTCCAATGAAGGAAAAGAAATTCTACCTGCCTTCATTTTACTCCAAAGAGAAGGAAGGTGGCTTTTTTTCATCAGCCCATCCTTTAGACAATCCAGCTGTTGAACTCACTGACCTTGTGGCCTGGCTTTATTTTACTACAAAAAGAATTATAATAATATTATAA
Source organism: Sandelia bainsii (assembly GCA_032362345.1). Lineage (NCBI taxonomy): Eukaryota > Metazoa > Chordata > Actinopteri > Anabantiformes > Anabantidae > Sandelia > Sandelia bainsii. The sequence continues at coordinate 17,911,530 of JAUMHL010000021.1, read as the reverse complement.
CAAGTCCTTTTCTGTGGGTTTCTAGAGCCCTCTGGTGTCTGAAAGGTTTTTATATGCTGGCTGTTTGATTTTAAACTACATTCATGCTTGTGCTGCAGCTGTTGAAGGTGATTGGTTATAGGCACTGATTTGGGTTTATCATTCACTTTTCATTTTCTCTCCTTGCCATCATCTCATCAGTGCTGATGACATGTCCCCCTGCGTGTAACTGGGGTAAAGTGTCATTTTAATCCACACAAAGAATTTTTTCAAATTAAGAGATTTTACATTTGAGCTTCACCAGATTCTGTATATAAATGTCTATTTTTCAACCCCGGATTCTTCATAACATTGAAGATTTTGGTCACAGACATATTTTTTTTTACTTTGTGTGGTTGGGTAAAATGGCCATCAGCATGGCTACGTGTGAAGTAGAAGAACATTCAAAAAAATCAAATGCTGTGTGAAATGACACTGGGTCATACATGTGGCCCTCTGTTGGGACTGAAAGTCCTAAAGCCATGTTTCCCTGTAACTTATTAACCCTGGCAATAACCTGAACTTGTACTCCAGAATAGGAAACTCTCATAAATCCCTCCCTTCCTCAGCCACCTTCCTTTTCTATTTCTTACCTGGGGCGGACTGATTGCCATGACCGCCTGTTTTATCTACTGTCCTCCTCCTTTCTGCCCGTTTGGTTTCTTTTACCTCAAGCAGGGATTTGTGTGATGAACAAGGACAGTCCACAGTCCCCTGAGGAATCACTCAATGCAAAGCATTCAAGCATTTGCCAATCTACGCGTATACAGAATGTTTAAAAAAAAGACGTATTGTTTCGACGCACAGTAGGACGACAACCCCTCCTTTCAAAAATATTAAAATAAGGAAAAGCCTTCACTGAAACATCAAATGACACCGAGTTGAATATTCAATGCTGGTCATGTTTGATAGTTTCGATGCCTTTTTTGCAATTTTGTGCTCTGTGATAAGAAAGGTACTTCAGAGAAGAAAAACTGTCCCATGATCATCACGATATCAGTGGGATTCGCGACTCATGCCTTGAAAAACAGTCTGAAATTCCAGTGCCACTCCACCACTGATGTGTGGTCGAAACCACCCTATTAAAGACCTTGTGAATGAGCCAGTGGTTCTCAAGGCAGATAAAAGGTATTTCATTTCAAGGCTCTTTAATCAGATTCAAGCACAGAAACCATGTGTTGATTTCCTCTTCTAGAGGGTGTGTCGACTGCCGCTTCCTCCAGAGGCTTCTGAGGTTTTCGGGCCCAGTAGATGATTGGTGGTGCCACTCTCCTCCCATGATAAACCTAATTTAAAATAGTCTGGGACATCATACAGGTTGAGCAACCAGCTGACTTTGAGCATGAGAATTTCGTGTTGCCTGTTCAAAGGCTTTCTGTAGTCATGTCCATCCAGGTTTGGAGAAAGGGTTCTTCAAATTGAGCTGGAAAGCTGCAATCCTCGTCTGAAGACAAGTGTAAACACTCAAAGAGCTTTCCTTTTCTTTCCTGGAGACTGTGAAGTGAAGGGGGTTGTTTAGATTACACTGTTGGGAGTTTAGCCTCTTTTGGATTCCCATGAGAGATGCTGAGATCTCTCCTGTTTCCCTCCACAGCTCGACCACACGCCGCCATCTTCTCTACTTCCCTCATTCACTCTGCACGGGCATCGGTCCCTGCCTCTCACTTGTTCACTCGGCCTCTCTTGCCATCTCCCCGCCCGTCTGTTCGTGCTCTCTTCTTCTAGCGTCTTATTTCTCTCGCTGGTCACTGGTTTAGTTTCGCTATCCCGTCGCTTTCACTCGGTGGTGCTTCGGTTGTAGCAGAGGAAAACAGGTATCCATTTTATGTTTTTATTATTTCCCAGATTAAAAAGCTGATGAACTAAGCTCAGCTTAAGCCTAGCTCCCTTTTTCAAGCATCCTGCAAGACACAAAATAGAATTTGTTTTTATCCAAATCATATGAAAAGAAAGAAATTCAAAACAGATAAGAGATCCTCACCCATCCAAGTTTTTTTAGTAACTGCAGCTTATCAACAGCTTTTCATGATATTTAGATTCCTATTCATTTCAGGAATAAATGCCACAAACGCAATACGAGAATAAGAGAATGACTCAGATTTATGATTGAAATGATTGGCGTTCATGTAAAGTTTTAAATATGTTTCTTAAAGACTGTGTGAACTAACATGTTAAACAAGCAAAACTATCTGAAGCTCCAGCATCAAGACTAAAACTGTATGATCACTACAATTTCTAAAGATACTGGAGCTTGTGGCCTTAAACACCATCAATCCAAAAAAGTTATATGTTCATTTCAGTGAGATCACATGGTCCATACTGACAGCTGGTGTTAATCATCCTTGAAGAAACCAGTGGGCTTCACTGCAGCTAACAACATGCTTTTGCTACTTACACTTTAGTACTGTGACAGTCCAGTCACCCCGCCATGCTGGTACGCACGTTCACCCTGGTAAGTTGAGTCCTGGGACAAAGCCACATCGATTTGGGACTTGAACTCATCGCCCAGGTAGCTGTCCTGGAGAACACGAGGACAGAAGCAACATCTTCAGACACAGGAGAATCCCTTGAGCTCTCTAGCAAGCTCAGGATGTAAATGTAACTTTCCAAACTGGAAATTCAACAGTATGTCAAAAAGAGGCTGTAAAATAATCAAATATGTTATTACAGCTAAAGACAGTTCATCTCATATTACAGTAGTAATATGTATAAATATATGACGTGTAAGATATAATTCGCAATAAGGTATTCTATGAATGATTAAAAAAAGATTCTCAACTACTTCTGAATCTACACAGAGCCTACACTTTAGGCAACGGCCTATGCCTTAGTGAGCATTTATACTTATGTCTGTGTTGCTCTGCAATCAAACAACCAATTAGCATTTTGACAGTGGGGTTTCTATGACACTCTGTTGAGTTTATTTGCCAATGTGTTGAGTTATTACAAACAATGGCCACTGGGAAGCATGTCGGATTGTGAGCTAAAGAGGCTGAACAGCATCTACTTTTACTGAAATTACTGCAACACAGAAAAGAAGCCGGAAAACAGTCTGTATGACCACTGCAACGCTACTGGGTGGACCAGTCACAGTTGTGTGCGCTCTGCATTGGCACAATGTATAGCTACACTTCAGTGGAGGTGCATGTCAGACCACTGTATGGTCTGTGGGGTGTTTTTGATGAAGGTCTGAGGGCTGACACACCGTCAATAGTGGCAGGTGAGTTACCTGTGAGAGCTCTGGCTGGGAGAGGCCAGGCTGGCTCATCTGAGAGGGCTGGCTCATAGAGATGTAGCCCTGTGTAAGTGGACCCTGAGAGAAGGACTGGGACGGCCCATCCTGGCTGGCCTGGCTGTTTGGTCCATTACCCTGACTGGCACCCAGGTTTCCAGGGCCACGAACCCTCTGTCTCCCGCCACGTCCAGGCTTACCCTTCATAGCTCCTCGACCTTGAGGGGGAGGGGGGACAAAAATTGTAACTAACCATTGTTTTAAGGTCATAATAAATTATTTACACAAAAGAACGCCCCGCATATTGATTTGGCCAGGGTTTTTTTTTACACCGGATGCCCTTCCTGACACAACCTTCCCAACAGGGCTTCAAACTGGCACTCAGGAATGACCAGAACGCAACAGTTGACAATTGCCAACTGCTGTAACCACTGCACCACTGTCCCGGAACTGACAGCTGTTATAATCTGATATTCAAGCATGGTACACTGCTGGGTATTAGGTGTAAAATGTCTATACATCAATACTACCTTCTGATAAACCTTCCATTATTGTTAACATAATGTCTTGTAGCTTAATTGTATTACTGTGTCAACAGGTTTTCTCATTTTCAGTCTACATAATGTTTCAGTGCTCTCAGCACTGTACTGTACCTGCAGCAGGTCCATTGGTCTGGCCCAGGTAGCTTGGTGGAGGCATTGGAGGCATCACTAGGTTGAAGGGTATGGGGATATTCATTGCAGCCATATGACCAGGGCCTGCCCCAATCATCCCAATCTGGTCGTGAGTTTGAAAGTACATGTTGGATGGACGCCCAGCTGAAGAAGAACACAGAACGAGGCTCGTCAGTTTTTTAAAGGTAACAAAACCAGTGAAGCCTAGCTTTTCTTAACTGCAATAAAAAATGCTAAATACCAGCATTGCTGCGGTCGTAAGCAGAGCCAGGAATGAGGGCCTCACGGGCGTCGTACATTGCAGTGCTCATAAAACGACCCCCCTGAAATAAATCAGTCAGCATTTAAATCAATACTGTGGCTAAATTGGGGAATGTGCAAAAACAAATTTTCCTCTTAACTGCTCAAGAATGCCATCGCGTCTTTCATCTTACCTAGCATGACAGGTGCACTTAATTTGTTCTACTCACAGGGTTGATGGTGTTGACGAGCTTGCGGGGCTTGCTGAACTGCATGAGACTCTCCCTTAGGTTGTTGAGAGGCCCCTCCACCAAGACCTTCTGCTCCTTGTAGTTGTTCAGCAGGTTGTTCCACAGCGGTTGCTTAGAGAGGGCCTTGGGGTTCCCCACGATGATGACACCATACCTTCATACAAGAAAGCTGATGAGGGTTTGGGTAAATCTTTTATATTGAAAGTGTATTTAACTTGTCCTGATGATTGCCATCAGCATCTGTCTACATTATTCTGGAACACGTTTTTGTGTATTCAAATTCCTGTAGTCTGACTGTTCCTACTATCAAACAGGCCAGTTAAACTAAACTGTCACCATTGTTACAGGGTGGATTCTAGTCACCATAAAAAAATCAATTGAATTTTACACAGACTAGCTATTAGGAGTGTCTCTGTTTTTACTTGGCTCTGGTGAGTGCCACATTGAGTCGACGAGGGTCATTCAGGAAGCCGATGCCCTGATGCTCATTGGCACGAACACAAGACAGGATGATGAAGTCCTTCTCTCTGCCCTGGAAGGCATCCACACTGGCAATTTCCACTTGCTACAGTGAAAAATGACACAAGACATGATACATAATTAGACTGTAAGAACAGAGAAAAATATTTTGTCCAACGCTACGATAGTGAAGTGATGAAACCTGGTGTAAGTAATGAGAAAAATATGTGAATTCAAAGCTCTGACTTTCTAAATTCTGAAATTATAGTATAACAACAATACAATAAATTGTACAACAAATCTGAATGTGCCAGGGACGCAGTCAGTAAGTTCCTCTTGTCAAATTAGGGCTACTGTAATGTGAAATTCAAATTGTTTTTACAAATATATTTTTTTAATTTGTTTTTCAGTTCAATTATAGACTAAAGTTTAAGAAAATCCAGTTCAAAAAGTAGCTTTTTTTTATTTCAAAGAACACATGATGTTTCTGAAGTCACTGAGTAATTGTGTTAAATGGTTGTGATCTCAATATTGATTAGAAAAAATTGTGATTATGATTTTTGCCATAATCAAGCAGCCCAACTTCTAGGCCTGATCTCTGAATAGGATGGTGTCTCAGGTGTGTCTGTTACCTGATAGAGTTTGGTGTGCAGGGAGCCGCTGAACTGCATGTACTGGACCAAATAGGAGCGCTGACCCTCGTATGGTGTGATGATGCCGATCTGGTCAGGTTTGGCTCCAGCTTTAAGAAGCCTGGTGGTGATCTTCTCTACGTTTGCAGCCTCCGTCCTTAAAACATCAGCAGTATTAAATATAGTTTTGCAGGTGCAAACAGGTGCTGTTAAAACTGACCCAACTTTCACTGCCCCTATTACGTTGAACAAACTAATAAGTAATAGATCTCTAAGTTAGAACAAAAACTGCTACCTGTTGAGGTAAGAGGTTCCAGAACTGGCAATCTCCTCCTGGCCCTGAGTAACATAGAAGAACATAGGCTTGTCTGGCTGTGGCCACTGGAAGTCAAAGCCTTTCTTGATGCGGTCAGCTGCAAAGATCCAGGACATTTTGTTGTGTTATTAGTCTTTGAAGTGGTTTGTAGATCTTTTTTCCTGCTAATTTTGTAGTCGCAGTGAAAATTAATTTAATTAAGCCAGACATTAAACTACTAAATCTTGACAAACCTGCAGTAACACCGTTCTGCAGGGAGCCCTCATAGAAGATGTTGGAGGGAAAGGCACTGAGGGCCGGATGCATACGGTACTGGACCTGCAGGCGGATTGGCCGGATCCCCAGAACCACCAAGCGTTCAAACAGGGATTGGGACAGACCTGCCTTAGCTGCCTTCTTACACATCACCACAGGACCCAACTGGCAGTGATCACCCACCAGAATGAGCTGGGGGGAAAGTTGATTCACACAAGTGTGACAAATGGGTTAACAACAGTATAATATGATGGTTTTTGTTTGTAGACATTTAGAACAAATTATTTTGCATTGTATCATAAGAGACTGAAACATTATTGTTAGAAATATTATTTACAGTCTAGGAATTCTTAAATGCTGACATTAGCAGCTGCACATGTTCTTATGACCCTTTTTTTCCCCCCTATTTCCTAATTTACTTGCTTTCATTATGAATTGTTGCTGCAGCAACAACAAAATCATTCAATGCTGAATTGAATGATGAATGAATTTAATAATGAATAAAACAAGAAATGTATGATTTGGGCAACACTGATATAAAGTTATATAATCTGAAAACATGATAAACATGTCTTTGTCTTAAAAGCTACAACACAGTTTAGTAACTTTTGGTTCTGAACTCAAGTATGTTTGTACCTGTACTATGAAATTGGTAATAAATCGAAAAACACTTTGATATCATTAAATCATTGTTTGCTTTCACCATTATGCTCATCTTCTACATTGTAGGTTGTACTAGTCAAACATGCTGTATACCTGCTTGGCTCCCAACACCACAGGCACCATACACTCAGGCTCAGTGGCCTGGGTGCTCTCATCAATCAGGATGGAGCGGAACTGCATTTTGGCAAGGCGAGGATCACCGGCCCCGACACAGGTGCAGCAGATCACATCAGCATTCTGGACAGAGAAATTTTTTATTTACAATTTTCAACGGGAAGAGGAAAACAGGGTACAGTAATGATACAGCAATGTAGTGAACAAAACAGGACAGAGACTAAAAGAACACAAAACTCAAGATTAGCATCAAACTTCCTAGTTATCACAACAGTGACTATGAGGAACTGGTACAGTCGGCAATAACTTCGGATAAGCGCACATACATCATTGATCCCATTGCTATTCTCTCCAGCTAATTCACTCCGGTTAACTGCACGGGCCACATCCACTAGTCAAA
>JAUMHL010000021.1:17876412-17904176 GCA_032362345.1 Sandelia bainsii | reverse complement strand
AAAAGTCTGTTAGCAACGATTAGTCTTACAACTCAACTGTGATAAGTTAGCTGTTGTGACTTTTGACAATGGAGAGTATATTTATTATCCACTATATATCCGCTGGTCAACTTTCAGCACTGACATGTTGCACTCATTTTTAGCACATGCTTAATAGGAGCGCCCCACTTAAGCGCACGCTCCGCTTTAACGCACGTGTCGATCTAGTCCGGAGGCCGTGCACGTAAGCGGAGTCGACTGTACTACAAAATGATTAGCACAGAATGAGCTGCTTGCTTAAAACCTGCTTTTGCACTACCAAAGCCTGAGAAGCTGTAGCCAAACTATGTAAACTGACAACTCCGCACTGCTGTAACAGGAAATAATTTATAGTGAAAATTCTTGTTGTTTGCTATTGTTTCTAACACTTTACCATGAGAAGCTCTCTCTCAGCTGTGCGTTTCAAAGCCCTGTAGCGCTTCTCATCAGCAGACGACAGCTCCCCAGTCTCATCCTTCAGCTGCTGCAATTTCTGAAGCTCTGGCATACTAGGGACACAACAACACATCAGTGACAGAGAACTCAGGCTAAACTGAGCTGCAAATCTCAAGGGCCATGTTTAGAGCTGTATTGAATGGGACTTGTTTTGGTCATGTTTGAAAATGTGTGGCTAAAGGATGCCAAATTTTGACTATGGGAACATTTTAGGTCAATGTTACTGGGAATTCACACTGAAAGCGAAGGACATTCCATTTGATCCACACTGACTCTTGACCTCCGTTCAGCATCTTTGTCATCAGAACACCAGTGTGTGACTGTGTCAGTAGGACAAATGTAGAGCAGTCTTCCCCAAGCTAAGTGACAGCACAAAGTTTCTGGACAAACAGTTCTCATGTCAACTAAGCAGAAAGAAATAAGGATGTTTTGGTGTCTGATTTTATTAATTTCTCCTGTCAGCTGCAGAGGGCAGGGAAAGTGAAACGGGAAAGCTGACAGTGAAACAGGAAGTCAGACCAGTCATTACAGATAGATAAAAGGTAAATGGTTTTAAACAGGTTTAAACACCTGTGGAGATCACAAGTAATGAAAACTCCACTCATATTTTGTCCTGCCGTTGTTATGTCTTGAACAAATTAAAAGAAAGTTAATGAGAAACTATGAAAAGGAATCATAGTGAGTTAGTGTTTAGTCAGGTCTGACCTGTGAGTGATTGAGATCAGATTCTGTGCAGTGAAGCACTTTGGTAGCTGGCACCTGGTGACACCCTTGAAGCGTCACAAACAAGTTTCGGGTTACACGTCTAATGTGCGTCTCGTAGTCAGTGCGGATTGATAAAATGTATTCTATCTGCTATGTGAGGCAAGTGAGTGACGGATGTTAAACGCGCGTGAACTAGCCTTTAAAGCGCAAGAACAATACAGAGGAATAACAAAAATTAAAAGAAGGAAGGTACTTGCATACTTTTCTTGTTTGGCACCCTAGTCACATTATATTATTTATGTACGAAGTCACAATCAAGCAATTATAATTTCGTCAGGGGGACTTAATTTTTCTACACGTTACTGACCTGTCCATATTGCTGATCTGGTTGTGCAGAGCCAGAAAAGACACTGGTGACTCGATGGCCTCGCGGCTCTTGGCACACAGCCTGACAACCTTCAGTCCAGTCTTGTCAATCTTCTCAGTCAGCTGGTCCACAGCAATGTTACTTGGAGCACACACCAGAACTGGTCTGCAGGACACATAAGCGTCAGAGAGAATAACAACATTAACAATTGGGTAAAAAACATTTGCTGGAATAGCAAAATTGTAACATTATGGGTTTCTAGTACAGTTAATGTTAAACTCTTTTCTTACCCATTGCCCTGTCGAGACAGGTGGTAAACAATAGTGGCAGATGTGACAGTCTTGCCAGTACCAGGGGGACCCTGAATCAGACTGAGAGGCCTCTGCAGCACCGTTTTCACAGCATACACCTGAAAAAACAAGTGGGGGGAGTGGATTTTAGTCCAGTTGATGACATGATTTGCAAGCTTAAATAAAAGATCTGTCCTTATTAACAGAAGTCACAAGCTTTTCCTGTCATTGTCAATACACTGGTGCACTGAAGTACAAGATAAATAATCACAGTAAATGAGACAACTCAACTCATACATGTCTTGAACACATTAAAAGAAAGTTAATGAGAGACTATTAACAGGAATCATAGTGAGACAGTGTTTAGTCAGGTCTGACCTGTGAGTGATTGAGGTCAGGCAGTCCCTGTGCAGTGAAGCGCTTTGGCAGCTGGCACTTGATGGTGACATCCTCCACCTCGTGACCCAGCAGTTTGTGGTAAATGTAGCCAGACACAGATGTCTCATCCACCGCAAACGTTTTCAGGGCACTCTGCATTCTGCAGCAACACACACACAAATGTCAGTCATTGGCATTTATTTATCTTACTAATTGAATCCCCTTCCTTACACAAAAGAGTGAATTTGAATTGACATTTTACAGACAAGGCAGACTTATCTAATGTAAACAATGCATATTTAGTTCTTTGAACTGTTTGCAGAAAATTAATATATTTTTTAAATTATATCGTGTAACCTGGTGTAAAATGGTGACTTGTGATGAGTTAAATTACATGTTCCCATGTAGTTACATGTACTTAGAACTTGCAGGTGTATAATTTCAGCCTACCTGTCAAAGGAAGTAGACTTCCACACAAAGTCCACCTGGAAGTTGTGGGGGATTTCTACAGGTGCTCCAACACTGCTCCGCAATTCAATGGCTATTTCATCCCCATAGTCTTTAAACACAGGTAGTTAAGGAAGTCAACCATTATCAGTAGCCTACGTCTAGTGAATGGGGTGGACGGGGCTATGTTGTCTATCTTATTCTTTTATAGTGAGATTATTATTGTTATTCTACACTGACATATGAGATTAGTGCCACTGCAATGAGACACTGTAATGCAAAGGTTGACTGCAATTGCCAACAATGTAAAGGATACTGTCTGGGACTTTTATGACATGGCCGATGCCTTTCCATAGTGGTGCCAGGTCTCCCTTGTATCGCAGGCAGATCTCATCACCTTGCATGAGCCGCATATCTGGGAATGAAAAGGACACAAATTAGAAACCCTTCTATGCTTAAAATGGCCCATAAAGAGGAAGAGCTATGTTGATGGTGGTGGTGATGATGATGATGATACAGTACCGTGCACCTACAAAACTATAACAGCACAAAACCCCACTAAAAACACAGGCAAGAGAAAAGCAAAAACACATGTCACCAAAGATGCAGGTTTGGGGGAGGTTTCATGCAATTCTGGAGAGCAAAGGGGAACGAAGATGGGCTCTAACCGCAAGACACACGATGAGGAGGAAGTCAGACAAAGAATTACCACCTGAATCCGTCTTGGGCAGTGTGAAATAGGCAATCCGCTTTTTATTTAGCCCCAGGTCCCACCTGACTGTTATATTGTCTTGAGTCTGCAAAAGGAAAATAAATAAATATCAACTGATAATTAGTCAAATGTATAATATAATCTGACTGTGACATTATTCCCTGAATTTTAGAGGCAAACAACACAGAACCAAAAAACATTTAAATCTCAGTGGGCTGGATCACAGCTGTAGTGGGGAAAATGCATCATCTGTGAACGGGTGAACACGCAGAGAGCGCGTGTCAGGAAATATGACTTTTAAAGCATAAAGGCCAAAACCAATCATATTTCCACTGTACAGCTGATATTTAGCAAACGAAACCATCTATTTATATGACTTTAGTGCATTTTCGCGAATGGTTGGACCCGCATCAACACCCCCCCCACCCCAACGCTTTAAACCTAGGAGAAACACTGATCATCATGTACCTCTATTTTAGCAGCCCAGTGTGATCACAGCACAAAAATGAAATGATTCTTAATGTATATGTAAAATCATCAATTGGATTAATGGTAAGTGAGTTCATATGTCACCTAAAATCCACATGTAGATGACCACAGACATTCACAAACGCAAAGCACTACTCTAAGTCGCAGAGTCTCCCACTGAGATACCTGGGACTCCTTAAGCTTCTTGTCGTAGTCAGCCTCCAGTTTGACCAAAGGGCCAAAGATGTTCTGGTACTGGTAGGCATCCTCGTAACGCAGCAGCACATGCTGAGGCTCCTCATCGACACCAGGTTTCTCTAGGTCTTCCAAAGTGGCTGTGGGATTGTCCTGGAATTAAACAAAGTCCCAGCATTTATTAACCACATGTAAACCACATCAAACACTTTTGTTTCACCAACAGCATCCAGATTCTCACTGCCTGAGGCCTTTTGAAACTAGTATTCTATGGGTAAATACCAATGCTTGTGAGCTGCTGTCACTAACAGGCCTCTGGCTTGGAACAATTTCTTGAAGTTTTCAACCCTTTGGCCACAGTACTGCTCAGAATGATTAACACAGTATGGATACGGCCTACCAGCATGTCATGTACATACCTTCCACAGCTCCTCCAGCTTGTTGATCTGCTGGGCGGTGATCTGACGTGCTCGAAGCTGCTCCTGTTCTGATGGGATCTTCACCAGCCAGGACAGAAAACATCGGTCCTGGATCAGTGGTTGCCACTGTGAGCTGTCCCAGTTGATGTCTTTTAAGCTACTCTGGCTGGCACATGGCTGCCTGTATGAAAATACAAGGTTCAGACAAATTGAAACTTAGCTTACGTTTAGCTCTAATACACGCTCACCCTATAGCTCACGGTAATCAGATTGTTGTGGAGAATGTTATCCATTTTCCTGTCTGGTTTCTTGCAGGCTAATTTTCACAGAACAGAAGAACAGGTGAGTGGGCATCAGAAGGGACTTTCCCATACAACAGCTGCAGACTAAAGCTAACTGCGCAGCAAAGTCACATTTTGGTGGGTGGGGGCAGGGGTGAAAGTCTAAGTTAACCAGAGCAAGTTTCTCTGTTTCAATAGGTCTCAAGTAGGGTGGTAACACTACATTTTGTAAACAATTTTATTGTTCACCTGTAAAATTTTCTACCCAGTAAATATGTTAGTCTATTTAAGAACCAAAATACTTTTCTACCCCCCTTTTGTTCTGGAGCATAGCTAGTTTTTATCCTAAGATAAAAGTTTATTTTATAGGTAATTTTAATTTATTTCACTAAAATGTAAAATGTTTTGTTTATTTTTGACTACACATTGTTTTGTTTGTGGACATAAATCCTAGCTTCTAACATTGTTTTTTTGAGCCTCATGAAGTAGATTCAAGATTCAAAAGATCAACAGTCACAGGCACAGCAACAAAGCAAGACAGTGACATTTGGTTAGATTGTTAGAGCTCCAAAATAAAATTCAGGACATTATTATATAAAGAGAAAAAAGAATATCAGAAGAATAAGACTGAGTGTGTGTAAAATGCCAAATATTCAACAATGGCAGTTTGGGAGTGTGTTTGTCAGTGTAGGTGTATATTGTGCATGTGCTCATAGAGTCCCAGAGTTCAAAAGTCTGACAGCCTATGGGTAGAAGCTGTCTCTACGCCTGATGGGTCAGGCTCTGATGCTTCTGTATCATTTCCCTGAAGGCACTGATGATGTTGATGATTTTTCAAACTTTCCTTATGATCCTCTGGGTGTAGAGGTCCTGCATGGATGGCAGTTCAGACCTTACTTTGACTCTACAGCAGTACTTTTGGGACGTGCTTAGAGCTGCTCTCATACCAGGCTGCGATGCAGCCAGACAGGACACTTTCAATGGTGCACCTGTAGAAGTTGCACTAAGTAAGAAGTATCCTCTTGTCCATCAGAAACCTCCTCAGGCTCCACATAACAAAAAGATGCTGGTTTGCAGTCGTTATCACTAACTCAACATGCATTATCCAATTGTGCTTACAGATATGGACCCAGAGAAACCTGAAGCTGTTGACTCGCTCTACAGGTGTCCCATGGATGTGAACAGGACTATGTGTTCTCTGTACCCTAATAAAGTATAACATCATATCCTTAGTCTTGCAGACTAGCAGATTCAGATGGAGGTTACTGGCCTTAAACCATGATGTCAGAGCTTTTACCTCAGTTCTGTGAGCCAACTCATCATTCCCAGTGATTAGGCCAATGATGGTAGTGTCATCAGCAATGTATAAGGGAGCTGGAGCTGTGTGATGCTATGCAGTCATTGGTGAAGAACTGGACTGGACAACCATGTGGTACGCTGGTGCTGATAGTTACTGTAGAGGAAGTGAGGTCACCAAATCCCAATTCCTGGGGCCTATTTCTTAAAAAAAGCAGCATTCTCACATATATGTCTTGCTTCTTCAGGAGGGTGAGGGAGGTCTGAATTGTAGGGGTGAGTGTGGAAGGGAGGAGGTGATGTGGGCTTTGACTAATCACTCAAAGCATAGGGCAATAGTCATTAAGGCAGGCGGTTTTAGATGTTTTAGGTATAGGGACGATGGTGGTCTTTTTGAAGTATGTCAGGGCCACAAGACTATGCAAGCTAACATCCGCCAACTCATCTGCACACATTTTGAGGACCCAACAAGGGTCCAGCAAGGTTATATACTTAACACATTGTTTCTGAACATGCAAATGACTCTTCTTCAGCGTGCTGCAAACAAAACACTGATTTCCACAGCGTACTTTCTGTATCACGTCATGCCTCCTATATGCTTTACCCAGGGACAAACCTTTGCCAAGATCAAAAGAACAAGTGAGAACACATCTGACACAGACAATCTCCTGTTGTGTGCTACATGTGTGAAAGTGCAACTGCGAACAATACCCAAATCGGATTCTTGAGACACTGTCCGGAGTTCATATATGAAAACGGCTTGAGAGGAGCTGTCACCCCTCCCCAAGGCTGGCTATCCCATGGGTTAAAACTGGAGTCACGTTGTTCTCTGTATTGTCCCTTTGCATCTTTAATGCCTTCCTAAGTTGATATTTGCATGTTTTGTAATTCAAAAAGTCTCCAGTGTTGTGGCCAACTGTGCATGTGTGAAGTGCAGCAAGAATCTCACTATTTACAGGATTTTTGATTTGCAAACTTCTGTACAGTACACACCAGTGACTGCCTCCACATATTCAGTGATGTTGCCAACATCATCATCACCGCACGTTGACACCCACAATGTGTCCCAGTCTATGACTGGCTTCTCCTGCTTTAGTCTCAGTTTGTAAGTGGGGAACAGCAGAATCAAGGTATGGTTCAATTTGCCAAATGTCAGTTGTATGCTTCTCAGAGTGTAAACTTGATCCAGCATGGCTGTCCATGCTTTGCACAGCTGATATGTTAGTGGTAATGCGGCAAGCTATCCTCAGATGTGCACAGCAGACATCTCTTATCACATTAAATGCAGCCTCTGAAAGCCAACTTTCTTTCCTGTATGCAGCTCATCCTGTGCATGTGTTGTGTGAGCCAGTGGTGGGAAGTACAGCTGTAGGCAGGACAGATGAAAGTTCCCATGAAAGGTAGAAGGAATGGCAAGGGATGACAAACTTTAAGAAATTACCTCCACATCTGTGTATAAGTTGTTTACCATGAAACACACACCTCTGCTCTTCACTGGATCACTCATGCAATCTTGCCGACAGATGGAGTGGTACTCCAATCTAACAGCCCAGTTGGGAGTCATTGGGTCTAGTCAAGTTTCCGAGAAGACCATCACATTTTGGTTCTTGCTTTCCTGCTGGAATGCCAGCTTGTTCTCTAGTGACTGAATATTAGTTAGGAGAATATTTGAGACATTTGGGCCTCCTCTGTCTTTGTGGGCTGAGTATTAATCCAGGTAAGTAATGTAAAAAAAGTTGTTATAGAGGATGGAAATGTGTCTTTAATGTCCAGTAACAGTGTGTCTGTCACATGAAATTGTAGCAGTCACAAGAAAAGCTATAAAACATACACAGAGTGCTAAAAAAGAGCATGAGCAACGGCAGCTATCTTCACCAGTGCCATCATTCAATAAAGTACAGCAACTAGTGCAAAGATACAACCTATTTATACAACCTCACAATAAACTTCCTCTTTCAAAGTAAGAATTTGCATACTTAGCTTTCAGTTCACGCTCCAGAGTAGCTTTTAGTAACTGAACACACCAAGGTTCAATGCTGTCCTCAAGGACAATCTAGACTAAATACACTGGATATGTGGACATTGGTTACAGAGTCTCTATATGTACATGGTTGCTTCGCTGCTAGCACTTGCCTGCAGAGTAGAACCACCACGGAATCAGCTTTGGCCGGAATGAAGCCCAGGAGGAAGACATTACGACAACCACAGTTGTAACACTCCAGCACGGTCTCACCCAGTGGCCCGTCTTTATGCAGCATCACCTCTTTGCATTTGGCTCTCACCAAGTGGTTCACAATGTGGCTGGAAGTAAGAGAGCAGGAGGTTAAACGATAAACAAATAAACTTGAAAATATTCTATGATTTATTACAACTGCACATAGGCAATTAATTAAATAAAAACTGCATATTTATCAGTGTTTGTTATTTATATTTTTATTTCTGGTCCATAAGTCAATAACTTTGTTATGACACCTGTATGTGAATTATGAGATGAAGAGTTCAATACACACCTGCCAGATGTGTTGCCGCGTCCATTACAAAACCACTTCTTGCTGGTGTTGCAGTACACAACACAGGCTGGATCGTGGATACCGCAGTAGCTGAAAAACAACAACATATTAAAACAGCTTTTAAATTACAGCTAAATACTGTATAAGTACAGGGTCCTGTCTAAACAAAACTAAAAGCTTGCCAAACTGACAACAGGTTAAATTACAGAGGAAGAACATACAACGCACAGTGTACCTCCTACGGATAATATTAAGTGTCAGAGAGGTTAGCATTCTGTATCACACATGTGATGTGTTTTTAAATAATTCAGTAGACACAAATTTCAATAGGGTTTTGATGTTTACCTTGCAATTAAAACATGTTTTTAAAACTTATCTATGCATTCTGAATTATTACTTTCCTGATTACAAACAACCACAATGTGTTTAGGAACTCCACCCTTACACACTAATCAATAACTTTCCACAAGTAATATTTATCATTTCCCACATGTACATATTTGTATATTTTGTAGAAATGTTAGTATGCTTGCAGGAATGTATATCATGTGATGACAACTAAAAACTGTTTCTGTATCTGCTCCACACACACACACTCACTGCCTTGTCTTTCTGTCTACGTGCCACACTGTCTATAATTTATTGTCTATAACTTACTGTTTTTCACAACCAATTCTGTAGCTGTTGTCTGTAACCTATTCTTTGTTGTTATTATCAATGTCTGTACTGTCCTAGAAGAGCCACAAAGGACCAGAAGTAAATTCCTTGTATGTGCTAGCATACTTGGCGAATAAAGCTGATTCTGATTTGAATTAGCATTACTTAGTAGAACTTTTATGACAAAAGTTAGTAAGTTACTAATGTAACTTACCATAATGTTAAGATAATGTACACTGATGATTTTGAGTGTGTGGAGGAGCACACACAAAACAAGTACGACAAATTTATAACTGTGTAATCCTTAAACGTTAAATAAGTAATTTTCTTGGTGATCTACAGCAGACTCATGATCCCAGCGTGGTGCGGTTCCTGTCAGTGTACCTGCACGCGTGCACAGGCAGGTCTTTGGTGTAGTACGTGTCTTCTTCGTCTTCCTCAAAGTTGAGCTCGGCCAACAGCTGGCTGGCTTTGGCAACGGAGTCATCCACTCCACCGTTGTGAAGACCCTCATCGGGACCATTTACCTGCAACAAAACATAAGCTGTACTAAACAAGCTGAATGCTAACGATTAACAGCTAACGGCTAGTAGGCACAACGCAGTAAAGCCTGTTAACTACGTTAATTTTAGGCTAACGTGTTGTCAGTGCTCTTCACGCTTGTTTTATAGTAATTAAAGTTGCATATATGAGGCAGTTTTTCTTTAAACAATTTAAAACTAACGCGTCACGGCTATTAACGCTAACGTTTACTTTATGAGTTTAGTTCACGGGCTAAGCAAGCTAGCAGGCAGCTAACATGAAGCTAGGTACGGCTAATAGCGGGGTAGCATGCAGCGCTGGGTCGGCTAGCTAACTGAACCGCGTTTGGTCGTGCCTTGTCGTAAAAATGAAAGCGTCAAACCTGGCTGTCCAACTGGCTCTGGGTCTGGCCTTGAGTTTGCGTTTGGCTCGGAAGGGTGAAATCGGTGAAGTCGTACTCGGAGCCCTGGGTGTCCGCCCCGAGCAACTCCGCTTCTTCGGTGTCCAGGAAGGTGAGGGTCTGGGAGCTCGGCCCGTACGCCTCCACACTCATCTCGACTCTCAACTTTCGCTTTACTGAAACGTTTCTCAGTGTTCGTATACAGATAACGAAAATGCTCACCGTGTTTGTCTATCGATAACTGGTTTATTCGCCGATGCTGAGAGTCTGAATTTGAACCCAAACAAAAATGGAACCGATCGGAACCTCGAAAGCTTCAGCAGGTCCAACAGAAACGGTGACTTCCTGCGCCGCTCGACGCGTGACGCTACAGAGTAGACACAGATCGTCAATGACAAGTGCTCTCACTCTGACCTGACTTCCTGGTACAGTGTCAAAAGAGAAGCGTGAACCGCTACCCGTGGAGAAAACACCTCGTCAATTTGACACCCATAGACATCATTGAAAATATTTATTATGAGCAAAATGCACATAGTCTGAAGATGTTTTTTATCAGACGTTTAATTAGCATATTACAAATAGTGCGTTTCCTCACTATATCACGTGTTTTTTGTGTGTGCCAGAGATCTGAAAGGAAAGCCCAAAACAGGACCTGAGCTCCCCCAGAAGCAAGAAACTCTCAGGTTTAAAGAAATTCACCAAGTCTAATTAAAATCTAACCAAAAAAACAAACAAACAATTAAACATAGTACTAAACATAATTCATTTCATTTACATATGTAACATTGCTGTGGTCCTCTTCTTGGAGGGTGCGGTACATGCTGCTGTGGTCAGTGCACCCAGTGTCAATAATGCCTGAAACATGACTGATCAGGATGTGTGGGGGCTATTTTTATTCATCATGGCTCACAGACAGCTTTCATGTCTTTTTGTGTGCCGTCCACGCAATTAGTGTGCAAGGATTTGTTGTCAGATGAGCGATTCTCACCTGATTCTAGGGGCTGCTACAAAATTTGTTGGAGAATGTTTTGTATTTGCAGGTGTTATAACAGACACAAAGACATTAGTAGTGATCCTTTAATTGTCTTTATTTAAAAGCCTTTCCTTTTACAAAGCTGAGATTACATATTGTAACAGTGCTTTGTTAATGTGAGAAACAGAAGAAGATACCTTTCTGAGCATACTTCCTAACACAGGATTCATAATAAGTCACAGAGCCAAAATGTTATTGTACAACAGAGCACACACTGAGATAAAAAAATTATTTTTGAGGTAGCCACACATCTGACAGGACAGCATCAGTAATATATCTTTGACCAGGCCCTTTGAGAATTTGTAAGGCCTTTTCATAACACATATTAACAACAGCAAGGCACAGGAGAAAGTCAGGGTCAGAGGTCACCTCATATGTAAACTTGAGGCTTTCACTTTAGTGAGTAGACATTTTATGGGGCAGCTCCTCCACAACTCTTTCACTTCTCAGCTTACTCTTTCACTTACAAAGCCACACAGTAAAATATCAGCACCTACAAACTAAAAACTGTCCATCAGTTTATTAATTCCATACAAGATTTTTAAACCACATACCCAAGATGTAAGTAAGTTAAAAAAACTAAAAAAACAAAGTCTAATATAAAGGTCTGAGAAGTTATGTTCACCTCAATGCTCCAGGATATGACACTTACAGTAATTAAAACAGCAATTAAAATGACACACACAGCTACAAATAATGACAACTTACTCAAACCCATTGACAGGAACAAGACTAGCTATGACAGTTTAAAACTACCCATGTTTCCCACTAGAGAGTTTTGTTGGGGATACACAATGTTCTGAAGTAGTATGCAGACAATTCACTGATAACATGTCTAATAAGACTCATTCAACTGCAGCTGTGTTTTGTAGCATAAAGACTCGGCTCAATGAAATGCTGGTCTTCATGATGAAACAGGAACAAATCCAATAAAATAAAACAGTTCCATCTGAGGGTGGCATCATCACAGGCAGTGAAATTATCTGCTGCAGCTTGTTCAACAGGTCAGAACAAACCAAAGCTCAGGAAACAAAGTAAATCTGACATACTGAAGGAAAAACGTGTAATGTGTGGAAAGTTAAATTTAAAGAGACAAAGAATAAAAATGCAAAATGGCGTGTCAATTCCAGAGTGAGTAAAAAAATACAGAATAAAAAGAAAGTGCTACAGAAATAAAATTAATGGCCCAATTCTGACTGAACTGACATTCAGTTTGAAGACTCCCTGCCACAGTCCAGTCTGAAAATCAAAATAACAAACTGATAAGAAAACATGATTGAATGTTGGTTTGTCTAGTTCTCTACCCTTTTACCATTTGAGAGACTCTTGTTTAATTCAGCTTAACCCTTCTTTCAATAAAGCATCATCTGTTTGATGCATTCTGATAATTTATGTAAAACTGTAAAGCTTATTATTTTCAGTTGTGCAGCCAAAATAAAATGATGACAGAAATTTTGTAAAACAGTGAATGAGATCTGTAAAATAACATTGCACAGCCTGGGGTCAGATCTCAGTGTGGTTGATTCGGGGTCATTTCTGTCAGAACTGGGCCGACAAAACTGGGGAAATAAGAGCTGGAACCAACCCGTTCCCTGATTTTTATAACCTTTGTAAAAGAAGGCAAATTTACAACTTCTTATAAAGAACAAAAGGATCTAAGAAACAATTCAACATCAAATGTGAAACAGCACAGTTAGGCTTTAGAGCAACTGGAAATAATATCTGAAGGAAAATGAAATGAGCAAACACAGTTTACAGCTAAACATTTCTATTAAACCCATAATGTATCACATACATTAACCATTTATAGACATTTAGGTGTTAAAACCTGTTGAATAAAACACATTGTGACAGTGTGAAACTCAAAAAATGAGCCTGAAACATTATAGATGTCAAATAATGTAGAGTACATTCAACAGCTTCCCCAAATGTGACTTCTATAACCATTTCAATAAGGTGCATCAATAGGAGCCACATTTGGGTTTTAAGGTTGTCGTACTGCTACATTACAGACTGTCTGCACCGTTGAGAGATATGAGCTGCACTTTGCTGCTGTGTTTTCTTAGTTGAACATAAAGTATCGTGGATCCAAAATCTGAATGTTTCATGTTCCTCAGAAGTGGGAGAAAAGATTACGATGGAATGTGACCAAAGGCTGTCTTGAAACTCCCATTTTATCTTCTCACCATTGGGAGACATTAAAATGTAACTGAATCAGGACTAGCATAACAAGAAGCAAAACATGCAAAACATTGTATAGTTTCATTTTGTCCAAGAATAGACAACATAAAAAAAGTTTGGCTACTTGTGGTTAAGTGCAATTTCTCCTCTGTGGTGAGAGCTGGAGAAGCTGGTTGGAATCTGGAGGTCACTTAGTGGAAGTGTTGCTGGCAGTGGATCTTCTCCTTGGCTTGGCCCAAAAGGTCCAACATCTCCTGGATGATGGCCTTCAGCGCACGACCCAGGTCTTCCCCGCTGTAAGGCTTTCCAACAGGAGGCACATGGATGAAGGCGGAGCGGCCGTGGCTCACGTACAGAGATGTGTAGTATGTGAAGTCGCAGAGATACCTGTCAGGGAAGAAGGCAAAAAAAGAACGTTTTCAAATAAAAAAATGGAAGACAATAAAAACGTTTTACTGGACACATTTTAAGTGCTTTAATGATGCATTGCTTGGATGGATTCACCTGTAAATCTATTATGTTATTATTCACTTTGCCCATTGTACTGAGAAACGTAAAAAGCATAAAAAGCACTGCACACACAATAACATTTTATGGTGTATCTACATTCAGTGGTGTGTATTAACTTAAGACCTGAAAATTTTGATTACATCATACTTAAATACATAGATAAGTAAATTAAAAGAGCCTTGTTATAATGCAACACAGTTCAACTGCAGCGCAAACTACATCCTCCAAACTGACCAAGAAGTAAAGTGTATGACCAAGCATTGTACTGTAGAGCCCCAAAATAAAAAAATATGCACCCAATATTACGCATTATATGGCCTAAATGCATCTCACAGTGCAGATAGTAAGTATTGTGTGTGGTTGACTCATGTGCTTAACAGAGTTATATGTCATTTTGTGTCTTTTTTCTTCAATCGTTGAAGCGTGAGAGAGTAATGTCTGAATCTAATGGGAAAATATAAAACAAATAATTACCTTCCAGCATCTTTGGAGACAGACACAGCTACTCCCAGTCCCGAAGCGGTTACTCTCTTGCAGACTAATTCCATGTCAATAACTGAGTCAATACAGTCCGGGCCTCCCACAATGCAACACTGTGAATCAGGACAGAAGCTACTATTGTCCAGACCCTTGTAGCCATGATTTCTGCCACATTTCTCCAGCGTGACAGTGGTGGCCATGCCTGAGACTCCAACATGAACTACCAACTGGGAAACAGAGGAAGCAATAAAAACACAATGTCAGAATTACTATAAAGTTTAAGTAAGTAAGTTTAAATTTATCATTATATACTGCATCTGTGGTTGCTCTTTCCGATCTCTCTGCTGCCGCTGCGTCTTATATGCTGCTCAGTTACATCTGTCCAAAAACAGATTTTAACTGAACCAGAAATTGCCCCACTAACACAAATATGAATATAAATATAATATAAATGTATGTAATTTGAGTTAATGAAGCATGTTCAAATTTCTTACACAGCTATTTTTACAATTGCCTTGGTACCCAAAACATGTGGCATTAAATTCAAACCTAACCCAAAACTGAGGCAGGTGTGACCTGTGTTGTACCTTTCACAGTAGAATAATATGAATAGGTCAGGCCATGTTCCTATTACCTGTGGATGATACTGCTTCCATAACGAAGGAACCAAACTCTGAACTGTCTGGTACTCTACAGGAACCTCATATACATGCAAGTCCACTTCACTTCCCAGGCCAAGCTTCTTCAGCTCCTGGCGAGACGCACAAAAAGACAGAGACAAACAGACAGAGCGGATCAGACATCAGTGGAGAGTCGAGTTTTCAAAGACAATTTCAAGGAGAATTTCTTGTGTTTGAAAAGGCAATGAGAAGTGGTGGAAAGGGTTATCTTTGTGTTATTTAAAATATGTTTGATGATCTGAATCATTTAAGTGTGACAACTTTTGTGCAAACACTTTTTCACTGCACTGTAAAAATAAAAAATAAACAGTACTCAACCATGTTCATAGATAAAATCATCACAAGAAATAAACAAGAGATGCAATAACACATATTATAAGTAAGACAAATCCGTGTCATATTCACAGGCAGCAGACCAACACCTCCCCCCCGTCTCCCCACAGGACAAATAACCCTGGACACTGACCCCCACTTGTACTGGAAATAAGGCTTGTTCGACCATGTCTGTGACCCCGCCACAAAGCGGCCTTTTGTGTGCCTTTAATATCCTTATCAGGTCCGTCTAGACACCCTGACAACCACCACCATCATCCCCCCACATGCAGTTTCCCCAGCAGGACATAGAGAGGTAACAACAAACGCACAGTCCTGCAGGGTGTAAAGTCAGCAAGCAACTATCGGAGCATCATTTAACCACCATACAGGCTCCAATCTTGCTAAAAATAAGATAGGTATGATGAGCTGTGACTCTTTTTCCAGAATAGATAAAATAACACTTTAGAGAAGGTTAGAAGAATTTCTTTGTCTTGATATAATAAATAATCCATAATTACATGTGAATTACAAACAAATCCATTGCCAATTCAAACCACTCGCGAGTTAGCTACTCATATTATTTATGTCCAGATCACGTTTAATTCAACTGAAATAAAATGCACCAACATGAAAATGTACATTAAAACAGGAATAAAGAGGTGAAACATACTGTACCTGTACTGCTACCCAGCTGGCGTTGACAGTGTGCTCTCCGAATGGCCCAAAACCTGCAACACATGTCATTTATTTCAGTTTGTTTACTACTACTACTACTACTAACACCACACTGTGCTGATGCTGTTACATTGTGTTTTCACTAATAAAGCTTTGTGAAGCTTTGTTTAGTTGGAAGAAACATTCTGGAGTGACCAATGATTTAAGAGACTTACCCTATACTTAAGATACAAGCATTTCTTATTATTACAATTTTATTAATGCTATTAGACTATTTTCTGTTAGTAAACATATTCAAAATATTTCAAATGCAACTTAACTCATTCATAAAGAGATTTTGTGTGTGTAATGTCCTACAGGCCATGTGCCATTTTTGCCCGTTTTGAATGTGGTTTGTGACTCTGTAGCAATTGTATTATTATTTTTATTGTATTATTCTTTTAGGATGAGTGCTGGATATCATCACCACTTTGCAGAATGATGTATTTGTAGTACAAACCATCTCCTTTCAGGAATTTTAGATTTTTCACCAAACACAAAACATCTTTAGACTGTGGGTTTAAGTTAATAAATTCTACATTGCTCAAGCCTTTTGCCCTCATTGAATAAGCTAACTTAAAAACAACTACACTACACTACACTACAAACACACAAACATACACACACACTGCAGTCACAAGAAAAGTAAGGGAACTACTGGCAGCTTCCTGGTTTCTGTATAAACTGGTCAAGTAATGTGATCAGATCTTCACTAAAGTCACAAATATCAGCACAATATTTCTATATTTATATCATGATTTATAAAAACACTTGCTACACTTGTGTCAGTGTGCTTTTCACAAATTGCAATACAGCTGATGTGAGTCATGTCTCGCAAAAAAAGAGATCTCAGAAGCCCTGTGATTGCATGTAGCTGGAAACGTTTACAGAGTAATATCAAAGACTCTGGATATTTACAGTCCACAGTTAGACATACTGTCTATAAATGGTAAAGTTGGGCGCTCAGCCAAAATCACCCCAAAAGCACAACGCAGAATACGCAACGAGGTGAAAAAGAACCATACAGTAACATCTAAAGACTTACAGGATTAGTTGTTTGACTTTGTTCATGAGTAAACCATATGCAAAAAAATGAACAGGTATGATATCCATAGCAGGACACCACAGAGGAAGCCATTGCTCTCCAAATAAAACACTGCAGCATGACTGAAGTTTGCCAAAGACCACCTTGACACTCCACAACCAGGAAATTACAAACAGTGCCATTACTTTTCCTTGCAACTGTTAATATCTTTCCCCCGCTTTGCCCCATATGACCTACAAATAATTGCAGCAGCAGGCTTGTTTATATAGGGATCTATAACTGATCCCCCTCCACCACCCTTCCTAAGGTCAGTGGGTCCCTGGGGGTTGGGTGGGTGAGTCTGTCTGACAGGCTGCTGAAAAGGAGCAGAGTGAGGGGCCGGCAGCTGCCAGCCAGCCGGCTATTGTGAAGGTGCTGTTCACAGGCAATCTACACGTCTTCTATCAGCTGGGATTGGGAGCTTCTGCACCCCTTTGTGTCTGAAAATACCAAGTGTTGTTTCTGATCAGATTTAAAGTTGAATACTGTATTTTTTGCACCCATAAAATATCACATTAAAGTAACCGGAGAGAGAGTTACACTAAGTTGCAAGCGTGAATAATATATCAATATTCACTGGTATATTAATATCACTGTAATTATTACTTTGGATTTCAGGTGTCAGGTTTCATCAATAGTGATATAAAATGTGCTTTTTTTAATAAATAAAACATGCAAATATATTGATGGCGGTAAAAACAACAACACTGGAACACAATCATTGGTTGGTTTTTATGTTGTCAACTTTTAACCACTTTGCATGTCTTGAAAGAGGTGTAATGCTGAGAATAAATCAAACTATCCGACAGTGGTGGAAACTCACAATAGAAAGCAATAAATAAGGAAACCTAGGTGGAAACCTAGATAGAAACGTTTACAACGTAAAATTTAGACTTGATTGTATTTTTCCCACCATTAGTTTCATAAATTAAGAGAACCTTGCTATTTCTCCTATATTGATTATTGCTTTGTCTGTCTGCTGTAGACATTATTCCTGGATTTTATGTTTAATTGGCAGTTATAAAGAAAAGTTTGTTATTTCTATAGTTATCTCTATATTTCTTTGTTACCATACAATGTTATAATAGTCACGAAAAGCTAATGTCTTATACTGTCAATAAACAGTTAGGGGAACGCACAAATAAATCGTATTGTTTCACATAGCTTTTCAGGAAAAGATTTAAAAATCAGGGCAAAAATAATTTTATCTAGCCTGTCTCTGCTTTAGTAGGAAATACCTGAATACAACAAGGTGATATTGACAAACTTATAAACAAAACGGTGCCAGTAACTGTCTGAACTGAGGCGGAGTGAAGCTGTAACAGCCTGACGCCATTAACGATACAGCAACTGTTATCTCCACAACTTTTCCTCCACTTTACCCGCAGCTCGGTCAACCGACAGAGGCGCGACGACAAATACAGCAGGGAAAACACAAACCTGTAACGACCACAGTCCGTTTACTGTTATCCATCTCCCGTCCTGTCGCAGAGGATCAGTTGCTTTTTTTTTCTCGGTGGTTATTTGGAAGCAGGACCGAAAAAGGGGGTCGATATCCTCCACAGCTGACGGCTCCTTCTACCAGACACAAACCAAACCACCGGTCCTCCCATATGCGGTGCTCCTCGGAGGACGTGACGTCATTACGTCATAAAGGAGACACTCCTCCTCCTCCTCCTCCTCCTCCTCTTCTTCTTCTTCTTCTTCTTCCGGCTAAAACCAGATTGTATTTAGAAGGTATTATTTAGAATAAATTAATAATTATGGATATTACTTAGAAGATAAGGGTTAAAACTCTAATTATACTATATTAAACACAATAAAGCAGTTTTCTATACTAAATGACTTCAGCTCCATTTGAGATAGATCTTTGTTTAATGTATTTATTTTATGCTTTTATATTTTATTTAAATTATTTATATATTTATTCACTTATTTTCCTTTAGCATACTGCTCAGCTTGAAGGCGCACTTTAGCATCATTTTAGATGTGCCTATGTTGCTTTACACAGTGTTGTTCAATAACGTTGAGGGGAAAAAGCTTTGAGGCGTACCGGTATCCTCAGGAGTTGAACATTATTGAGAAAATACTTAAAACAAAACTGGTATTAACATATATCATATTTTGAACAAGAAAAGCAAAATTTATTTTATAATGTGAATTAAAGGCATTTCCATAGGCCAATAGGCTAAAGGTCCATATATGTATAAAAAAATTAAAAAATACAAATATGAAAAAAACATACAAAATAATAATGATAAGTTAAGTAAAATTAAATAAGCTAGGAGGCTAAGGTAAGCTATATTCAGTTATTAAATAGTCAAGTTTCTGTGCAAGAGGGCTTCTATATATTTCTAACATATTTGAGACATGTATAAAACAAATAATATTTTTTATTACCAGTCCATTCCATAATGAGAGGTTGACAATTAATTTCACAGGTGCTTAAGCATCTTCTATGATGGTGTATGGCCAAAACTATTTCCCATATGCTCTAAGCATTGTACATTAACCTTACCCTTTTTAAATAATCTAGCACAATTGTGCTTTTTTCTATGTGTCAATTTTTTTTCACATATGATTGTCCCTTTTAATTGTCCCTTTACTGTTCATTGCAGTTTAATTAATTCCAAAGGGTCCCACAAGTTAAGCAGTACTCAAAAGTAGTTAAAGCTAAAATTCTTAATTTACATTAAAGTTAATCTCAGAAATTGAGATATGTTATTAATTGCATATATTTTAGGCAAATAATTATAGATGAAGGACATATTATTTATCTATTCGTTTATTTGCAAAGCATTATTTGATAAAGTTAAGTTTTTCGTGCTGATTTATCTAAAGATATGATTTATATATGATTATATAAGTATTTCTGTTCTTGACAGCAGAGGGCAGCATCTTGCAACACTGCCTTGAGTTTTCGCTGCAGAACCGGAAACGCATTAAAACACGAAGAAGGACAGGTGCAGGCAAAATCGTGTTAGTGAAGAGATAGAAAGTGAAAAAAACTAAATCAATAAGAAATACTATCACAATGGTAAATATTTAATACTTATGTTCATTTGAGATTTGTGTTTTAGATTTACAGTAGCTTACTTTTCCTTCAGCTAACTAATGCAAAACTGTAGCGCGGGGTCATCGTGGTGCTCGGTAACGTTATGCTAACAGTAGCCAAGCAAAGCTAGCTAACTAGTGTTAGTGTTATTGTAACTGAGTTAAATAATTTTTCACATAGCAATAGTTGTGCGTGCTTAACATAAAGTTACAGCTGCAGAAAATGTTTGTGAAATAGAGTTATTTAACGTCAAACTCTTGTAATGCTGTTGTCCTGGCCAAGTTGTGCTTTTCATGTATCAGCGAACATTTTACGTTAAGTTACAGGGAGATTGTTTTTCTTTTAGAGTGTTTCTAAAAGAGAAAATTAGTTTTTAATGTTGTTGGCAGGGGAATTTCTGTTTGTTTTCCTGACTGTTTTTCTCTCGTTATGCAGCTTCCATTGTCTCTGCTGAAAACTGCCCAGAACCATCCTATGGTGAGTAGAAGAGTGGTGTATCTATTGATTAACTTAACAATTTAACCAGTAATATGGTGGTAACATAAAAACATATGTGGGTCAATGTATCATATCAGAAAGTAATGTATAAAAAATTATTTATGCACTGAAAACAACAAAACTTAAGTAACTCTTTATGAGTTTAAGTTTGTAAGCAGTAAATGATAGGGACAACTTGCTAGCAGTTACTCTGGGTCGGTGGTTTGCTTCCACCAGGCTTCATTTACATTTTTATTATCTTACTGTACTAAATATTGTATCATAGCTGGGACGGTGGCGTCTGCAATTGCTAACTGCCTAAAGTTGGTGGTTCGCATTGCGGTTCCTCCCTAGTGCCGGTCCCAAACCAGGATAAATGGGGAAGAGGGTTGTGTCAGGAAGGGAATCTGGTGTAAAATCCTTGCCAAATATCAAATATGATGAGTGATCCACTGTGGCGACCCCAAAAGGGAACAGCCGAAAGAAACTTACTTACTACATATTGTATCATATTTGACGGGCAGCTGTTGCTGTTTCCTTTTTAATGTAATTTAATACTAAAGGAAGCCTCCAATTTCCGCTACCTCTTTAACTTCTAAGTTTAATTAGCTGAAGTACTATATGTTTGTTTTTTTGTTATTGTCACTGAAATTGTACACTGTGTGTGGCCCGCTATTGCTGTGTGTTGTTTTTGGGTTATACAATGAGAAAACATTGTGCCACTGTTTGTCTTGTCTTTTCTCTGCTCAGCTGGTGGAGCTGAAGAATGGAGAGACATACAACGGCCACCTGGTCAGCTGTGATAACTGGATGAACATCAACCTGAGAGAAGTCATCTGCACCTCAAGGGTAAAATTGTACTTATGCGAAGTTGCTCTTAATTATCAATTAAAGTTAAAAAGTTGTTAAACATGACTCTATGAATATGATGCATTTGGACTCGCTCGCAACCCCACTCCCCTCTCGCAGGATGGAGATAAGTTCTGGAGGATGCCCGAGTGCTACATTAGAGGGAGCACCATAAAGTATCTGCGAATCCCTGACGAGATCATTGACATGGTAAAAGAAGAGGTGGTGTCAAAGGGTCGTGGGCGTGGAGGCACCCAGCAGAACAAACAGCAGGGGAAAGGAAGAGGAGGAGCCGGCCGAGGTGAGTGGAAACACTTCCAGATCAATAGACAGAATCCCAGTTTCCTTAAGTGACAATCCTCGCTTGCCCCGTGAGGATCAAGGAGCCGCGTTTAGGTAGAGATAAGTGTCCAACCAGCTGCAGCTGATCGCACTGATCTGAAATGGCATCATAACACCAGTGCAGTTTTACACTGATAACATTAAAACAGAATCAATGTAAGACACACACCAAATAGGCTATTTCTTATTAACATCTGTATGAATAACATCGTTATTGAGACTATATATAGCCTACAATATATTTACATAATTTACATTTGTTTGATTTATTTGAACTAATGCAGCAACCAAATGTAATTATAATCTGGAATAATGAGTAATGAAAATAATAATAATGTAATAAGAATAATTTATACTTTTTAATCCCTTTGGGAAAATTCTTGTGGACAGGCTGCTGTATTATTGGCGCAAAGGGTTCGGGTTTCAGTGTCCTCTCCAGAGACACTTTGACACGTGGCCAGGAGTCGGGGGAACTGGGAGTCGAACCATCATATCTCCTCACATCTTTTCCTTGCATTTCTCAGTTTATCTTTAGTTTGAGGAAGTAAGGCACAAGTGAGGGGAAACATAGATGCAATTAAGGAATTAGGATACACCCAGAGTGTTAGACAGCCATTCACACACTTTGGGAGGGAACTTTCTTATATAAAGCATGCAGATGCCAGTATTAATAGCTGTCAGCTGTGAACCATGTCACTCCACTCTTGGAGTCTGGAAGTTGAGTCATGGCAACTGGACTTCTTTCTTGTTGGGCTGAAATGTTTCACTACTCATCCAAGTATCTTCTTCGGTCTGAGGAGAGTTAGCTGGAGACCAAAAATTTATCCTCCAGGTTAGTTTCATTTCACACCTGCCCTGAATAGACTTGATAGGTGAAACAATAAGTGCAGGGTGTGGGTAGATGTAACAGTTACACCTCTGACAATCCCTCCTACCCACATAAAGTTGGCCATTAAGTGTGGCCAACCTGGTGGATGTGTGAATAAAGCCTGATTTTTCTGGGGATAGGTGAAAGGGCAACATGATAAATTGAAGACAGGTTATGCCTAAGGCCTTCACCTCTGTTGAGTGAGGGGTTATTTATTTGCACATGCAAAGCTTCCTGCACCCCTCTCTCAAACTGCTTGTCTTCTCTGTCCGAAATGCGAACATCATCGTCCTCAAATGAGTGTTTGTCCTTTAAATGAAGGTATACAGCTGGGTCTGGTCTTGAGCCGTAGCTCCTCCTGTGCTGGAGGAACAACATCTCAGATAAATTCATGCAGAAGACAAATTTAGCTGATACTGTATATCCTCATGAAAATGTTAAAAAATTGCATTTCTATCAGTAAACAAGTATTCACGTGAATTTGCATCATGCAGATATTAGTATCCTACAGATAACCCCCTTCTTTGCCATCAGAAATCACAATAATATTCCTGATTTGTGAGTGGATCATAATCATAAGTAGTGGAATTAGCTGTAGTCATTATTCCCAAGTCACAATAATTCATTACAAAGCATGCCTTACTTTTTAACAATATTTATCATGGCTAAAATAAAATAATCAATGGTTCTGTCTGTGTAGGTCTGTTTGGCAGTCGTGGCAGAGGAATGAGTAACACTGGTCGGGGCCAACAACAACAACAACAACAACAACAACAACAGCAGCAGCAGCAGGATAAGAAACCAGGAAAACCACAGGGAATGAAGAACCAGCACTGACAGATGACGTTGCAACTTTAACCACACATACTGTTCTTCTGAGTGATTACTTCTTCAGTACATAAAGATAAAATCAACTCTGGTGTTTCATTCTGCTATGATGTTTGTCAGAACTGACTATTGCAGAAATCAAACTGGGGAAGGTTAAGAGATGCTGTGCTCTTGCACTGAATTTTGTTTTTTAGCATCTGTAAGTTGATATTAACATTTTTCTATGACCACATACCAGTGTATCCAGTCAGACTCCTCCTTTAGGATCAGTTTATAATATGTACCATTAACCTTGCAAGGACATTTTGTATCAAAACTCACATATCATTATTGAAAAACAGCTTTCTGTCCGTCTGGTACACTGGAATGAGGTTTTAATTTTTAGTTTTTGATGATTGTTGCTTGTCAACTTGGTCTATAGGTGTACTAGGTGTAGTTTTCACACTAAAGAAACTACCCGGCCCCAACTTATGTTGTATGAATAGAGTTTGTTTTTGTGTTGTAACGTTATGTGGTTTACAGCCTTTTTGTTTGTCTGCTGAGCCATATGGTTAGATTACGGCAGGTAGAACATTAAATCAGCAGCCTGGGGACAAGGATTTAGTCCCTGAAAATTAACACTTTTAAAGTGCATTTAAAGGCGACATGATAATGATAATGATAAGCATTTCCAGAAAAAAAGATTCTCATATTCTTAAGTCTGAAATTGATGACTTCAGTATGATGTGTTGGTTGGGTTTCATTTTATTTTTTGTAACGTGAGATGTAATTTATTTACACAAGAACATGAGAATAAAACAGCTTTTGTTAAAACAGTTGTATTTCTATAGAACTGATCCTCTGCCCAAAGATTCACACACTGTTGACCATTGTTGGTTCTGTTAATTACAACAAACAAATCAAATTACACAGCACTGTCACACCTGCGTTAAGTTGTATCGACAGTACAAATGTTGACATCTGTCCAGATCAGCTGAAAGGTATTTTTCTTTTAACGTGTAATTAAATACAAAACTGCAAGAGGTTTTGTGGAGCATATTGGTATTTATAATAATAGAGCTTTCTGAGAAAGTCCACCTTCCCCTTCACCCTCTGCTTCAAGCTTACTCAATCAATGACATTTCCATGCATTTTATTCACCATGCAGGAGTTTCAGTTGCTGCCATTCACCACCACTCCAGCAGCTGTCACTAGAGAGCTTTCCTCTCTCAGCTATGACATCCACCTGTTCATGACAGGTGTTCCCTACTCCTCACTTTTCTTGTAAAACTGGTTCTTTACTACTTTTAGATACAGTTTTCTCAGAAGGACAACTTTAAAAAAACATTTTTTCTAATTTACCTGAGTTAATTACATAGTGTGGGTGCTGGATGAAGTCAGAATGTGCAGGTGTGGTGCTGTTGCTGAACAGATCCAATGTAGTTATTTATAAAGTATACTGCAGCTCCAGCTGTGTTACTGATATGCTCCTTTTGCTAAAAAGGTACAAGCAGTAAAGAGAAAGTGTACACAATGACAAGATGAAGCCACTTCATCTTATCTGTAATCTGAATGTGTTGCACTGTATCTTTACAAAAACACTCTGGAAATGATGGTAGACAAAAATATAACATTCATCCTAAAAATAGATTAAACCAGAAAAAACTAAAAGATGAGATCTGGAAAAAACTGCAGTAAAGAAGAACACTAGAGGGCAGAATAACCTTTGACAATTTTATCGAATGGAGGACCAGGGAAAAAAGCTTAATTGCCTACGTTAATGGCAGTGAAATTGAACACTGGATTGTTGATGTGGGGGGAATGTGAGGAATATTTTCCTCCCAGGATGCATGCATGCATAATATTAAAGATGGCATTTGTGGGGAGAGGAAAATTATTTTCCCCTGCCTCTGAAGTCGGTGCTCAAGGAGCGTGCTAAATCATATCATCTCTGGGCTCAGTTGTTGACCATGCTAACAAGCTTGGAGTGTGTGTGTGTGTGTGTGTGTGTGTGTGTGCAGGGAGTGTTGATGCTAATCTCAGTGCCGGGTTTTTGAGTCCTCCTCCTCTTCTTTACCACCCACACATCTCGGCCACACACACCACTGGAGCTGCCAGCCAATCACTACCACTCTTCCTTTCTATTGCTTTTACCTGCGTCACTCTGTGTGTGTTGCCATGGGGATCACTGTTGCTCCCCCCCGCACTTTGTCTCACTACCTCTTCCAGTGTGAGGATGTCCTCTTGCTGGTGATGCAGGCAAGCTGCAGACGTCATCAGTTCCCTTGGGAAGAAGGCCTATTTTTACCATTTGCCACAAAGTATACCAACCTGCCCACATATTTATGGAACTGCATCTAATCCCAGCCTACCAGAAAAACATCTTTCCCCACGCTCTGCATCTCTCTGTCTCTCTCTTTCTACTCATCTCAAAGAAATACTGTTTCCAAGGCATATTTGTATCACTTGAATTGAGATGACAGCTCTGTCTGTATCAGGCTTATAGTCCTCTTAAAATTATGTTAAGGGCTAAATTAAAATGTAGATATACATCGTCACAAGGTAGAAAATCAGTTATCCACTATTATAGAGTACATGTTTGACATTGAGGTAAATTGCATTTTTCCATCCCCCCACTATGTTTACTGTGTATTGTTAAAGGTAACACCTGCAGGCAATTCATATCTGTCTTTGTGAGAGGAAGCCAGAGAATCTGGATGAAACCCACACAGGCGCAGACAGAACATGTAAACACATCACAGAAAGGACTCAGTCAGCCAGCAGGTTTAAACCCAGGACCTTTTTGATATGTGGCACTGCCCCACTGTGCCACGCTAAGTTATATTTTTGACATCACAAATTACTTAAAAGTAGTACTAGCATGTTAACTATGCTACTATAATGCAATATGATGGTTTTAGTCACTCATGCATTCAGTGGCCATTTTATCAGGCACACCTGTACAGTTTATTAAGTTTTATAACAGCCCTGCCAAAACATCTTTGTGAAGCTCATAATGTTGTTTTTGGTGATATTGTCAGAAATGTGTAAGTTCAATTATAGGTTTGTTACTCATAATTAGTGATGATCTTGTACTTGTCTGGATTTGTGTCCTTTTCCATTTACACCGGTGAGGTGGCAGAAAATTAAAAACACCTGTCAGTGCAATGCAGCCCACAACTACGAACTTTGATCTTAGTGTAAAACATACAATTTAATTCACACCAAATTGCATTAGAATGTGCAAGTGTTCCTAAAAACATGAATAATGAGTATATATTGTAAACACATTATGTTCTCATCACAGACATATACACTGTATAACATACAGTAGTTCACAGTGTTTATGAGACGCTGCTGGTTGTTTTGGGGGTTTTGACTTATCTGTGCTCTGTGTGAGGACTTAAGACTGGACTAGTGCTGGTCTGTCCCAATGAATCCACACAACAAGAATCTGGAAACTGACCTTAAGATAAAACTGAGATGTCCTGTTCTCTTTTTCTTTCTTTTTATTCATTTATATTTCATTTCCTTGTCACTATTCCCAAGTTGGCATTTTTTCATATGAGATATGAGTATTTAGCCCTTTAGACACAGCCAAGTAGTTTACTAAACTGATTAGCTAGCTTTAGCTAACTAATGTCTAGCTGACATTCAAACTGTAAAATAGGTAACTTTGGGTAATTAGCTGGCTAATCAGCAACACTTAGGCTAAAGCTGTTAAAGTGAATACGTATGCATGTCATGGTGCATGTTCTGTTGTACCACATTTTTACCTATTTTATTTTATCTTACAAGTGTTTAGCATTTTTCCTTCAGCAACTTCTGTCAGCCCAATCAGATGTGTTATTACTGTAATAATTTCACTGTGTATTGTGTGTGGATATCAATTTATAAGAGCTTAGAAACATTTGCGTACATCCTGTATATGACTGAGAATAAGATAATGAAATAATTTCTAACATAAACTCCTGTAGCGAGTGCTCACTCTCAAAATGTTCAATTTAGAATTGTAGTCATTATAGTTTCTACAACAGGTCAAGCAGCCTATAATTTTGAAACATTCTTGAAACTATTAAATTACTTTTATTGTTAAATGAAATAAAACAAAATCTATTGAAAACATATAGGCCTGCATTCCCACTTTAACACCCCCAAAATGTTGAAATAGTCCATCCATCCATTTTCTTAACCGCTTGTCCTCGTAAGGGTCACAGGGGGTGCTGGAGCCTATCCCAGCTGTCATCG
>JAUMHL010000021.1:17853130-17876312 GCA_032362345.1 Sandelia bainsii | reverse complement strand
ACTCACGGACAATCTTAGAGTCACCAATTAACCTAACATGCATGTCTTTGGATGGTGGGAGGAAGCCGGAGTACCCACGCAGACACGGGGAGAACATGCAAACTCCACACAGAAAGGCACCCAGCCGACCTGGGGATTGAACCCAGGTCCTTCTAGCTGTGAGGCGACAGTGCTAACCACTACACCACCATGCCACCCGTGAAATAGTCCAATGATTGAAACTACTAATTGCTTGAGATTTATGATATAAATAAATAAAATGATTAAAAAAAAACACATGTTCACATTCTCCACAGAAATATTTTATGAACAGGACCTGAAATGATAAACTAAGTGAATCAGTGACTTTTTTTTATTTTTCAATATCATTTGTTAACACAAAAGTAAATATATCACTTACAATTTGGCACAGACTTTACTTAAGTGAAGAATAATGTGGAAATTTTGCATTAACGAGATTTATAGACTAAAACGCTATTGAGCGCTACTGTACCGCCAAGCAGAGTCTCTGTACGGATGTGGCACCTGTTGTCCTCCCACATTCACTTCAGAGGTTTTTAATATCTCCAAACAGATACAAGACATTTAAAATGTGAAACTGGAGATATCAGATCCTGTTGTCTTCTTCACGAATGTGGTCAACATTTAACCAACGACCAAACATTCTGTGTCAAGTGAAATTAAATAATATTGCGTGACATTTTTTCTCCACAGAATGTAATTTACATGTTTCCATTTGAAATTTCTAAGAAATGGATCGAAACTCTATCTGAGGTTTGTCAAGTATCTTGCTTAAAATTGTATCATACTGTTACTCTGCACAGAAAGAAATAGTTATTGATTCTGTGAACTTTTAAATTGTTGTAACATGTGAAAAGCTAAGCATTTTTATAAAACACACTCAGTAACAGACTTAAGCCAATAGAAGAATATTGTATTAAATAAGAAAAATGATAAAAATGAATGCGTACAATGATCAAATCACACACTCAAATCAACTAGTTATACTGAAATATCTTGGTGTGAACTTACTGTACATGTGTCATAGAGACTGTCAGTGTGTAAATATCTGAAAACGTTTGAGTGTGATGTTCCCTCATATCTGATCTACATGAACTACTGTAACAGTAACGTGCTCTGTAAAAATCTTTTAATCTAATATTAGCTCTTGGGTTTATCTTTATTTTAAAAATAACAGTTAAAGTATAACCATGAAAACATGTAGGCTCCCTGAGGTTTTGTGGTAAAGCTTTTGAAATTGTCACTGTGTGTTAGTGTGGGCACAGGTGTGTTTTGTTGAAACCAACACTACACATACAAATACACGCACATGCACGCTCTCACTGCATTTGTGCGTCCTCCATGATTGTGGAACTTCACCTACACTTTGAAACTGCGTCATCAGACCCAGTGGAGCAGGGGACTCATAAAAAATACATGTGTACATATTCTTGTGAGAACTGCTACTTACTTCATGTACTTCTGAATGTATAATGTCAAACACCCAAATCTTAATGTCAAAGTAAGTGTGTTAAACCAGAATCCCATTTCAGTAGGAAAAAGTCCTTATGTGGGAGCAACACATCCATCCATATGTACACACTGAACCATGAACCCTTATATATTTGACATTTTAGGTATGTGATTGTCTAATCCATATAGGCAAAAGTGTAATAGCAACCACATCAGCAGGTTGTATGAAAAGCTGGCCTTCATAGACACAGTTAAGACATGATCTAGTTGTAAACGGGTATAACTGCAGATCATTTCAGCCGCTGATTAAAGGCATCCATACTGTTACACGGAGGTGTAACAGTATAATGTGTAAAAGAAACAGTAATATTTACCGTACATACAGAATTGTCCAGTTGCTGTGTGAAGTGGACATGAACTACGGATATGTTTCACATAGTTATAAAGTTATAAGTCAAGTTTCAACACTGATGTGGGGTTAAGGTAGTACATCTAAAAGTCAAAGATCAGAGCAATACCTGTGAACCTAGAGTGGGTTATAGATGCAGTAAATGCTTCAAAGAGAAGTAAGATCTGAGATAAGTTTTTGTTTGACATCTGTTTTATTTCTGAGTTCACAAGCCCACACAAAGTCACATACCTGCAATTCAAGCACCGTATTACCATCAAATTAACCATGTTTGTTTGCCAAATCAGATGCCAGGAAAACAACTGAACACTTCACCTCTAAGAAAAACCACACTTGATTGACCTGTTGGTCTCTCTTAGGTTTCAAAACTTACACAGGGTTTAGTAGGAATTTACAAATCAACCTTACTGACAAGCCACATATTAATCACATGTTGCTCAATGCAGTACAAAACGTTCCTGATCTTTTATGGGCTCTGGCACAGCGGAAGTTGAACCATTCCAACCAATACATTCCTGGCAGCTCATCATGCTGTGCCTTGACTTGCAGCTTTGAACCACAGTCATTATCGAAAATTATTGTTGGAGGCCTGACTTTACTCCCCAATTTATGTTGACTTCTTTTCGAAGAATTTTGAAAATTTAGCTAATACTTAAAGCATGCAAGAAGTTTTTTAAATGCATTTACTACATGCCAAGCAGTAACTGATTCCATTTATTTCAGTAATTGTATAAATTATGAGTAGAGCACCCCTGAGATACCATGGTTTGTCCATCATTGAGCATTTTGTCACATGCTATCCATCACATTTGTCTGTTGTGAGTTTGTCTGTACACCACCCCTGCTGAGAGTGAAATATTTTAACTGTGGATGGCATTAGCATGACGTTTTATACAGACATTTAAGGTCCCCACACACTGAATCCTAATTACTTCCCTGATCCTCTGTTGGTTCCTCATATTAACTCTCGCGCCACAAGCAGGTTAAAATTTAAGGTTTTCTCTTAGCTATTGAAAAATTGCATCAGAAAATTGACTGGTTTGTTGCTCTGGGCTTTGTTTGAAAACTGTTTATCAGCTAGCGATCTTGGAAAAAAGTCAACAATGCAGTACATTCAAGTAAAATTCAAAGTGGAATAAAGCAATCTTGCTTTTTTCATGCTGTTCTAGCACATTTCTGTGCAATTTGTGAACAGGAGGTGAACAGGATGACCATTTTTAATTCAGGCGTGATTAAAACCACAACATTATTCAAATGTAAAAGTATGTAACTTGAATTTCAAGTTTGCATAGTTTGAGTTGATGACGAGTACACACCCCATTTGAGGGTTTAATTTAAACTGTTCTATTTTAAAATGTCAAATTAAAATGAAACTTGCACATTTGTGCACAAATACCAAAGAACATTTGAAAACGAAAAATAAAATGGTATCACACACTCCCTGTATGGTTTGAGAGAAAAGCAGCCATATTATATTGATTACAATGGCTGTGATACTTACTCACCAATCTCTCCTGTAACGATATGCTTCTGTGTGCTCGGTGTACCCCAATAATCATTGTTTCACCAAAGAAAGGTCTGTGTTATTTTTCAGAAACTACCATTGTAATGAACAACTGTGGGACCTGACAATTACAACATGTTTGTAACAAATCCAGCAGCATGTGCTGTATGTAATTACAATAAGAGGGACAAAATTTAATGTGCAAAACTATGTCAAATGTTTCTCTTTTTACACATTTTTATGTTATCAGTTTATATTAGTGTGTCACATGTTTAAAGGAAAAAAGAAATGATAAAGTATGTGTGATAGATGTGGTACATCCCTTCCCAGCCTCTTTTTCCTTGACTGCAGGCTCAGCACCCCCACTCTCTCTACGCTGATACTCAGTTTTTAGACAAAAATATCTCTCCTCTGTTGGTTGACTCCCCACCTCCATTTCCGCCACAGCATTAAGAGATCTGACATCACAGAGACCATCATGTGATCCACCCACACAATGCGTTATAGTGATGGATAGGTCCTACCTCTGACGCACGTACCTCCTCTGTGTAACCCTTTATAAGCCAGAAGCCTGTTAATGAATTGCCATTATCCCATTAAGTATTTATGGATGAAACACTAACAACATCACATGAAGGTGAGGAAATAAACTTAGCTTGTCACAATATGAAACAATTAATCTACATTTGTTCAGTACATCTGTGGCTTGATTTTATGAATTAATACTATAATGAATTAAACATTATAGGATCACAAGTCAAATAAATAAAATAAGTCTTGGCAGGAAGGATACTCTGGAAAGTCCTGACAAGAGGTACCACCCATGGAGAAAAATATCTTCCATTAGTGTTTGTCAAACTTCCACTGAAGGTTCCCACTTCATTAATCCATCAGACATAGAGAACAAATCCATGTAAAATATACGGCAGTATTAATTTTAAATGTATGTAATTAATCAGGACGTTCAATGTTGAAAAGGGAAAACAAATCATTAAAAAAGGGACAGGAATTTGATACAAATAATTAAATATCTATATTGGGAAATGGAAAGTTCTCATGTGACTTTTGCATTTGATGGTTTTGTTGTGTGTGATGCCAAGTCTAACTTTAAAACACACTGAAACTGTTAACTGACCAGAGGAAGGGCTGAAATCAGATCAGTTTCAGATTCAACTTCTCCAAATTCTGATGTGCAGAAATACAGGGTACAGTGTGTCTTGGCTGTGGGCATACAACGGAAGTGGGTGGCTTTTCCTGAGAAGACATCAGCTTTTTTCTTAACCACACAGATGTGAAATAAAATGTGCAACTGTTCATGTCCAGAATTATGGAAGTTAACATTTCCATAGTCACATGCAGTTTAGCAATGACAGTTCATTCTTACATTAAATTGGAAATCTTACATAAAAAAGGCCCAAATAAACATAATAAATTGATAACAAATTTTAGTGTGAAAATGTCAACATGTACCAGTCATCACTCACACTAACATCAAACCTTCATGTACCACCACACTGTTTGCTATTAATCCATCTTCTCCATGGCAATAGAGCTTGTACCAAAGATCATCTATTAGGAAAATGAGCAACGCTGTATGAATAGAGATTTCAGTCAATCTCTTAGAAACAGTCTACAGTGATATGCAGTATATATACATATATATCGTCTGTAGACTGAGCATGACTGAAGTATCCTGCATTCCATGTTTAGCATAGTGCATTTTCTTTAAGTGACCTCAACACCTACAGAAATACAACAACACTCTAGCATTAGATGTTTTTCAAGGTAAAGGTTCGTAAAGTTTTCTTGGTTTTCTAATATAGTTTAGTTTAGGAGTAGGAAATCATATATTTTGTTATGTCCCTGCTAAATATAGCAGCAGTGTTTTGGGAAATGCCAATATTTCATCCATCGATTGAAGAGAGAATTAAACTTCCTTTGTGTGAAAAAATAAACATTCTCAGAAAAGGGAAAACCCAGTGACTTAGGAAGATGTGAAAGGGTCATTTATAGACTTCCTGAAAAGAAATGCCATGGTTTTCCCAGCACACTACTAACACTATAGACTATTACTGAACGATGTCTCTGTCTTCCTCATAGCTCGGTTGGACTTCACTGAGGTCACAACTTACACCTTAGTCACTGTTGTTAGTTATTTAGGCAAAAAGGACCATTGTCTATACTGAGATGTGGCATTTTATAAGGTTTAGTAATTCACATTCACAATAAATGTTGTGCTGTTGTGTTATGGGCTATCTAGTTATCATGATGTACCTACAACACCACTAATTTATTATAAAAATAACAAACTAGATAAAGTTATTACGATTTGGATAAAAATCAAGTTATCAAACATACAGAGCAACTTGGCTACTAATTAAAAAATAGCTTATACAATGCTATATAGGCTAAATAAGCTTGCTTAAAAAGAAACATCGACGTGGTGTTTTGGAAGAAAGAATTTCTTTTCACTAAAGTCGATAAAACACATTATTGCATCTACTATCACTGCTTCCTGTTGTTAGTGCCGTAGTCGGAAAGCGTTGCAGAGTGAGACCTCTTTCTGGTCTGCTCTCTCTGCTCGGTTCGTCCCATTATTCAAATAAAAATATGGAAAACGTAATTTCTGCCCAATGCGCGCGCTCTGATGTGACATAATGGAACGTGCCAGCCTAGAAAAGCTCGAGGCGGTTCGCGCGAGCGTGTATTAGCTCGAGCTCGAGAGCTCAACTCCGCGAACGGACTCATTGAAGTATTAAAGATTTTTATTAATTAAACACAACATATTTTATAATATTGTTTACTTCTGCTGGGTTATGGACAGGATGCCGTGCTGAGAGAGTTCCGAGCAGTTCGACTTCTCCTTGCAGCCACGGAAATAATGATGAAGAAGGACATTAACTTAAGCCTGGCGGACGACGCAGACCTCAAACCGCATCTCCGCGACGCTGAGAGCATCCTCAGCTCCCCGGACCTGGGGCTGCTCAAGCTGGCCTCACCGGAGCTGGAGAGACTAATCATCCAGTCCAACGGAATGGTCACCACCACGCCGACCAGCTCCCAGTTCCTCTACCCGAAGACGGTGACGGACGAACAGGAGTTCGCCGAGGGCTTCGTGAAGGCGTTGGAGGACTTACACAAGCAGAACCAGCTGAACGGAGCCGGGCAGACGAACGGCAGCCTGGACCTGGGCGCCAACATCTCCCCGGTCACCGTCCAGCCTGATCTGCCGGTATACACGAACCTGAACAGTTACGGCAGTGGACCACTGGGAACCACTGTCAACTACTCCACGGACACGGTTCCTTTCCCGCCTCCTCCGTCACACCATTTGGGGACAGCCCCACCACAGCCGGAGCTCTCTCCGGTTCAACCGCTCAAGGAGGAGCCTCAGACGGTGCCCGACGTTCAGAGCTTCGGGGAGAGCCCGCCGCTGTCTCCCATCGACATGGACTCACAGGAGCGCATCAAAGCCGAGAGGAAGAGGCTCAGGAACCGGATTGCAGCTACCAAGTGTCGGAGGCGCAAACTGGAGCGGATCTCCAGGCTGGAGGACAGGGTCAAGACGCTGAAAAGCCAAAACACCGACCTGGCCTCCACGGCTAGCCTGCTGAGGGATCAGGTGGCCCAGCTGAAACAGAAAGTCCTGACCCACGTTAGCAGCGGCTGCCAGCTGCTGCCACACGAAGTTCAAGTTCACTAGCCAGAGGGATGGACCTGGTGTCGGGCTACTGACCAGCGTATAAGCTTCATGGACTTTAATAATGTTGGTTTTTCTGTACGTACCCTAGCCCAGATGTGTACCGTTCCTAGGAATGAATGCCAGGCCACGTAGGCCGAACTGTATATCAGTAATCGGCTGTTTTAAAATGCTTTGAGCATCGGTAAAATGTAAACCTACGTGGTCGAGCATAAGTTAAGGTTATGACAGACAATTAGTGTTGTTTTTTCTGAAGCAGTTTCCAGATGGATAGGGGAAAGCCTTCTTGATCATTGTTTTTAAAATAAACAATCACCAATCGGTTTATTAGATTTATGCCGAATTAAAGAGGATTTAACTGTAATATGTTGTATGTATGGAATTATGTTCTAGCTCGTATGTATGTTTACTGGTGAACAAGGCAGCACTAAACTACCTGTTTTTTTCAATGGAATTTGGCCATAAGCTTTCCTAATGGGGGGAAAAAAAGAGACGTTTAC
The DNA here is from genome assembly GCA_032362345.1 of Sandelia bainsii. NCBI lineage: Eukaryota > Metazoa > Chordata > Actinopteri > Anabantiformes > Anabantidae > Sandelia > Sandelia bainsii. The sequence goes on along the minus strand of JAUMHL010000021.1, from coordinate 17,868,726 downwards.
CGGGAGTTAAAGCTATGCTCAACTTTTTTTTTTCTTTTTGTAAAAATGTTTACAGACTGTGTCTATACAGTGTCAAACCCGGACCAAACCCATTTAGGCTACAGTATTTCTACAAAAATAGCCTATGCAAATGTACGACACCGGTAGCTATTATGACGAATTGGCTATAAGAACAATACACACACGCCCACGCTTAATATGTAGAATAAAATCTGCATATATTTCTGTAGGAAACAAATTGCATGTTGTTTACAAACTCGAATGTTGCCCACAGTTGGGTGTCACAGGGCGCAATTAATCAGTATTTATCATCTTTAACTATACAAACACATGTATTTATCTGTTTTTTTACTCTTGTAAGTCTCTATTTCAGCTTGTTCTAGTTGTGAAGAGTCGTAACCTTTTTTGTTACATTGACTGTTGTTGTCACCTCTGACCTACAGTAATGTGGCGTCATGCCCAGTGTCCTGAATTAATTGCTGCTCAGCAATAAACAATGTTTCCTCTAATTTGGTGAATGTCTCATATTGTGTGTCCAACAGTAAACCAGATGGTGGAGGTGCATGTTAAGACAGTGTTCATGCTTTAACTGAAGAATAAGGGGAACAAGAGAGAGAGGTTATTGTTTTATTTGTTTAAGCCACATTATATTAAACAAGATATTGTATCATAGGTAATAACTTGCTCCTCTGATGGAGCCTGAATCAGCGAGGTCAGGGTTGTGTAATGACATGATCTTGGCGTGTGTTGAAATCCTGCATCATGGCATCCTGCAGGCATCTCTCTCCCTCTACTGGTCAATCGGGAAATTGCAAAAAAAAAAATTTTTTGGCGCCAAAGTCGTTAAAAGGAAAATTTGTATTTAGAAAATAGGGGTAGTAATTCCCAAAGGTCACTGAGGAGTAGCCAGAGGGAGTAGATGGAGCAAAAGGAGGAATAACTTTATTTCACGTGATGCATTTAGCATATAGTGAAGATGGAGAAGAGCAGCTGATGTGATTGAACTTCACCGACTCCTCAGCAGGACAGAATTAAATGTGAGGTGTTAGATATTTGCTACCTATGATGAGCACAGGAAAAAAAAAGACTGTAAAACCTGCAAAACCTAAAAATATAGGCATGGTTTGGCCAGTTGATCATTTAAATTATCACAGAATAATTTATTCTTATATCATTCTAATAAGAATAAGATTAAACGAGGCCTTGCTCTCAGACAATGCAGAAAAATCTTTCTGCTGAGGTCGCATGCAAAAACCTAAATATTGCTTTGAGCACACTGATGTGACTCAGTTTTGGGAAACACTGACACCTTGAGACTGTTTCTAGTAGCAGCCAAATATTTGCCATAAAATAACAAATAACAAACAAAGCCGTAGGTGACTGTGAGCTTTTATAACACACAAACACTTGATTAGTTTGAATGAATCTGAATCAAAGTATTTCCCTACTGTGATGTCCCATCTCACCCCCAATGCACAAATTCTTCAAAAACAAGAGCCAGCTCATTGTTAGCAACTGATTTATTGTTTTACCACAAAGTACAGATAAAAACACCCACAGCATATTCTCTCATCTTAATGGCCCAAACTGAGGAGGATCTGAAGAGGCAGTGACGAGAACCAAATAAAGTTACATGTTTCTGCGTGCTAGTAGAAGATCTAAAGTCGGCAACCTCTACCAAGCTTGATGGCGTTTCTTTTTTACCGCAGTGTGTATTGCTTTGTAACTAAGTGACACATTCATTTACAAGCAGGCCTAGAAATGAATGCAGATACGGTACAACATGGCTCTTTTGGGGGGGGGTTCTCAGGTTTTTCCTGTATTTTTTTCCTCTTTTTTGTTCTTTTTTTTCTGTTGCAAGCCTGAGTTGATACAACACAATCCACACATAAGACTGAAAGGTAGAGTATTTACAGGTCTGGTTTATATAGAGAGGAAGACGTATTAGAAAGGAGAACAGTTTAAACCAGAAAAATAAACAGTCACAACCAGTAACAAGTAAAACATATGCAGGATCAAAATCTCCCAGGTTTGTTGTGATAAATCCTGTCCAGATCATCTCTCCCTTCCTGATAACAACATCACTGCACTTTGACTGGGGCCTCATTTGCCAACCATGTTATCCTTTCAATCACTCACATTTACTTTAATCATGCAATCGAAGTGACTGAAAGCTCCATGAAGCCCATGATTTTGCCCTCTCAGTCCACAGGTGCCACTTTTTTGTTGTCTGTTTTTACTGGAAACAGCATTTTCAATTTTTAGATTGCTTTACACGCCAGCAAACCTTGGATAAATGTTACATGCAGTTATGTTTGAATGACCAGGGTTCACTTTAATCCACAAAGAAGCACTTATCGTTATTTACCATTTCAAGCTGTTAAAACTGGTCACACTGCTCATTCTGGCATCCCATGGCAAAAACAGTTAGCTGCTTCTACAGCAATCTTTGGTGAAGTGAGAAGAAGGAATACCTGGCAAAGTAGTTTTAACTGTTGAAAATGTATTAAAACAAGCGCACAAATACGCCTAGTCTCTGAGGGAAGACAGTGACAATGACTGATGTTATGTAGATTTTAAAAAACTGATGTTAACATGTGATTTGTAAACACAGTGTTGTTGGAACCAAGAAAACTTCAGAACAAAAGATTTGGTCTGGTCAGTGAACTTTTTTTTTTTGCCTCCAGCTGTTTGATGCGTGTTTGAATTAACAGTGATGTTGATATGTCAGCGAAACACCGAGCATCAGCGAAAACACTACACACAAACAGACAGAGAAAAAAAAACTGTCCGCATAAAGCTGCTCTGTAATGCCGCGTCTGAAGAACTGAAGAACTCACAATGAGCAGCGTTTATTACTAAACAAAGAAACGCTAACAGCCGGTGTGCAAGAGATTAGAAGACCTGGCCTGAATCCATTCAGTGCAAACTAGATGTAAACTCTAAACAGATGTAGAACATGTGGAATCCTGCCTGGTTGTTGTTTTGTTTTTTCCTGTGTAGTGCAAGCTACAGTCTTGAACCCTGCTGTCCTGTACAGTGTGTCAGCGTGATCTTTGCTGTCTGAGGTCTTCAAGTCTCAACACCATCAAAACAAGTTCTTCTACTATGACTGTAGGTGCCAATCCAATTTTGATTTATTCAGAAAGAAACTGTCATTGTTGTGGTAGTTTCAGTGATGTTGAGTCCAAGCCTGCACATCAACCTGTATGAACCTAGCAGTCTAGTGTTGGTGTTGTGTAACAGCAACAAACTCCGCTCTGTCGTCTTGTTCTCTCTACATGTTCCTTTCTCTCCACGGGGTCAAACTGTCACATAAAGGCAAAATAACACAAAGTAATCCAATAAAACAATCCTCCAAATCTTCTGCAATGGTGTTTAAGAGAAGATCAAAATATTTGAATGGCCATTGTAACAGGAAAACAAGATGTTATAATTACACAACTTTTCTTCAGTTTCAACTTTAATGTTTAATTCATGGTCCCACTCAGAATGACAGATATCTGCAGGATACTCTTTGCCTGATATAAAATACTGTAATGTCAATATGCAGCAATGTTAGCAAGCACAACTGAACTGTGCTGCTTCTCAGATATCTGTCAGTGACAGCAACATCTTACAGCAGTTGGGCTAAACCTAACATTGAGCTTTCAAAAGACTCAAATTATTTTGAATAACTCCTGACGTCAGCTTCACTACAGTTCCCGTCTGGCTTATAACAACATTTATAATGACACACAAAGTGTTCTCCAGTGAGTGCCTTCCTCCTATATCTGTTATACTTAAATTTTTAGAATTTTGGAAGATGTTATAGATATAACTAAATTTACATCTTGTTCATTTCCTTATGATGAAGTTTGAGTTTCTGAGTTTGCATTGCTGGAAAGCAGCATGAGACCAAGCAGCAGAGAAATGAAGCTGCTCACGGGTGCAAGCAATTACACCCACACAAACTCTACAGCATAGACCTTTTATATTCGATACTCTTGTCATAGAACTTCATTCCTTTTAAAATTCATTTGCATACCTGTAGATATTATATATTGCACAACATTTATATGTACATTTAAAATAAATATAATTAAATAAAATGTCTCTTTATTGTTTGCTTTTTTTTACTTAGCTCTCTCTTTTTCATATTTTCTCGCACCCAGTGTTTCTTGTATGAAATGAATAAAAGGGGACACAAGAATACAAAAAAAGTTTGTTAAAGTAATGTAAATTTTTTTTAAAAAGAGCAAAATGAAAAGGCTAAAAAACAAATACCTGCAGTATCCTTGTTTAGATACCAGGTCAGATAACAAAGAGAATGTTTGATTCTCTGTATCCAGAATCATCTAAGAAAGAAAACACATGAGAATGTAGTGGCTTTGAGCTGGGTCACCCCTCCCACTGCGACCTTCTTGGTCACCAAATCTGAGGCTCATATTGTTTAAAGAGATGTGACTGACATAAAACAAAGTACTGTAAACATCTGAAGGATTTAAATGGCACTCAGAGGTTGAACGCCGTCAAATCCTTCTTGTAACACCACACTGAGGAACCGTGAGACAACAGAAGATAAGTTGGGAACATTCAAGAACTGGGGCTGTAAAGAGTCTGAAACACATGCGTTTTACTGAACTTGGTTGGACACTGGTCCACTAGCATCTCAGAGAATTTCAGACACTTTCACCCTCGTTCTTGTGGCCACCAGCCAATGATCCCTTCTAGGTTACAGAAAGAATTAGGAAAGTAAGAGAAAAGGATGATGGAATATGGACCTGAGGCCCTGGGGTCCAGCTGAAGGAGAAGAAGGAAAAAGAGGGAGGGTTTTGCATGAGTAGTCAGCTTTTAACATGCACAGTCCTGGTGAGGTGGAGCAGGCTGCTCTGTCAGCTGTGGCCCCTGTTTGGCCCCTGTGACGGCGGGATCGCCTGCGTCCAGGCTCTCAGACATCTTTTCACAGATGATATCAACCAGGCGCTCGAAGGTCTGCTTCACATTGATGTTGTCCTTAGCACTGGCCTCAAAGAACTCAAAACCTGAAGAGGAAAGAGGGTACAGGAGGTCAGAGAGGTTTAATGAGAGCAGGGGTCCACCGTGAAACTGCATAGTTTTATAGTAAAATGCACTTGTACACAAAGTGCTGGGACATGTACGCGTGTACAGTCGGTAACACTGATTGATTTCTCCGACCCACATTAGCTTTGTTGCACCTGTTAGGCTGGAAAAGTTACTCTTCAGTTTTTCTTACTGGTTCGTGTGGATTGGAAACACCACATAGTTTTAGTGGAGCTCTGCCTACAGGTGAAGTCAAACCAAAATCTGCCTGACAAACTGTACTCACATGGTGGGCCAAAAGCAGGAGGGGGCAGGAAATAGTGTGGGTAGTGTTGTAAATATAAGCTGCAGAAGCTGGCAAGACTAGCAGGCTAACAATAGCGTGCTATAAAGTAAAATAAAAAGAAAACTTACAGATATTGTCTTGTTGTTGACCAGACATCCATTGCAACAACTAGGCTAAAGCCAAAAGGATAGGTTCACACTTTTTCAAACCTGTCTTGAAGAAATAGTCAGGTGCTCATACGAACACTGAAACATGTTATACTTGCTGTAACCATTTCTCCAGTTAATACAGGCCATAACGAGATTGCTGCAAAAAAGGTTTGTGTGTAAGTGATGGTGTACAAAATCCACTGTCCTTCCTCTGTGACGCTGGTGAATTTTAGCCCACATCACTTCCACAGAAAGAGCTTTAGGGAAAGATCTATGAAGGCTAACAAGAGGAATGATTACAGCAAGCAAAACCTCCTTCAGTGTTCATATGAACACCTGACTACTGCTTTAAGACAGGCTTTAAAAAGTGAACCTATTCTTTGACTTGATTATTTGAGCACTGAAGTTTAATCATCATCAGTTGCTTAACACTAGGGTGATAGCAAATACAACAGCTTTACTGAGGGAGGGTAAAGTTCAGGAAAGGTGGAAAAATATAGTGAAGTCATTCTGGCATATGAAATAATGGTCAGAATATAATGCTTCTACAATATACTGTATACTTATCTGAAATACTTTAGATAAGCCCTTTGCCACTATGTATGTACACAACTATGAGTCACAGATATGAAGGTTGTGCACCACGAACTCACCAAGGTGTTCGGACAGCTGCCGGCCTCTCTCTCCACTCACCACTCGTTCGTCCTCCATGTCGCACTTGTTTCCGACCAGCAGCACCTGGGCGTTGTCCCATGAGTACGTTTTAATCTGAGTCGACCTGGGAACCAACACACCCAGCTGTCAGAGAGGAAACTCGGAGGCTGTGATCACCCTGCATCCAACGTACCCAGAAGTCTGATTTATTTCCATCACACGTTTTCTAAACAGCAAACGCTACATGGAGTTTTTAAAAAAAGTTCTGGATCATATTGACTGAGCATAGTTACAAATTCTGATCCTGTAAATTGAAACTATTTGTCTGCTGTTTGAAAAATGTTACCTCACTGTCATTTTGTGCCACATTTAAAGTGTTATCCAAGATACAGTGTCCAGAAAATAGAAGGGCCGAGACCAAGTTCTTATCAAGAGACGCAAAAGGGTTAGAGACAGTGGTGCTGTGGACCGTACAAAATTGAATACGGATCATCTGCTCTGTTCATCAACCTGCAGTTTCTCTACATTTTTTTCCAGACTGGTCCTGATTAAATAGATACCACTGTCTGGATCTATTATCCACACAACACCCTCTAACATAGTGTCACAGCTGAGTGCCTACCAGTCCTGAACGGCGTTGAAGGACTCCTCGTTGGTGATGTCATACATGAGGATGAAGCCCATGGCTCCTCGGTAGTATGCTGTGGTGATGGTGCGGTAACGCTCCTGGCCCGCTGTGTCCTGGAAAAGAAGGAAGCACCAGTTAGAAGGAATTTTGCCTATAAACACTGAAGCCAAGAGGTCCTAATGAGGACTTCCCTTCAATTCAGTTCATATGTATACTTCATATGTGTTGGTTTCCACTTTTTACAGTCAAAGCACTTTCTACAGTATAAGACAATAAAGCTAAAAACAACTACCACCTATATGATAATTCACTGTATTTTGTACATTTTTCTATGTTCTATGAACTATGCGTTAAATAAAATGAGTAGTTTTGCCATGCTGTGAATAAGGAATTAATGATTGTTTTTATTTGGTGTAATTATATGCAGCCACTTTGACAGATGATACATAACCAATTGCTTGTTTTAAGTTAATGAATATGCACTATGGGCAGGTTAGAAAAATTCAAATCAAGAATTGTTTTTATTTAATCATTTTATTTGGAAGTTTACAGCACACTTTCCTACCTAGATTATAGTTCTGTACACCAAACATCTACGAAACCAGAACATTACCATTACATACCAGTACCTGTGACATGCTTAATACACTGATCCCCCAAAACATCACTGTGTAGTTTATGGACATGAACTGTTACATATAACTGTGACAGGTCTTTCTTGTTCTAATTAACCTCAAGCACGCACCAAGGATCAGACATTACATTCAAAACATCACAGTGACACACTAAGCCCTAATGAACGCTCAAGGAATTAAAGCTCAGTGTTTCTACAACCCAACACCCTGCGAACAGTAAACTCTATGAGCTGAGCGGCTTCTGATCCAACTGCATAATTGTGATGTCATTGTGAAGATCAGACTGAGACTGAGATCAACATCCACTATAGAGTCTGGATTGAAATTACCTATTACAATCACTGAATTACTGGTAGGGGTCGACACAGCAGACCATCCGTCTCTGTTTAAATGTTGATAACCAAGGCCTCAACTGGTCCAGCTCATGATTTTCCCTTTCTGATGCAAACCACCCCATTTATCCGGGCTTTGGACCTGTGCTACCTTGCACCCCAGTGGTTGGGTTTTTAAATTATACTGCATATACACACATACTGTATATACATAGATACATTATACCTATACCTATAGATGTGCACACACAAAAACAACATACTGTACACACACACACACACACACACACACACACACTTTTCTTTTCTTGGACTAATCAATGTCTCTATTGACCCATTCACATATCCATTTGCAGGGGACAAGAATGTTGTATGACATCTATTTTTAGCATACTGTAACTCTGAACTTCACTTTCCATACAGTTGGTTACAATACTCTGAAACTGCTCACTTCACTCAGTGTGCCTGCAGGCTGTTTAGGATGAGAGCATCATCTCTATACCTAAAATGCCATTGTAAGTAGAACTGAGTGCTGTTACATAATGAATACATCGGCGTACTCATTTTTGTGTTCACTATGAGCTCTGAAAGCAGTTAAAGATTTGAAAGTGCACAATTTGTTGGATGAAGCAAAACATTAGGAGAGCATTTAAAAAGCGAAATGTATATTTTTACCATATCTGACATTTCAAAGACTTAATGATTGATCTACTAAAAATAATGAACACTTGCACTGATAATGAAAAAAACTGTTCCACTGTCCAACATCTGACATCAATATATACTGTAAAATGGACAAACCTTCAGTACTGTATTAGTTCCTGTATGCCAAAATAGTGACATCTACTCTATTAAATATATTATACACTTAATGTAAAATGTACTTTTGAATTGTACATCACATAAATCCACGTTAATGAGATTACTCTGGAGCTCGTGACTCAAAGCATTTTCATTTCTCCTCTCAGCTGAGATGTTGAGAAATGGGGGGTGGTGGTTTTATGTGTGTGCATGTATGAAAGTGTGTACATTTGTGTGAAGTGGGGGGGGGTATCTACTCTGGGAGACAAGTAGTAATGGGGGAAGGGAGAGCAACGCTGACTTGTGCTCATGCTCCGATTGGCCGACTGTGTCTTCCTCACCATAGGCAAGACCTGGTAAAGGCTGACAACAGAGGCAGCTTTACACACACACACACACACATGCATGCATGCATGCACACAATTCTCTGCTCACCATCACAGCTCAGTTTGTTGCAGAATGTGCAGCAAAGGTGGAAATGATGTTATGATCTACAACGTGATAGTGAAACATCAGCTTCCTGCAGCTCACCTATTCTCCCAGCATGTTTCTCTTTACTTTGCAGACTAAAGTAGATAAAGCAGACATACACAAACAGTAGGGGTAAACACATGTCTGGTGCAACAAAACATCAGAAAAAAATCACCATCCTATTTGTTCCTGTTATTGTAACTAGCGGTGTTTGGTCCCTTGTCATTGCTTCTATTGTACTGCAGGATGAGGAGGCTGCAGAGAAGACAGGGCTGCATGCAAATGTGTGTGTTCACTGTGTTGAGAGGACACTAGTTTGCATAATAAAACTGCACCACAGGGCAGTATTTCACAGAGCAGCATATCTCTGTTGAACATGTTAATATGAAATGTTATTTGCGGTATTAAAGGCTGTGTTTTAGGGATTCATATGATTATAACAAGGATGTCTTTTTCAGAGGTGTCAAACTCACCTTTAAATTCTGCTTTCTGAAACATCCTTCAGATGTAGAAATTGTGCAGCAATGCTCAAACAAGTAGTGTTTATATGTGTTCTGAACAGCTGAATGGGCGTTGTTGAGAAGACAAGATGTGACATTCACATAAATATGTAGATAACAGTCAGAGATTTCAAGACAGTCCATCAAACAACTTCATTGTGTTACAATTTGTTGTTCAGATGAGAAGTGACAATAATAGATCAAGAATGAAAGCTTGAAGTGAGAAGAAAGCTTGAGAGAGAAGCTCAAACCTTGCTTATTTTCTCACCTCCACACCCTGGACTCAGACTGTTAGTGATGTTGGAAAGATAAGATTACGAGAATTTCAGGTGCCGTTTGATAAGCACTTCTGTGGACGTGCACTGATGCCTGGGGATCTAAGGATTCACTTTGTGCCTGTATAGACTATACTTGTGCAAAGACTTTCTGCTTTTTCTGCAAAGACTTTTCCAACTTCAGGAAATCTACTTCAGATTGATTAAACTTAGAAATATGAAGAGGGAAGAAAAGACAAATGCACTGAACATGGTGGAAGCACAAGAGAACTGTTGGAAGCACATTGCCCAGAGATCATATGTGAAAATGCAACAAGTCAGGGTACACTGTTGACCAGCGATAGGTGTAATGAGGGAAAGACAAGAAAGGTTGTCCAATAACTTTGTTCTTTGTGCACTCTATGAGTCTAATGAAGGAAACCAGTAAAAAGTTCATTCTAGTTTTTTTTCAGCTTCACACTCTCAAACAGCATGTTCCTATGAGCTATGGAATGAACCACACTCTTTATGTATCTACTTTATGTTGATTATTTCTCATTCAGCTCTCTAAGATTTTGAGTTTAAGAGGTGATGTTTAGGCTCTGCTCAACACAAACCTCCACAAAGCCCAAGGAGCAATATGTCGTCAAGATGCATTGACCAGCTGGATGACTGTATGCTGTGTGCTTAATGTATGCTAAGTCTAACAGAGTGTCCAAGCAGGTTTTTCAGTATGTAGTGTGCAAAGTGTATATGTCAGACATATCAGACAATTTGCATACTAAACATATAATACTGTGTCGCAATATATAAGATATGGAGAAGCTGGCTGTTCACAGGCTGAAAAGGACTAAATAAATTATGGATGGGAGCAACATGGCTCCATAAAGATCTTATAAAAAGAAAAAAATAAGTATTAAATGTTTATAATACATCTATTAGACTGTCATATGTAGTCATTTACACACTCATACTCACTATCATCCCACTGTAGACAGCTAAAATGAATAATTTACACTTGCAGCTTAATTTACTTCCTTCCATCTTACCCAGATCTGTAGTTTGATCCTCTTGTCATTCCTGTATATGGTCTTGACCTTAAAGTCGATGCCCACTGTACTGACAAAAGCTGGTGTGAAGGAGTCGTCAGCGTAGCGGAACAAGAAGGAGGTTTTTCCTACGCTGCTGTTGCCAATGATGAGAATCTTGAACATATAGTCAAAATTTTGGTCCGAAGACTCCTTCTGCCCATAGGTCGCTGTTGCTGATGCCATCTGTGGACAGAGATACCAGAGAAAAACAAAACTTTAATCAGAAGTTTGCAATGATGCTAAATGTGGCAGTACTTTACAACACATCACAGGCACAGGTACATGTACAAGTTCTCAGGCAGGTGACTATTGTGGGTTTTCACTAAAGGCAGCCTATCCACTCTGAATTATTGACCATCTCCTTTAAAGCCATGAGCAAAAAACACACTTTAATAAAATTAAACTCAAGAAACAGCAGAGGCACAATTTTACACAGAAAAGGCCATAAATTTAGTGTTTAGACAGAAGATGAAATCCTGTCTGCATCTGCATAGCAGATGATACTGGAACTGCACATTTGCTTCACGGCAATTAATCTGAAGTTCTGTGACACAGGTAGAGCTGCTAGTACTTGTTCTGCATGGGTCTGGCAAACATTGCTGATGGCTTCTTAATACCAAGAGTCTCAAGCTTACAGCTAATGTTACAGCGGAAAGATGTAGCCTGACATTTACTCCAACAATGACACCACTAAGAAGTAAGTATATGACAGTGGTAACATTAATTTTAACTGCTTACACACTCATAAACCAATAGTTGAGGCAGTTTCATGAGGCAAGACATGTTTTGGTTATTCTATGAAATTTGCTACAGCATTTGCAGGGCACTACTGTCTGTGTGTACATTTAATCAGACTCAAAGTCAAAGTTGTCATTAAAGCTTTATTGTAAACCTACAGGAGTCTCTGTCTGCCCTGGTTAAATCTCAACAACAATGTTATGTGCAACATTAATGACCTATGGAAACGAATACAAAATATGAAAAATAACAATAACAACAATAAAAATAACAAATACCAACATTTACTTTAACTGTTTGAATGTGAAGTAAGGCATTGTAGAACAGGACTGAGTTGATGTTAAACATAAAACAAGGAAAAACAAAAAAAATCATAAGTAGCATAAAAATACTGCATATTCCCAAATAACAAAGCAGGCACAGTGTTGCCAGCGTTACTTTTGCCACTCTAAAACTATATATAAGGTAGCAACTTTCTCTGGTTCAATGACATGTATATAGGAACAAACTTCAGTTAATTAATGTTCACTTTGATCTTGAATTTATCACTGATTTCATGCACATTATAAATATTTGTCCATATCTCTTATTGTCTGCGTTGTGTGTTGATAACTTTTTTCTCATGTTGTACCACATAACCCAGAGTTCTGAGTCCCATAGGAATCGGTCGGCTTGCTTCATGTGCAGGTTCACATCACACATTGTTGAGATTTGGAAGGCGTGTGTCGGCCTTTTTATGAGCCTCACCGTTACCCACACAACATCTTTGCTGTGCAGGTTCATGGAATATTCTTGCAAATGCAAGGTTCATGTTATGCTAGAACAGAACAACTTTATACAATGTACTGTCCTGCAGAGGTTGCAATATATGTGTTGTAAAAACACAGGCACACACTGTAACACCAGGTGGAAAGCTGGGCCGCCATAAACAGCGTCAGACGTGATATTATTTAAATATTGGGACAGCAGTGTACATTCTCAGACAAATCTTTCTAGAAGGCTGCTGTTGTTCAAATGAAAAGTGACAGAAATAGTTACATAATAATGAAAAAGAGAGATGGAAGTTCAAACACTGACCTCTTTTTCACTTCTACACAACCAACCTATCACACCTTGAAGTCGATGTGAATGTCAGTTTTTGTGAATATCAGGCATAAGTATGCAAAGAGTCAGGGTTTCTGAAGTTATCTGACCATCTTAAAAACAATTCTAAAGAGGCAACCTTGCAGTTTAAGTAAAAACACAGCACTTTGGTTGAAAGTAACAGGATTAGATGCTGTACCACTGTGCTAGGATTCCGGGCTATAAGGACTAAAATGATGTAGTAAACCTTGTTGAGCACAATGGGCTGAGCCCAGAGGACTCTGAGTCTGTGCACTCTGCTCTATATTTGTACTCGGCTGCAGATGGAACACTAGAACAGGGAATAAAGAGCAAACAAAACAACTGCACCCTCCTCACAGTGCTGCTTGATCAGATTACATGAAGGAACAGAGAGATGCTTGTTAAATAATGTAGAAGCACAGACCCTTGCTCAACACGTCAATAGGTTTCCAACACAAGGACGGTGAGCAAGCAGTTGGACATGTGAGTTAAAGCTTTCACAAAACGACAGACAATATAACTATAAGCAAGGTTCAAAAAGGAAACTCAAGATAGAAAAAATGAAGGAAATTACTTGATCATTTCTGGTCTAATGTGTGTATACAGATTTTGTCCAGGTTTCTAATTTAAGAATATCTGATTATGCAGCAGCAGCATGGTTGTCAAGGTCTGTTTAGTTTATGTCAACTTCACCTCTGTCTGTGATGTCAATAAGTCCTCATATATCTGCAGCCTGAAGCTCCTGAGTATACTTCAAAAGACCACAAATATCTGAATAGAGTCTGTTTAAACCTAATATATAGCCTCTCAGTTACAACTTAGGTTAAAGGGAAGTTGCCAGAAGTGATTGAACATTAATTTAAAAACTATGTTTAATAATTTATCTGAAAACATACAGTGCAATTTTATTTGTCTGAAACAAATACATCTCAACAGATTTTTTCTTCCCACACATTGTCCAGTTACCTGGAGGAGTGTGTATGAATCAGAATGTTTTCAGCAGAATTGTGTGAAATCATTAAAGTTATTTATTTGTACCTCAGTGTCATTTTTGTAAGCTACGGTGTGTATGTGACATAGTCCAAAACATGTTAGGTTGAACTCCAAAAGTGTGTCTGAGTACACTGTGAAGTCAGTACGTATAAGAACAACGATATGTTTTACTTCTTTGGCTTGACCTCAACACACTGAATTTAAAACAAAGGCTTGATATTAAAGTGCTAAGTTTAACTTCAAGGGTGTTTGTGGCTGTGACTCAAGGAAGTGACTCGTAGCACTTTTTATACACAGACTTCCAATTTATAGAAAAGTACCAAAGAGTACTTATCCTAAACATACCATACCCTGCAAAGGCAGTTTCTTTAATGACCAAATAGTGGAGTGGTCCTGACAAGTCGAGTCAGCCATCTGACAATTTCACAGTACAAGTTTCTGAGGATCAGACTGAAAGCAAAAACCCCCCAAAGCAAGCAAGATATAAAGCTGTCAACAGCATAAGCCTGATAGATCACGACCAGGAGAGAAACTGGGGCAATTAACTGTCTGCTGATGTTGACTGCAAAGGATTTCAAACCAAAAATATGATGCTTTATGTTAACTTTTCTGAACTGGGTGTGGGACTGTGTCTATAAAAATGGCTATAATATGACGATTCCTCATACAGTTATGTATTCAAATTGAGTCAGCACTTTAGCCTCACAGTGATTATTTAATTTCAAATGCAATACACTACATCAAAATGTGTTCCTGTCAAAATAATTTTTCAGTTTAATTCAAGTGAGACCAGAGCTGCTAAACTCTGATGACATCCAGATTATTTAAAATGTGGGCATCACTGTTCTAACAAGGGAACAGCCGTGTGAATCACTGAGGGTAAGAGTATAATCCAACCCAGCTATTTTGAATTTCCATCTTTTCAACTCAGGTTTTATTTATTGTATCAGGTTTTTTTCATTTAGTACTTATAGATGATTGCAAATGAGTGAACGTGTTTCGTATTTATTAACTGATCTGATCCGATAAACAGATATGTTAACCAGCCCCAATGAATCCTTAAAGTCTTTAGCTGTTACTCTATGGTTCTTTTTCACCTCACTGGCCGTTGTGCCTTTTGGGTGATCTTGGATGGACGCCCACTTTTATGAAGAGTAGCCACAGTACCAAATCGTCTCCATTTATAGTCAGTGTGTCTAATTGTCGACTGATGAATATCTAAACTCTTTGAGGTTACTCTGAAACTCCTTCCAGCTACATGCAAATGAACAATTCTTGATTGTAGGTCTTCTGAGATCTCTTTTTTCTTGGATCACTTCAGCTGATACCACATGTGAATAACTCATTGACACTGTTTGAATGCCTTTATAAGTCAAAGTTGCTCTAAAACACACCTCTGTTCTTGTTTCATCGACTGGGCTTCAGGTTTGCGAACACCTGACTCCAGCTGGCGTTTAGTGACATCAGAAGCTGTTTCCACCATCGCTTTGTATGTTTAATGGGTGTGTTCAATAAAGATATGAAAGATCATGACTGTGCTTTATCAGCTTAGAAATGTTATGAATGTGATGAATGTGCTGATATTTGTGACTTTAGTAAAGATCAGATCATATTTCATGATATTTCAAGCAGAAGACGAGGAAATTGCAACCAGTGCCATTATTTTTTCTTGTGACTGTAGTTCTCTTAGCAAATGACTCACCACTTTGGGAATATTTTCTGCATCTGTTATCATGTGTGTCTAAAACGAGTGGCTATTGAGCTTGTTCCGGACCAAAGTGTTAGCTTAACACCTAGAAATGAAACGTAACAATGTGATAGTTATTAACTTAACTTAAATTACTGCAATTCACTGTTAATAGGATGCACCAATAATTCATTAAAAAGCCTACAGTTAATCCAGAATGCTGCAGCCAG
>JAUMHL010000021.1:17831993-17843898 GCA_032362345.1 Sandelia bainsii | reverse complement strand
CTGAAGACATGTATCTTTTCATGAAAAACATGGTAATTCCTATGTGTGTCCAAACTTTTGACTGGTAGTGTATATTTTTCTAATACATAACCATTTCTCAATGATTCTCTCTTCTAGTGCCACTAATATCCCTAATTTAGCTGTAAAAGTTACCATGCTACCATCCGCCTCAGTGTTTCCACACACACTGCTCTAGAGATAGGTAGAGAGGACAAGCTGGTCTGCAAAAATTTATTAGACTCAAAAGTTATAAAATTAGCACTTGTTTTCAGCTCGTGCAGAACCGTTTGCTGAAATGTGTAAACATACACTTATTTGGTTTAGGTTTGAATATGGCTTTCAGCAAGTTAAGCGCGGACTATTCGGTGAAGACGTCACTTTTCTGCAAGTTTCTGTTCTGCTTGTTTAACAGGTGTTCATTACTGGTGGATTTTTATTGCAGGTATGGTTAACTAGCATTATGGTAGACTAAAGTAAAATAACTTTTCCTCCTTATTGTGTGTGTCTGTAAGCAGCCCAGCCCTCCTATTATGCACCTGAGTCACAAGAAACAACAAAAATTTGGGAGATCTGATATAAAATTTTGAAATTTGTCTCATGTTCATCTTTTAAACTTTAACCCAAATGTTGTGTACAGCCAACACAAATGAATTTGCCTTTGCTGGAAGACCAGCATTTCTGATACCGATTTCTGTCCCCATCTCTAACTTATGTTAATGAGTGTGTTGTGTCTCTCTGTGAAGCAGAGAGCTGTTTTCTTTCCCTCAGATGATAGTGCACTGTCTACAGTCCAAACATCATGCTTCCCCGGGCGGGTAAAGAGTTTCTAGTTCGAATACGATTCTCCTGGCGGCCATTTTTCCAGGGTCGGTATCTGCTTATCACCAACACCCTGAGTGGAGGAGGGATGCTGGCTCTGGCAGACGTCCTACAGCAGACCCGGGAGATCCGCAGGGAGCCGGACAAAGTCAGAGAATGGAACAGGACAGGTGAGACAGAAAGAGAGAGGTGGCCATTGTTTGTCAAGAAGTTATTTATTTTTATTATGTAAAATACCTGCATTTAATGAGCAGCCTGAGAACCTGCAAACTCAACACAGACCAGTACTTGTACCTCTCACAAGTCCCGGAGGAGGAAATCAATTCTTACTGGACAAAATTTGACTTGTACTGTATCTGGCTCTGCAGCTCATCAACTTTCTTAATGAATTTTATCATGGTGGATATTTAAGAGAGCTCCAGGGGTATTATAATCTGTTAAAGTTGAATAACAAAGGCTAAATGCCTTACTATAAGTGACTTTGGACTTTATGTTTTTGTTACTGACTCTACAAGTTACAGAGCAGAACATGTGTAGCTGTGCAGCACTAATGATTCTGTTGGAATCCACTGTCTGTGGCAAGAAATGAAACTGTGATTGCTCTCAGTTCACTTTAGATAATTGGCACAACTCAGGAGTCTTCTGTGAAATCAGACTAAAAGTTTTACTTGGATATGGTTCTAGTGAGGACAAAAAGTATTTTTTTAGGACCTGGGTAGCTTACCACTTCTACACAATTCCAAAACCTGCAAGAATTTCTGTGGGAAATTTGCTGGATTCATGTCTTGCTTTTGAACAAAACTGTTGCTAATAGATTTAGTGAGAAGCCTTGTAGAGGGTGTTTGCTGAAATACTCACCTCTCACTGCCACCAGGACCTGATGACACCACTGCTGGGTGTACTTACCAGTGCAACAAAAAATATTACTGACCCTAACCTAAAGTGTGTGGTCATGACCTGAAGCATTTAAGGCAGTGCAGTAAAACTCTTCTTTTCAGTCTGGTTTGATTTATTATGTAATACCCCCTACTTGTTCACCCTAAATTTTCCATCTTTTATCAATGACTGACTTCTTTCTTTTACCTTTATTTCTTCTTCATGAAGGACGCATGTTTGTGGTGGGCTGCTCCATGGGTCCACTGCTGCACTACTGGTACTACTGGCTGGACAGAGTGTATGTGGGTAAAGCTCTGAACATGGTGGGGAAGAAGGTCCTGGCAGACCAGCTGATCGGCTCGCCAATCATTGGGATGTGGTATTTTTTAGGTGAGAAGAGTTTTGGTACTAAAGTAGAACACGACAGCAACCTCAGCGTTCATCAGTTTTTTACCACATAAGCATATGCACTATGACACGCACACATAAGGCTGAGTGTACAGACTCAAAGGTTGTCCTTAAAGATGTGGATGAGATAAGAAAGATGTATGACAATCTAAAAGTGGATGAAGTTCAAAAGTTGTCTGTGATAAATAGTGATTTGATTGAGCTTTTGTTTATGAACATCAGTCGTGTTTTGTAAGAGTTCATTACTCTCTGACCTTATTATGCCCGAAAATATAGTGCCCGAGCATAAATTTATTAGACAAACGTGTGTGTGTGTACTACATCACTGGTTAGTGGAGGTATATAACTGCAATGCTGTAATTCTAGTCTGAAGTTGGTTTTGATGAAGCACGTCCCAGACACATATCTGACAGACTGTTTATTGCAGGTATGGATCTCATGGAGGGACGCACTTTGTCTGAAGGATGGGTGGAGTTTAGAAACAAGTTTTGGGAACTTTATAAGGCAAGTAGACTTGTTAGGTTCTGACCTGCAGATCTGGAGCAACAGATCAGTGCACATGTTGTCACATTATATTTCGTTCTTCATCTCACATGCTCTTTGTTCTTAACTAGCAACGAGAAGCTAACTTAGCATCTTTATTTGTATTTGTGACTGTAACTTGAACTGAACTTGATGGCCTTTGTCTGTGCTCGTGTCCTTTAATGTTCATGTGCAGTTCTTTGGTGCCTGAAGAGTTCATATAAAATTGTTCTCATGTGGACGACTTAACCACACTAAATGTTGCATTTAGATAACGTACAGAAGAAAATACAAAAACTGTGTGTATTTACCTGCATCCGCTACTGACACATGCCAAAAGACTCTAAAGTCCTTATATCTGCACCAATCACTGAGATGTTGAGTAGTTAGATGCTTAATCATCACAGAAACATTTAGCTCGACATGATATTTGACATAAAGATTGGTAGTGGGAAATCGGAAGATATAAAATCTAATCCAGCTAATACTGTTTACTGTATGCCTCTGCAGTAAACATACTCATTACTAAACAATGGACTGGCTATGATGTCTGATCCCTTTCCCTTATTTCCTTATTTCTAGATAAGAGACGTGTTTTGTATCTAATCCGTGTTGTTGTTCCTGGCAGATGGACTGGTGCGTGTGGCCTCTTGCTCAGATGATCAACTTCTACTTTCTCTCACCCAATTTTCGTGTCCTGTACATCAACTTTGTTACGTTAGGATGGGACACCTACCTCTCCTATCTCAAACACAGAGTAAGTAAGCCACACAAGAGATTACAGGCACATTTCACTCAGCGTTATCTTGATCATTTTCACTTATTTTTCTTGAAGCAAGATATGAATAGTTTTTTTTATTTTTTATTACAACCATTTAACAGTCTTATGTGTGTTTTTACACAAGGTACCTAAATTACAATTCAGGTCAATGGACAATCAGTAACATTGTTTTCTCAATTTCTGTGTGTTTTTACTGTGCTTCTGCAATGTACAGCATATCAAAGGATAAACATGGCCATAAGATTTCTCAGTCAAGAGGTTTCACTATAAAAATTACAACTTTTACATTGTTTTTAAATGTTTGGAATTGTGTTACTCATTTATCTCTGTCTCAAGCAATTTTGTTTTCTATTTTAGCCTTAGCAAAGTCTAAATTAAAAACAATTCACACTAATATGAATTGGTTATGAGAAAACAATACAGTGCTATAAAATATGTAAAACTTATGATCTAAACTTGTATTTTCTGTTTGCTTAGGGTGTCTTTGTTTGTATGTTAGATTTTGATTGAAGACCATATATACAGTGTACACTCTACAAGTCTTCTCCAGTTCACATAATTATGTATTGTTTTGTCATGTGTAATTAGTGAAATAAATAAGTGGAATTGCTGTGTTAAATCAGTTGTGTAATGGTTTTCCGTTGTCTTGGCAGGATGACAGCCAGCATGCCGACTCGGTGTCAGACAGCAGTGCTGTGGATGTACAACAGGAAGTGCTGCCAGCATCCAAACCTCTGGAGGAGAAAGCATAGAGATGGAGTTGATGTGCAGCTGTGAAGTTGTTCATCAGAGGCAAAAGAACATTTAGCTGTTTTTATCTGAGTTGACTTCCTTTGCGAAATGCTACCAAAATGTGTGCACACATTTTTGTGTTATTCTGATTCTAATTACTTTTTTCTGCTAACAAACAGTTTCTCTCTGGTTTAAAGCAAACACATGTCTGTCTGAACACTTTAAATTCAAGTGCTGGATCATTTTTCCCTTCATGTCACTAAAGTTTTAATCTCTCTGTACGGTTTGTTGGATTTATGTCTGAATGGTGTGTAGTCCTGCAGGAGAATTCGGGCGTAAAAAACTGTTTCACTGCCACAGTAGTTTACCATTTCTAAGTGGTTGTAGTTCAAAACCCCAAGAAATGACAGAAACTTCTAAACAAGAATCTAAAAACTTTAAACATAGTGGAATTGCTTTTATTTAGTTTTATATTTATTGTTTAAAAAGAAACAATAATTCTTGATGGTCAATAGCATCACTAAACAGTTGCTGTGTTTTTAATGTCAACCTACATAAACCTATAAAACTGTTTTCCCAAGTATGTGATTCTTTGTAAACTTTGCCTTAATATGTAATCCAGTGCTGCCAAATCGTCTCTACACGATCTTCACTTTATCCCATAAAATGGTGCATGATTGTGAATGTATAAAGTGATTATCGTTAAATGTAAGAGCTATATTTTGTATCACACAGAATCCTCAAATGCATATGTAAACATCATTCCTGATAAATATAAGATTGAATTTCATTTATTTTCAAGCTGTACAGGTTTTATACCAGTGACTGTGATTTTAACCCAGTGTACTGTACATCTACAGCAGCTAATTTATAAATGGAGTACTTTCAGTTTATGTGATGGTAAAACTGCATAAATTATGACAACATGAAAGTGGAAATCTGGGAAGCACTATAAATATATGTAATTTTGTTTACATTATCCTTGGTGCTACGACTGTTCATCAGTATCATACCAATGTGTGTAAAGCACTGACAAATTCTTGTTTTATTGAGTTTTGTTTTAATTGGGCGGCACGGTGGTGTAGTGGTTAGCGCTGTCGCCTCACAGCTAGAGTTTGGAGTGTGGAGTTTGCATGTTCTCCCTGTGTCTGCGTGGGTTCTCTCCGGGTACTCCGGCTTCCTCCCACCATCCAAAGACATGCATGTTAGGTTAATTGGTGACTCTAAGATTGTCTGTAGGTGTGAATGTGAGTGTGCATGGTTGTTTGTCTCCGTCGGCCCTGCGATGGATTGGCGACCTGTCCAGGGTGTACCCCGCCTCTCGCCCGGTGACAGCTGGGATTGGCTCCAGCACCCCCCGTGACCCTTACAAGGACAAGCGGTTAAGAAAATGGATGGATGTTTTAATTGTTGAATTTAACAATAATATACTGTTAATTGCTGCCTTAATCTGACTCACTAAGCTTTGACTTAATTGATAGAAACAACGTGATTCTTTCAGTCACAAGTGAGACTTGTAATGTAAATATCCCCTGTAAAACAAGGAATGTGATATAGTAGAGCTGAAATGATTAGTTAATTATTTGATTAGTTGATTGATGTAGACGCCAGGTATTTTGATAATGGGTTCATCTTTTTTTTTTTTTGCCATTTTCAAGCAGAAATATTCTCCATTTACATACATTCTCCAGTTTGCACAACTGAATAAAACAAACATCCAATAGCTAGGCCAATTTATTTGTGTTTGCTGTACACTGAAGATGTCTGGGTTTCAGATCAAAAGATGAATATGATCATTTTAATCTGTGTGTCCAGTTTGTTTTGTCTGGATGATGTGCACTCATACAGGGGATTCAGTACTGCAGCCTTCTTCAGTGGTTTGTTTTGAGCAGTCATTTAAAGCTATTGTTTTAAAAATCAGTCTCTCAGGAAGCACCTGAGTCAATCACACATGCCAATACTTCACTTAAAATTTTGTCTCATACTCATCTTATGAACTTAAACCCTATTGTCTACATTGAATAGCAAGCACAAATGAATTGGCTTTGCTGTTTCACTTTTTGAAGTCATAATGTGATGGGAGTGGGATACTCTTTAATTAATGCTTTTACTTTGATAACATGATTTCCAGGTGGAAATGTTCTCTTACTTGTGTTCTGATTCTCCTAATGTCCCCAGTTAAGCTGCAACAGTGTAAAACAGTTTACTTGACTAATAAATAAGTTGACTTCTTGTTGCCTTCACACAAACATGTTCCTGTAGAGCTGGTCAGTTATTGACTCAAGCTAAAAATTTGCACATGAGCTACAAACAAATGTTTGAATTTAATTTGAATTTTGCTAGAATTAACATAATGAGCATATAATAAATGAGTAAGCAAACACACTTATATTGGTTTAGGGCTGAACATAACCTTCAGCAATGTGGTTGTGGACCAGACAGCGAAGTCATCACAGCTCTGCAGGTTTTTGTTCTGCTGTGTTTTGACAAATTATTCAAACTGTCTGCATCATCCTTTGAAGTATGTCCTGACCTGCCCACATCTCAGTTTCTATGCTGAGATTTTTTTCTTCTTTTTACATTTTTATTATTCTGAGAGACAGCGAGTTATTTTCTTCCTCATATGACAATACTGTGTCTGCGACTGGATTATGATGCTTTCCCAGGCAGGTAAAGAGTTTCTGGTTAGAATACAATGCTATTCTCGAACGCTTTTCCAGGGTCGGTACCTGCTTCTCACCAACACCCTGACTGCAGGAGGGACGCTGGCGCTGGCAGACGTCCTGGAGCAGACCAGGGAGATTCGCAGAGAGCCAGGCACAGTCCGAAGATGGAGCAGGACAGGTGAGATATAAAGATAGATCATAAAAAATAAGAATTATTCCACACAGACTGCCTGTAAATCTCAAGAGCTCCAGAGCAGGAAAACAGTCAAAATCTATCTAACACATGGTGTATCTGCACTGTAAAAATGTTTTTATGGAAATTTACCATGAAAAAGTAAATTTGCTATATTTTTCATTTTAGAAAACATATGCCTGTAAAACACAGTAAATCAGTTTGTTTTTTAAAGATGTTCTGTAAAATAAAAGTAAAAATGTTTCGTTGTACACTATAAGTATCTACTGGTTTTACATGGTTGTGTTGTTTTGAAATGGTTCTGAACATAAAATTCCTACACATCCATGTGAAAAAAACAGTGACGTATCATTAAAAAAAAATGGTAAAAGATTTGGCAGCCAAGTTGCCAAACAGTCACCATTAAATTACGATAAACTACCAACTGTTATTTTACAGTGAGGTTCCGTTAAAATTTTCTAAGATGCAAAGAAAAAGCAAGAAAATGATGCAAAATAAACCTGTAACTGTTTTCCCACAGGAAGATCTTGTAGGTAAACAGTGCAGTAACACTATTTTTTAAGCTATTAATATTATTTGACAGTAATCCGTTTTAAATTTTTAGCGACACGGGAGATGTAGGCGTGTCTTGAGGCATATGTAGTGATGGGCATATGAACATTCACTATTTTCATTTTACATACCTTACATTAGAGACATGCTCAATGCACCAGGCATGTTTACAAACGGAGCGCATTAAGAGGAGCTGACGGCAGAGAACCCGGTTTTTCAAAATAAAAGACTGTGATTGTTTCAAAATAAAAGACACTTCACCCGTTAGATCACTCTGGACTCAGAAATAGGTGTAATTTACCATTACATCCTGATCAACCAACAGACTTCAGCCACTGGACTTCAGCGATGTCTGTGAATAAGGCTGTTTCTGTCCATGTGACCGTGCGTTATAACAGAGTCTGAGAGACCTAACAGGTGAAGTGTGCGCACAGCTGCCTTAGCGTCGTTACCGACCTGTGTTTTGTCTGCACACATGTGACTGAATTAAACGTCCCCAACAAAACTGGACATGGTTCTAATTTATGATAGACATCCAGATTTCCGCTACAACACCATGTGAATGAATACAGTGTATACTTAGTTTAGACTAACACTTGCAATTCGGGATGCCGTGTTGTGACTCTAATGCTTTATGGAGATGTAAAGTGTATAAAAGTCTGACGGTCAGACGTTGTCCAGTGAGCGGAAACAGTTCACCTGGCAACTATGATGATTTTATGGTTATTTGAGATGCCAGAGAGGGACACACTGGGCTTCAAAGCCTCCATTTAGTAATCCGTGCGCACGGTTTATTTTTTTTTTCTTCACCCTATGTTTTTTTCTCCCGGGCTCCGTAAGATCTGAATGCACCCGTATAAGTCACTTTGCTAAAGAAATGCAATGTGTTTTTGACTGACTTTACGAGTTACAGAGGAGAACATACAGTCGTAACTGTGGTGGATTTACTTCAATGTGTAGGGTCACTGTCCTGCTGCATCACCCAGCTTCTTCTGAGCTTCAGCATGTGGAAAACCACCCTCACATTATCCTGTAGGATACCTTGATAACCTGGGGAATTCATTTCCTCCTCCATGATGGCAAGTTGTCCAGGCCCTGAGGCGGCAAAGCATCCCCAATTCTTGATGCTTCCTCCATCGTATTTCACCTCTGAGATGATGTTTTCATGTTGGTTTGTGGTTCTCTTTTTACACCACAGTAATGATTCTCTTTAAATCTCTAAATGTTGAAATATTTTCATATGTATCTTTTTTGCGATGAAGACCACTTTTTTCATTTACCTTTATTCCCTCCTCATAAAGGACACATGTTTGTGATGGGCTGCTCCATGGGTCCACTGCTGCACTACTGGTACCACTGGCTGGACAAAGTGTATGTGGGCAAAGCTCTGAACAAGGTGGGAAAGAAGATCCTGATAGAACAGTTGATCAGTACGCCAGTCTTTGGGATGTGGTACTTTTTAGGTGAGAAGAGTTTATTGGTCTCCTTCCTCCTTTTGTGCACACATACACACCTGAGCATTTGTCAGTGTGTTACCAAATCACACACATACTATATGTGTGTGGAGTTAAATATTGTTCTGAGGTGGTATGTGAGTGAAGACAAAATGTGGCATTGAAACATGACCCTGATGCTCATCTGACAGACTATGTTTATTGCAGGTATGGATCTCATGGAGGGACGCACTTTGTCTGAAGGATGGGAGGAGTTTAAAAACAAGTTTGGGGAATTTTATAAGGCAAGTAGAGTTGTTATGTTGTTACCTGCAGATCTGGAGCAACAGATCAGTGCACATGTAGTGTCCCCTCCAAAAGTATTGGAACAGCACACAAGGCTAATTTGTTTGTTTTGCTGTTTGCCAAAGACATTTGGGTTTAACATTAGGGTTAAAGATGGATATGGGATGAAAGTTCAGAATTTCAGGTTTTATTTAATGCTATGTACACCTCAAACACCTAGCAAACACCTTTTGTATCACGTTACCCAAATAAGACATAAGACATCAATTTCCATTTGTGAAACAATCATGCCAGGTTTAAAACCTTCACCTTTTCTTAGGTCATAAACACAAGAGAGGAAAAAAATAGATCCGTCTTGGCAAATGTGTCCCAAGAACTGCACTGTTTTCTCCACTTGCTTATGTTTCTAGGGTTTCAGTACTTTTTAATTAATAACACCACATGGTTGAATTTTGCAGTTTTAAATTTGCAGTTCTCAACTACTGCATACATTGGCATCACATTTATTATAGATTCATATGTATTGTACAACATTTAAACTACAAGAGTCAACGTGTGTGATCACAAACAGTGGAGAGAAACAGGAGGATGCCCACAGCACATTTGTCTAGCTGAAATATAAAATGTAGTTGCTGTGAATTATTGTGCTGGTGATACAGACGTCATATATAGAACATGAAAGTTTACTTACTCTTGTCCCTTTAACACTAAGTCAGCAGCAGTCGTCTAGTCTGGAGGTAACCAGCAACTTTACTCTTAACTGTCAGCTTACCTAGTGAACTTAGTGTCTTTTGTTTTCACAAACTAAAAGGTCAATGCAGTGGAATAAACTCACTAAAAAATCAGTTTTACATATAAAACACTGAAAGACAAATGATTGTGACCAACCAAGAAATGTTAGTTTGATGAGACATTTGTCAAGTTTGGATGTGTTTGTATCTAAGATGAGTTTTTGTTGTTCCTGGCAGATGGACTGGTGCGTGTGGCCTTTTGCTCAGATGATCAACTTCTACTTTCTCTCACCCAAATTTCGTGTCCTGTACATCAATGTTGTCTCCTTAGGGTGGGACACCTACCTCTCCTATCTCCAACACAGAGTAAGTCAACTAAAGGTGCATTATGCTCCGTTTTTTCTGGATCATTTTAACTTATTTTACGCAAAAAAACCAACCGAACAGTGTCTTTTCTTTTTAAATTAGGACAATTTAACAATCTTATGTGTGTTTTCACATGACACACAAATGACAATTCAGGTCAACAGACAATTAAATACGTTGTTATAAAAACTGCTATTTTTACAATGTATTTAAAAATTTTAATTTTAATACGTATTTTTTGTCTGCCACTTAGTCTCAAGCTATTTTGTTTTCTATTTTAGCCTCAGTAAACTTTAAATTCAAAACAGTTGTGATATATATGGATAATTAGAGTGCCATAGAGTCCTAAAACCCCAAAATGAATTAGCATTTTAGCACTTCCAGTTCCCTTGTCCCAAAGTCAGTGGGTTTTTTATTTTATTTTTTTCGTTGGATGTCTAAAATAAGGTCTGTGGTTAACACCAGGTCAATGGTTTTTCATTCATTCTGTTGTTTCAGCAGGATCACAGGCAGCATGTCGACTCGGTGTCAAACAGCAGTGCTGTGTATGTGCAGCAGGAAGCACTTCTGGCATCCAAACGTCTGGAGGAAAAAACATAGAGATGGAGTTGATGCTCAGCTGTGAAGTCGTTCATCAGAGACAAAAGAACAACACACAAAACACAAAAGACAACTTTAGCTCATTGAGAATACTGCCACCAGACCAGCAGAACCGACCACATCACTCCCGGTTTAAAATACTTACACTGGCTACTACCAACAGAATAAATTAGTTTATTTATATTTAAAAGTACTACTGCTTGTTTATAAATTACAGTGAAATAGGGCCAAGTTACATTTCTGATCTACTCAAAGAATATAAATCCTGCAGGATCTTTGGGAAGCAGTCACCTGGTGGAACTTTTAGCTTCTATGCTGCACATGGATGGAAACAACTTTCTGACTATGTTAAATGTTCCCTAAATCTGCTGTTTTTTGTGCATTTGATTAATTGGTTTTCTGCTGCATTTTTATTTCCTCAGTTGATTATGGGGCCAACTATTGTTGTACTGTAACAGCACTGTAGCTGTGTTTTCTTTTTCTTTCTTGTGTTCTTTTCTACATGTGCTATATAAATAAAGTTGCCTTTCCTACCTGCATATCAAGTTTCAAATATCAGAAAATAAAAGTTCTCAAAGTCTCATATTCATCTTTTAATCTTAAACCCAAATGTCTACAGCAAAAAATAAATAAAAATGAACTGGCTGTGCTGTTCCAATCCAAGTCATAACATGATCACAGAATCAATTTAATGCTTTTATTTTTATAACATTATTTCTTGGTACCAGGTGTTTTCACCTCTTACTGTAGTAAAAAAGTTTCAAAACTCTTTACTTTACTGATAAATAACCCTACAAAATGTGTCACCTTCACTTTCGGGTGAAATTTCAGGATGAACCACTATAACCTTTACAGGTGAACTTAATGTGACCTTCCCTAAACTTTTGAATGCACATGTCCAACTATTCAGTGTTTCAGTA
>JAUMHL010000021.1:17794693-17819100 GCA_032362345.1 Sandelia bainsii | reverse complement strand
TTAGTGCTGTTCCTTTAATCCCAATGACATGTTCCAGTCTGTGCAATAAAATGTTATGATCTATAGTGTCGAAAGCCACACTAAGATCTAACAAGACGAGTATAGAGAGAAGTCCGCTGTCGGAAGCTAAGAGAAGATGATTGGTAACTTTAACGAGTGCCGTTCCTGTACTATGATTTAATCTAAATCCTGACTGAAAATCTTCATACAGATCGTTCCTGTGCAGGTGGTCACAAAGCTGCTTCGAAACGACCTTTTCAAGGATTTTAGAGTGGGGGGTCCTTCAGTATAAATGAGTTTCCTGTCTGGAGGCCTTTTTTCTGTCTGTGCCTAAAGGCCAGTTTTCTCATAATTTGTCCGTGTTCCAGATTTTTTTTTGACGAGGATCAGTCTCTGACAACAGGTCAGGCCATTTTACTCTGTACAAGGAAATGTGTAAACACATTTACCAAAATGCTGAACTGTTCCTTTTCAAAAAAGGGATGGTAGAGGTAAGATAAAAGATAGATAATAAAAAGAAGTGAAGTGAACTGCATGTATGTGGATGGCAGTCACATTTTCCCTCTTGTTTTATAGCAAACCTCCCGATTGTTGCACAGGGCCTTTGC
Source organism: Sandelia bainsii (assembly GCA_032362345.1). Taxonomy (NCBI): domain Eukaryota; kingdom Metazoa; phylum Chordata; class Actinopteri; order Anabantiformes; family Anabantidae; genus Sandelia; species Sandelia bainsii. The sequence continues at coordinate 17,818,492 of JAUMHL010000021.1, read as the reverse complement.
GTACCTTATCAGTTGAAATTTTAACAAGCCTTCCTGCTGTGCGTCACTGCGCGGATGACATCACAAGACACCTTGGGTGTTCACTTTATGATGAATGACTGTAGAATTTAAGTCAAGATACCGCTGCTCAGATAGTTAATCATTACAGACTCTGAACTGCACTGTGAATGTTTAAATAACTGCTGCACAATATGGTTGCACTATATAATATACTGTATAATTGCACCAGTAAACAATTGCATAATTAAATATTTTCAGTTGATAGGAGAATTGTTTCCGTTATATTATGAAGACTTGACAAGTGGTTGACTTTTCTAATGCACCTGCCTTTAATAGAACACAAATTAGACTCTCATTAGGATCTGAGATTGCAAGTTAGGCTCTATAACAGACCTTCCTCACAGCAGACATTATAATTGCAGAACATTAATACATGAAACTAAGATTGTTGATGAACTCATCCCTTTTAAATGTGTCAGAGAGGTCATGGTACAACTAAATGGAAAGCAGCCAGCATTAAACTTATCAGTTGGCACATGTGGCAAGTCAGAGTGCCCTCTATGATAACTAAGATCACTGGGAAGATATTTCCTTTGGCTGAACACTCTTAAGGAACTTATCATCCCTGGAGCGAAGTGTCAGCTCACGACAGAGAAAATGCAGGCAGAAAAAGGCTGCCATTATTCAGAGAAGTGACAGATTTCCTTCAAAAGAAACTGACCAGAATTTCAAAGTGCTGTTGCTGCACGGAGGCTGACATTGTAAAAAAAAAAGCATCTTGAAATGAAGAAGTGCTCTGATTTAAAAAAAAAAAAAAAAAAAAAAGGTCTAGCAGGCTGTAGTGGAGTGCAGTGGAGAGGGCAGAGGGTTTCATGCACACTGAAAAGCCAGATTTGTCACTGTGCTGACCTTTTCTTAGCTTGGAGGCGAAAGAAATAAAGAATTCAGCAAACGAGTTACAAGGAAGGATTTGAATACTGTAGTTACAAATAGAAAGCTCTGACTGTGCATACTTTTATCAAGGCTGCATCATCTACTTACTATGACATTTCAATTATAGGTCTTTTTTACATTTTGACTTGTCAGCTGCAAATTGGGAGAAACTATTTTGGGCGCTGCCGGTTTCAAATAAAAGTCCTATAAATTTTTCTCATAAACAATCTTATGTGACTCACTGGAGCTGGGCTAGGACTTGAAAGCTTGAAACTCTTCGGGTTAAATCATTAGTCCAGAAGATTTAAAAGGCCATTGATAATATCTGTTCTTTGATAGCTACAGCTCCTAAAGTGCATTTGAAAAGAAACTCTAATCTCTCTAAAACTCTAAAAATCTAATCACATAGCTTTTACACTGTGTTACAAGCAGGTGTTGCACAAGCTGTATTTATGATATGGATGTATTACACAACTGATGCACTCCTAATTAAATCATTGCAGCTGTCTACACTGCCCACATGTTGACTCACTAAATGTAAGTAAATGCAACCCAAAGAGTATTTTTAGGCTTCAAGTTGATTTTCTCCTGTGTTTATACCTGTATATAACAAAAAGCGGTGGTTTATTTGGTTCTGAGTGTTTCCAAAAGCATTTAACATTAGCAGGCTATCACCTGCAGCTATGCTATGCAAAACAGTCCCGTTTTCATGCAGAAACTTAAGGAGCTGCATTGCACAGTCCTCAGCAGTAACTTTTGCAGTTATCCCACCTCTACACTGGTGCACTGTACCTGCAAGGGATTCAGGGACAGTACAGAGTGTAGGTCAGATTTTTGGACAAAATTGAATTCATGGAGATTGAGGGAACAAGCTTTGATTGCTGAAATCGCAACATGGCAAGTTCCTGGAGAATGTGTGTTTTCCACCCTTAACTGTTCTAAATAAATAAATAGTAGAAGTTGGTTCAACAAGACAAACAGCTGTTGACACTAATTCTCCACCTGCTGCCATTAAACCACTGCAGAAGAAGAGAGTGCAACAAGATAATAGAATCAAAAGAGTGCCAGTAAAGCCTCAAACAGAGAACAACAATATAGGAAAATCATAGGAATGTGGCATTTATATTTGTTTTCTGTATTCATTTGGAGAACATTACTATCTCCTCATCATTCTACACAAATCTATTTTTGTCTACTGCTATTAGGTCAGATACTTTATGTATGTCATGATTAGCTAACTCTGCTTCCCTTTCCAATTTGTCCCATTTTGCTTTTATTAATACAGTGTAAACTATTTTGCAGTATATTAAGATTTTTTCAAATGTACTGTTGTTTTATCTATGTTCTGTTATGTACAAAGTGAAAATGCAGATAAAAACAGATGACTGGAAGTTCATCTAGAATCTTTCTTATAAGGTGTGGAGGTGTGTGTGGAGGCCGTACCCACCTATAACTCCAAAACTTCCTATAGCTGTATTTGCTAATCAGACCTACTTTTGACCAGTCCAATCAGATTTAAGGATTTGACTTAAATCCCTCTCAAAGCTAAACTTTCACTCTGATGTATGGTGCATTACTGAGGATATAAGATGCTCTAACTTTCCTTTCACTGTGACTTTACATAACATGACAGATGTCATTATAGAAAACTTGGTGAAAAGCTTTTCCAGAACCAGCTGTCCCTGCAGCTTCACAACTCTATAGAAAAGCTCATCTTTTACTAATAACATGAAAAATGACTCAATTCTATTTAAGTGTTCCAGGAACTCATGACAGTGTCACAGTGAGCCAACATGCACAATAGCAGGACTCTGAAACTGAAGCATGTGCATGTGCTTTTCTTAACGTGACATGTCAAAATGTCTTCTGTAAAAAGCCCTATAAAAAATGTTTCAGTAGGGATAGATGACAATGAGATAAATGTGATTTTTTATCTCAAGAGATAACAGTTTTGTCTTTTGTGGCAATGTTAAGAAATACCTGGATTTCCATTTGTATCCTGCTCCTTTTTCTTTTTTTCTTTATTATCAGCACATTCAAATAGATATTATAGGGACGGCTGTGGCTTAGGAGGTAGAGCAGTTGTCTACCAATTGTGGGATTGGTGGTTTGATTCCTGGCTCCTCCTGTCATTGTTGAAGTGTCCTTGGGCAAGACAATGACCACCAATTGTGTCAGGTTAGCCCTGCGATTGGTGTGTGAGTGTGTGTGCGAATTACTGCATGAGAAGCAGTGTAAAAGCACTTTGAGTACCAATAAGGTACAAGTGCTCTATATAAGTGCAGACCATTTAACAGTTATTCCTTTATCCATGGTCTAAATTTCTTAAAATGTCACTCAAATCTGTTAATAAGAATCAACAAGAGTGTGTGCTAACTAGCAACCAGAAAATTAATATATTTTTTGTGTATATTGTGTTTTTCTTTGTCAAACATAAATTAAATCTCAGATATACTTTAATTCAAACAACTATCACGCTCAAATTTGTGCACACAAAACTGCGATAGTGTTGTAAACATCATAAAAGAGTTTCCTCTTTACATTTATGATTAATTGGCTTTTGTGGCCTGGAATCAGCTTGCTTGTCACATGCTACCTCTGTACATTCCCCCTCACTTTCATTTATACCATTGGGCCCCTAAACATTACATCCTTTTAATGTTTAATGGGTAATGCAACATTTCAAAAATGAAAAGCAAGCTAGGATTTGCCTCCAGCATGCGAACAGCAGGTCCTGTTTACAGTTGGGTCTGGTGAGTAGCACAGGCTGCTTTTCCATGGAGACATGAAGCAGCAGAAAACATGATGAGCAGCATGTATGATTTACATGACTACTAAAGGTGTAAGGAAACAATAAAATTATCACACTACCTAAAATAATACTGATAATATACCTGGAGACTGAAGGGTTTATCAGCAGCAGTTAGAAGTAAAGTCAAAAGATGCTTGTTTGTGAGGATTAATAGTTTAGTGTAAACTACATTTGGGCAGGCAACAAGAAGATAGATATGTAGAGATTAGAAAATCAGGAGACATAACTCTGAGATCAGTGCCTTCACACAATGCACAAATATTTATATGCCCTCTTTACAACCGATTTATCAGTTTAGATGTAAACTATGGATGGGTCTGTTTGAAAAATCTGATAAAATGAAGTATTAAATTACGTTGGGTGCAGGTGCAGAAGCCTGTTTCCTTTTTGTCCAGTCTTCAAATCATCTGCGAATAAATGCCTACTGCCTGATTCACCAGACAGCTTGCAAAGAAGAATCACGATGTGTGCATGTCACATCAGCAAAGTCCTTCAACAAGGCCGGAGCATCCATCCATCCTAACAATCATTACACACAGCTGTGAATATTTATGACACCAATACAATCATTAATCAATCTCAGGTGTAAACCATCTCTGGCAGAGAAACAGTCTAGACTTGCAGAGTCTAGTAATTTAATGAATGTGAAGACAAGACAGAAATATCAAGTGAAGTAGTTTGCATATTGGAGAAGAAGAGGGGTGGTCCAATCGAACAGTGTTATTTAATGCTTGATGAGTTATGAGCATTAAATAACTCTCTTCCCTGCAACTTTATTTGACAAAGTCAATTTACAGATTACATTTGGAGGCAGCGCTATGCTTGATTCATAACTGACTCATACAACAAGAGGGATTAAAATTTAGTTTATGTCACCCCTGATACCCAAGTTTTGACAAATGTCTTAAAATTTAGAAGTCTTTTGTGACTCTTTAAAATGCAGTGCAACTGTAAAACTAAGCTCTTTAACCTCAGTGTTGGTAGTTCAATTCCTGCATGAACACAGGAGATAGTGGAGGCTTGCAGGTTAAAAAGTGGGCCTTGGGTTATGGTTCGCCCAGGGGTCTCCTGAAGCAGCAGGTACCACCCGGCCAGATAGGCTGAAGCTTCAGTCACTGCTGATTCAAAAGGTCATATGTGTGAGGAGGACATTCAGCTGGCCTCAAGGAAGTTCTGAGAAACTGCTGACTCTGAAGATATTGTCAGGCAATGAGGTACTCCTAAATGTCTGCCATCTTATGTCCTCTGAAGAGGAGGAAGAGTCTTAGTGAAGCCTCTCTCATATCTCTGGCAGAGTTCTTGGTCAACATTTCTTTTGAGCGATGCATGGACGATGGGGACAGTACCGTTGGAGTAGCTGGAGCACTGGTTCCCATATTCAAAGACAGTGACTGGAGCATGTGCTCCAGGTATCACACTATGCAGCCTCCCTGAAAAGCTTATTCCAGGGTACTGGAAGAGAGGCTCTGACCACCTTGGATTCAGATGGAGCAATGCATATTCTGTTTTGTCAGTGGAACAGTGGATCAACTCTTTATCCTTGCAGGACCTTGCTGGAGGGTTTATGGAAGTTTGACCAACCCTTGGAGGTTCTTGTGAGGGGTACTGCAAGAGTAAGGGTTGCCATTGTTACAAACCATCTGGTCGTATAACTGGAGTAACGATATTCTAACAAGAAACCATATTTCCATTTATTGGCCTCCTGCAGGATTGTCCCTTGTCGCCAATCCTGTTTATGATTTTCATGGACAAGATTTCAAGGTACAGCTAGAGGGAGGAGAGTGTCTGGTTTTAGGAATTGCTTCATGCTTTTTGCTGATGTTTTGGGTCTGTGTCACCAGTAATGCAGACTTTGTGCCAAATTGTTGTAATAAGGTGGGACTTGAGCCAAACATGGTCAAAATTTGTTTCCTTTGCAGTATGACTGGAGGCTTGTATTGTGACAATAGAAGGCACCTGGGAGCTCATGCCTCAGTGTAACACATTATGAATCACACCATACTATCTTAAGTTAAAAGCACCGTATATACAGAAGTCTACTCAATTTACCATTTTGTGACTTATCAGCCTTTATATGAAGTGTGAAAGGATGTCCATGCTTGTTAATTTTATTAAGCTTTGAAGACACATTTTTCCCTGTTGTTAAGCTTGTGTAATAATTTCTGTTTATTGTATAAAATTTTATTCATCCTATCCTGTGTGGGCTGAGCACTCTGCTCGTGACTTCAAAATAAACAAATCACCTAATAAAGTAATAAAAGAACTTCATGTCATGTTCTTTTCTGGCTGGATTGAAAGGCTTTTCAGCCTTTGTGGTGCCTCTGGCATACACATGCATCCATCCGCCATCATTCAGCACATGGTAACACCAGTTGGTGTAGATGAGTCAGATGAATACTTTATAGATGCGAGTCCTGGTACAGTGTTTAGTTTGTTTTTTTATGCCTGTTATACTTTCATCTTCTTCTATGTGTGTATAATTTTAAAGTAACTATGTTTAATGGGAATTACAAGCGCAAACTATTACTTGGTAAAATCAAAGGTTTAAAGTGATTCTAATTCATGCAGCAAAATTGGTTTTGAATGTCAGAAATCTCTGCACATAATGAGTGGTAAAAGAAAGTTTCTCCTCAATCTGTTTTATGAGATAGTAGCAGTCTGTCTTATTTCACCTTTTAGCTGAACCAGTATACTACATTGCCATGTGTAGTATGCCACTGTAGTAGCTATAGCAATAACTCTCTTTCAAAACACATTCTTTGTTGTTCTTCTTTCCAGTTGCTGTCCTGCTGCAACAACTAACCCACATCAATGTCTTGGCTTGAAGTAAATAAGGTTTGTGACTTGTCTTCATACAACACACACATACACTCACCTTATCAAGTGTGTGTAGTTTACTTCACTGATACCTCACCTCAGTGTAACTCTGCACGTGAGTTTGAACTATGATTACGTGATGGCCATAAAGGTTTTATCTTTATTTCAGTGCTTTGTTTGCACTTAATAAAGACACAGGACACACACACACACACACACACAACAATGACACACACAATGAATAACATGTCATGTACAAGTCACATCAGTTGTGGTTTGTCAAAAAGATAAAAGCACCCAATTATTTCTCAACACAGAAGGATGAGCTTGCTTCAAACACTGGTAAATGTGTCAGTTAGATGTGGCAATTAGGACGCATTTGTATTTTCAAGGGCATATTGGTGATTATGAATATCTCAAACAGCTCCTACCATAGAAGGCCCAAAAGTTACAGTAGTGCCATAAATGATCTGGCTAGCTACCAACAGATGTACAGATGTATCGACAAACAAGTTTTTCTTCTAAGGCTTTTGTTTTCCCCCTAGCATTACCCTCTGGCTACTATGTAAGTTAACTTTTTGAGTGTTCTTTGGAATTTTTTTTGTCAAAACATTCAGATTCTGTCTGCCTGTGGAGTTAATCATGGCACACACCTGCAGAGAGATGTTAGAGCAAGGTTTAAGAATGAAAGAGTTGATTGGAGACTGGCTCTATTTATGGAGCGATACTAATCACGCTCTTTGCACCCCATGTCATGTTATTATTCACACAGGTGAATGTTTCCAGCTTTGCATCAGAAGAACAGGCCTCTTTTGGCTGATTTTATACACTCAGTCAGATCACATATCATATGCATCGTTGGAAGATTTTTCCAGCTCCACTCCTCTCACCATCGTGATGAATTAATATTCATTTGCCCCCAATAGTGATGGTTTTGATTGATCTCACGAGTTCATGAAGGATCAGTGTATCCTGATGAAATGCTCTTATCCATGATTACATCATTCCGCAACTTGTCTGTGTGTGTGTGTGTGTGTGTGTGTGTGTGTGTGTAAGGATATACGTATATGTGGTCTGACTGTGTATAATGGACTGACACAGTACTGTGTGTGTCTTTATCAGTATACAGTACCTGTGTTTTATTTTTTAGAATACAGTGTATTGGTGTGTGCATGCTGTTTGTGACACACGGCGGAGAGTGCATTGTATTATACCTGTAATTAGACCTTGGATGCATGTTGGACTGTGGTCAGAGCAGTCGAACATACACTCAGTGCACATATTCTGTACGTTTACACACTCTGTGTATCAAGTCCTGCCTACTCAAATAGTACAAAACCTCCACAGTGAAATCACTTAACAACTTTTGCTGTTTTATTAGCTTCACCTGCAACAGCCAACGTACAAATCCCAAATGTCAAACAGCCTGCTCATATGCTAAGGTACCCATTAAGTTGTTTATCCTGAGCACTACACACACTATTACACATTTTTTTCCCTGTGTGGAAAAAATGAAATAGGCTTGTTCGTGGGGGTGTGTTGTTTTATTTACAGACGATATCTGGGAGGTAGAGGAAGGGAGTGTGTGTTTAAAGGCTTATTAGATGCTAAAACACTGCACAGTGCTTTGTAATACTCACAGACAGGATCGTACAGTTCTGGTAAGGCAACCCAAACACAGATTTGATAGTGATGATCTTGAGGTAAACATAGGTGCATTGTTCTTGTTACAAACTAATCCACCAGGAATGCATGCTTATAGCACTGTACTGGATGATGTCACATTGCATTGCAGAAAAACATTAACCAGATGCAACCTTTTTTTGAGTTATATTGATGGAGTCTTCTGTGGTGCTGACTGATCCCCCACGAGATGTGTTTCTGCTGGCATAGACTTGTATTTCATGTAGTGCCAACTCTCAGTGGTTAGGGTTAGGAAATGATTAGATTCAGGTTAACATCAATCTTCGCTTTGTAAACATACTTGCCCACTGTAATAAATAAAAAGGGATGTGCTCCAGCTTGTGTCAAAGCAGCCATAACTAGAATTACCACATTGTGGTTGTGTGACTCCGCTAACCAGTGACGTAGTATACACACATGTCTGTCCGTACTCATATTGTAAGTTTAGTCATGAGTCCAATGCATTCTTGACGTATCAGTTCCCAAGGATTGGATGAAGGTCAGGTCACTACGACCTTGACCTTTGGCCACCATAAATCTAATCGTAATCTAATAGTTCATCACAGAGTCCAAGTTGAAAGTTGTGCCAAACTTGAAGGAATTCTCTACAAGCATTCCTTAGATAGAAATAGAAAGAACTGGGTGACCGTATGGATAGACGGATGGACAACCTGAAAACATAATAATGCCTCTGGCCCTGGCTATCGCCAGCGCAGAGGCATAAAAAGGCATTTTGTGTGTATACCTGGAAGTCAATTATCAACACAATTTTTGAGGATTCTTTTAGAGCTTTGATTGTATGCAGTTGATGTCAATTGCCACATTTAGACAACAGGCTTATAAACAAAAGCAGAGAGCAAGAGAAAGAGAGACCGATGAGACAATAACAACAGAGAAAAGAATTTGTCGGATCATAAAGCCAACAAGAAATATAAAGCAAACTCTCATAATGGAATTAAAATTGGGAACAAGACTTGGTTAAGAAGCTATAACTTATCTAAACATGTAATTATGGCAACAGATTGTAGACTGTTGGATAGTTAAACTTGGTTGTTTTGCTGACAGCAGTACATTATCATAAAACAATCAAATTGTCTCAGCTCATACTGAAAATGCAATTTAGAGGCTCTTGTTGTCACATTTTACAGCATTGCGATATGTGTGTAATCCTACACTGTGATCAACCATCTGTAAGAGTATTGATGATGTATCAAGAATCCAGTTTTATTACAGTGGTGAAATGCAGCAAATTGAAGCAATTGTCTTGATAACACACCCGAAAATCTTTTTTTTCTAACCTACAGCAGATTTCAACTTCACACAGTAGCAGTACACATCACTAACTAGAAACACCTGCAACTCTTTGTGTATTAGGTTGAGTGAGAAATTAGCAGCAAGGTTTAGTAACTTAAAAACTTTCCATTGTTTTCGTTCTTTTAAGATGTTTAAAGTGAAACAGCTGCAGAAAAGTAGGATGGGCATTAACAGTTTTTTGTTCAGTGCAGTAAAAAAATATTCAAGTTGTTACATTCATATTATTTTAGTAGCTACAATATTTGCATAAAAAACAGAGATATTCCCATGCACACAAGACATGTCTATTAGTTGTACCTAATAGTTGTACCTATAGTATATTAACAAAACTAAGACACTTGTCATGTTAGAAGTCATTGTTGTGTATGATCACCCCAAAAGAGCACCATCCACACAATTTTTTGATGATTGGTGAAATTAACTGTAACTAGGCACAGTGATGCATTGTATGCTAATTTCAGTGTGCTAACATACTTATAGTGACAGTACTAAAATGGTGATCATTTTTATTTAATTCAGAGCGTTAGCATGCTCAATGTGCATGTAACACCAAAGCAAAGTGCCTCAGAGAGTGATGATAATGTCATTAAATGAAGAAATGTCATTAGAATAGTAATTTTATTCAGGTGTTTAATCATAAGCCAAAGTATATTTTTCTGTACCACAAATGCCTGTAAAAAATGTCTTAATAACTCAACAATAGTGGCAGAGTGGTGGGCCAGTTGGAGCAGCCAGTCCTTCATTATTAAAAAAGAAATGGCTTATATATAGGACTGTCATTTTACACAGGGGTTCAATAATCATACAAGTAGAAAAGTCACAGAAGAGGCATAAAGACAATTTTTTTACCCTTAGTGATAAAAAAACCCCACACCAGAAACAAATGCTGCTACAGGCTAGTCTAAGTACTGCACTGAGCCATTACTCAGTTACTGTACTTGAGCACTGACAGAGTTGAGGTTTGAGGCTTGATTCCCACTGTGTCCTGTGATTCCACACTGTGCTGAAAATATGACTCACACTTTAGGAGAAAGTGTGAGTCATAAGCGAGTCGTAAGCATTCATACAGCACAGTACTACTCTTGATTAATGGAGACACATGTGACCACCAGCTCACTAGTTTTTTAGAGGGACAGGCCTGCTGAGAAACCACCATCCTATTTAATCACACACCAGCCTTACAGCCTCCATCTCATTCTCACTTTCTGTGTTTGGCATGGTGGGAGACCAGGCAGGTGATAACACAGCCAGCTGCTTCCTCTCTGCTGCTGATTGGCTGGCAAAAAAAAAGTGTCATTCACCAATAAAAAAACATGTTGAAGGAAACCACAAGTGTGCTTCTGTCAATTAAGTTATGCTATGCTGCAATCAGGTGAAAATATCACACCTCTAAAATGCCTACTTCGCAGTGAACGTATCAGACCAGTGTGTGTGCTTGAGAAACAGTAATGCACTGATAATACAGAGAAAACTAGCTGTGGTTCGATAGTAATGATATCACTGACTGCAGTGTTTTGTTTTGACACAAACCTTCACTCAGTGACAATAAAACAAAGTTAAAGATGTTTCTGTGCCACAGTAACCAGTTTAAATGGACTGCACCGAGCTACTGTGGAAGCCCCAACGACTGCAGTATGAAAGGTGAATTAGTTACCACATATGGGTGAGCATGTTTATATGTGTTAGCTCAAAACCAGCAGTAAATGTATTTACGTCCACTTTTATAACAGGGTTATGGGTGGTTTCCTCTAAAAAGCTGTTTTTTTAAATGATTCTAAAAAGAAAACATGTCTCTCTAACTGGGTCATTGGAGTAGAATCACTTGATTTCACCAGAGAGAGCCCTTCTCCTGTATACTTGTATATATTTATCTAAAACGTCTTCAGACCAGGAAAATAGAGTTGTGATATCTGATTGGCTGGATGAAAGAAAAGCTTTGTTTTTGTATTTAAAATAATTCCAAGTCAAACTGTAAAATGTAGCCCCTAGAAATCTAAATAAGCTAATTTCCACTGCTTAACAGAGTGTTTGCTAAATTCAGCCACATTCTTGTTGTGAGGAAAAAACAGTGTGATCTCACTACAAAGTCTGCCTCTCACAAGGCTGCAGCTCTCTGACTCACACATGTACACACACACTAAATAATGCTTCTGAAATCAGGTTGGGGTAGGGGAGAAATGTGATTACTGACCGTTTGCACGTACATGCTGGTTTGCAGAACCTGTTTTCTCTGAATAACCTGGTTTCTTGAGTGCTTGTGAATGCACCGATACTCTATATAGGAAGTGAATTGTGTGAGTGTGAGTACAGTCTGTACAAAACCAAATATCCCTGACTGTGGCAGTTGAAATAGGACAGGGTTTGATCAAACAGTTACCATATACAGTTCGAATTTTGTGTGGGTATTTTGATAAAACGTCTTAGTGTTTAAAAAAACCCCAACTCCTGACCCAACCTAAATCCGACCTAGTCCCATTCTGTTTTCTGTAGCCAGGGGCTTCACAGACACTGTTTAGTTAAATGAAATTTATATGAAATCAGTGTGAAACAGTGAATGGTTCCAACAGCAGAAAGAAAGTAAAGTAAGGAACAAATGAATTAGCCTGTGGGTACTGAAAAAATGCTTTGAGTGACAAGTTCATCACACAACTTTCATCTTTGTTAACTTCTGAACACGTTCTCGTGGGGTTAAAAGATGAAACACAGTCTTCTGTGGTTCACTTTGGCAACAAAAGTGTCACAGTTCATACCCTGACCTGGTTCCTTTGTGTCTTTATCTCCCTGTTTCATTGGGCCCGTTTACATGACCACAACAATCCGATAACTGGGAGTAATCAGATATACTTCAGAAATGTGATAATCGAAAAACCCTGGTTTACATGTTTCAGTCCATCATCGGATTTCTTTCAGAGTACGTGCACAGGTACGTAGCGACGTAAGACTCAAACGTCGTGTTATTTTCAAAACATCCGGTCTTGTCTTGTGGAACACGGCAACGCCTATGGTATAATGTGGGAGTTAATACGCTATAAAATAAGCTATATGCTGCTGCTGTCCTTCATTTATATTCCATGAGGAGAAAACAATGAAAGGCTTTCATACAGCAAACATCTGCCCTTTGTTGTCTTTTGTCTTCCGCAAACAATGTGACTACGTCATTTCTGTTTTCTACGATTGTTTTCTTTTTACACATGCGCAGATGTAAAAAAACGAAATAAAAAAGATTAACGTGTATACATGCACGAATACATTGGAGTATTGGGGAGAAATCCAGGTGTCTTTATCCGATTTCTCAGCCGATTAGATTATGCTGTTTACATGATCACTTAATAATCTGATAACTCCGGAAATCGGATAATGATCGGATTTTTAGTGTGTATGTAACTGGGCCCAATGTTTCTCCCTCACTTTGGCCACGCCCCTGTCTCTCATGACAAAAAGAACTTTGGTTAAAGTTATGGAAAGATTGTGTTTTTTGTTAAACATAAATAAAACATGTTGCTGTTAACTTTATCTGTGTTAAACCAGGGTATGATCGATCTCTCCTCAACCAAGTGCTGTGAGCACCTAAAGATAACCATAAAATATTAAATAATACATACTATTACATACTGTGAACTAATTCTGTTTGCTCCCTTTTTACATGGAATATGAGAAAATAACCAAAGGTGAAATCTTTAAAATATTTTAGATTAAAAAAAAAGTCAAATTAATATCCAATGGCAGTGGCGATAAATATTGTCTGGGTGTGTTTTGTAGCCTGAGCTAGACGTCAAGGCAGCCTGTCAGTCGTGTTTGGTTTTTGATGCTTGACGGCACCAGTCAGGGAAATTAGATTTGCTGTTAGACCTATAGGACGGCAAATCAATATCCATCAGTTCTCACCATCAGGTAAGGACTCTGTGAGCACTGCTGATGCACAAATTACATAAAAACAGAGACCCTGAGCTGCCGGGACCTCAGCAAAAAATGGGCATGGATTTTTGAGGTTCCTGTGTTTTTCTTGGCTGCTTTAATCTCATTTGACACTTAGTAATGGTGAGAAGTCATGGTTATGTACCACTTAAACAAACACACACAGGCAGACTCACACACTCCGCTTGCCATATTGTTGTTTGTCAAGCAGACAAAGCAGCTGTCTCGCTGCTTGTCGTCTTCCACTGCTGTTATCCATTACACTGCATCAACGGATATTACATAGACACGCAAGAAGAACATGCCAATTTAATGCTCTGGGAAGAAGACAAACAAACCATTCACTTAGTGTCAAATGTGAAAAGTGTTTGTGCTACGACTGCAGTACCCTCAGGACCAATCGAGCAGATGTCACATGTCCCTGAACTAACACATATTGATTAGCTATTGATTAACTTCAGTTATTTGTTCAGCATTTTGGAATTGAGACAGCAAAGTAATTGCACCATTTAGTTTGTTACAGCATGAGTATTGAATTACATTTATGCACAATATGCTGTGTTCATGTTTTGCAAACATGTATGGTGATCGTAACTGATTAGATAATATTTCATAATTTTTATGGGACAAGTCTCATCTTGATAGAGATTAGAGTAATTAGTGTTATTGTTTACTTAATTCATATGGTAGAGGGCACAGTGTCCTTTAGTGGGTACATTGTGCAGCCACATGAAATGAAAGACATCTACACTGTGTTTTGTAAAACTAATAAAGATGAAGAAGCAGAGGAGGAAAAGGTGGTTCAGTTACAGTGCAGCTGAATTTATTGTTATGGTTGTTTTTAATATTTAGATCAGGTGACTATTAAGTTCAACAAAAATGTCTTAGTTTCAATAAAAACTGATTATTATGATCTTAATTATGTCATAATGCACATTTTGAAGGTACAACGTTACATGAAAAAAAACCATTCATCTGTCTTATATGTTGATAACACAAGTTTTTGAGTCATGTTCCCTCCCCCCATCTCTTGGAATCCAGGGTCGTAGGGACTCTCTTCCGTTGGCACACCATGTGGTGCGGCGGCGGTTCTCTGGCCCAGTGGTGCTGCCTCCCCTGTGGAGGAGACACTCATGCCAGGATCATCTATATGACGCCCGAAGGATGTCTGCAGTACACGGCCTCCCTCTGCACCGACTGGAAGAGTTGTACAGCCAAGCACTGGCCAGCCACGATGAGCACCGGTCAGTGGCAAACAAACAAACATTTCTCTTCACTTTCTTTCTTTTTTCTTTTGATCTTCCTGTCTGGAGGTTGCTGCACAACTCCCACTTCAATGTTTAATGGCGTCCTGTAGGTTTTTCTGTGCATCATGCATTGCATTGAATCCCACTGTGTGCTATCACTACTGTTTTGACTGCCTGCTGTCTGTGGGAAAGTGAGAGTGTATTTAGATGAGGCCTGCACATACTGGGAGCCATTTATTATGTTTTGTTTATTGTTTTTGTTTGGTCAGACTAAATTAGCTTCATGGATCATAAGGTGTAACAGGTTGCAGGGTGGAGGGGTGGTGTTACTGCCTGTTCTCTGTTCACCTTAGGGCTGAGTATGAATAATGAATACTGTGTTTTTATAAATGACCTTGATGATTCTGTCTGTAACTTGTTGGGTACTACGTTAGTTTCTATCTATAATAAGGACTCTTAATGCAATGTTTTGATGGAATATCTTTAATATATCTGTGAACGTGTGTTGGGTTGGAAAGTGAGAGGCAGATGGCTTGGCCTCTATATTATTATTGCAGTAACTAATAGTTGGTAGACATCTTTTAGCAGTGTTTATTTCTTCTTCAAAGAGGAAATTGATTTATTTAGCCCTCAGTGTGCATTTTCTGAAAATAGGGCCTTGTTTATACTTGGTATTAAGATGAGTCTTAAGTGACTGGCTCAAAAGTGGACAGCCGAGACACATCACCGTTACCACCTGTACATATTTATATGTGTCCCCAGTGTGTGTAGCAGACCACTTGTGTCCACATTTCATTACTGCAGTGTAATTTCCACTATAAGGTCAAAGGTTACACATACAGTTATTGCGTCAGTCTGTTGACAGAGACGTCTCAGAGTTATATGGCACAGGCTAGGAAAATGAGAGTGGTGTCCATGATAGTAAAGGTTTATCTTTGGAGAATCATTGTTTTTTAAATGCTGCCCATTGAAATTCACATAGCATTTGTTTCTGAAAAGGGTAATTGTTTTGTTGCTGTGATTCATCTTGGGAGATGTTGTTCTCGTGTGGATGACTTTGATTTTGAGCTTCTGTTGGCTTGTGTCACCAAGGCAAATGATGTCTTCAGCTCAGCACTGACACATTGATCAATGTTCTTTCCTTTTCTTTCTTTGTTTTCTTTTTCTCCCTTCTTCTCTTTCTTTCTCTCTCAGCGGCCAGAGTCACCTCGGCTCATTAGCTCTGAGTCTCTTTTTTTTGTATATTTGGTTCAGTCAAGGTGAAACTATAACATCTGTCTGAATACCTTGAGCTTTCTGAGTGACAGTGAAGGCAACATTTCTGCACCCAGACACACACACACACACACACACACACGGCAAAAACGTGAAATGTGGTTGTGGTTTCAGGTGATAATGAAAGTCTTATTCCCTTAAAAAAAAAAGCCTGACAGTTGCAGCAACAGGAAGAGACCTGTCACTGAAAGGCCATAGGTGTGTTTATGTTTGTGTGTCTCTCTCTAAGTGGTGTCTGCATTACAGCATCTCTTCCTTATTTCTGTACAAAACTGGACATTTTTTATCCTTAAAATTTAGAAACAGTGTATGTGTATCTGCTGTCCAGACATTAATGATGGAGGGGTGGACACTATAACAGAGTAAAATGTTGTTTTTGTGTAAAAATCCTTTATGGATAAACAGCTTGTTAGCTAATGATATCACCGAGATTTTTTCTGCAGGCTGATAAACACAAGTGGTTTTGGTGACATCCACTAATTTGAAGTAGACTGTGTTGCATTTGTGTTAAGCCAGAAATTTTATCTGGAAAACATATGTGAATATGTGGTGTGCAGCCATGGACAGATTATCCCACTGAAACAGCAAGAACTCCTGATGGAAAGAGTCTCTTTATGCTTGTTTTGTGTCTATTTGTATGTGGTTTGTGTGTCATTGGGGTCATTTTGTATCTCTGCAGTTATTTTGTACTCGGATTACCAGATACTCAGATTTACCACTGTTTTTTGACATCTGTTCTTAATCATTTTGTGTCTATTTGTAGTTATTATTATTATTTAGCATCTGTTTTTCCTTGTTTTGACTCTCTGTGGTTGTTTTGCAGTTTTTACAGAAGCTCTGGTACTGGGGCTACCAAACAACTCGTGTCCCTGGACCTGTGCCTGTAGCCAAATCTTCTAGCAATTAATGAAAGAAATTTAGACTACCCATTAAATAAAACTTAGTTAAGCCAATAAAAAGCAAGCAAGACTGGACATTAAACTGATAGTAACATAATGTTACCATAATAAAACTGACCTAAATTAGTAAATACTAAACACAACCATAGCTTACAGTAGCAAGAAAAAGGGGAAGTGAAGTGTTGTATTGTAATTGTAATTTCCTGGTTTTCTGCATAAAGTTCTCATGAAATGTGATCTGATCTTCGCCAAGGTCACAAATATCAACAAACACAATATGTCTAATAAAACTCAAACAGTCATGATCTTTCATGTCTTTATTGAACCATGACCATGAATCATTTAGGTACAAGGTACTGGTGGAAAAATTATTAGAAATTTTTTTTTGTTAGTTGGTTGAACCACTTTTGGCAGCAATAATCTCAAGCAAAATGTTCCTGAATCTGTGGATTAGACCTGCACAATGTCCAGGAAACACTCCTGTCTGCTGTGAACGGCTCTCTTGAGGTCATTCCACAGCATCTCTATTGGGTCGAGGTCTGTGATCTGACTGGGCCACTCCAAAAGGTGGATTTTATGTCTCTGAAACTTTTCACACTTCAGCTTGCGGACAGCCACCCTGACATTATCCTGTAGTATACCTTGATAAACGTGGGAATTCATTTCCTCTTCCATGATGTCAAGCGGTTCAGGTTCTGAGGCAGCAAAGCAGCCCCGAATCATGATGCTGCCTCCACTTTACTTTATGGTTGGGATGAGGTTTTCGCTGTGGTATGAGGTTTACTTTTTATATATGTGTGTTGCTGATTAAAAAACAACATTGCAACACACCTGAAGTTTCTCAAAGAGCACTTTGACAGTTCACAGTGCTGCTGGTGTGAATGTGGAATGTGGTCTGAATAAACTAAGGTTGAATTGCTTGCAGCAGTATGCATGGTGTAAAAAGGAAACTGGAAACATTACCCCAACTTTCTTTTTAGTGTCTATTTCAGAGGAAGCAAATGATTTTATTTAAGAAGCTAGAACCAGCTAATATATAATATTGTACATATAACTGACAGTTTACTAAATTATTAATCTGCTAATGTTTCTTGCCAGAAGAAAAACAATGCAGTCTGCATATACTCAGTGTAGATTTCTTTTTCTGTCGATTTTTTGTTTAATGCTGATAATGGACAGTTTGGTCATTAAGAAAGAGACAAAGAATGAAAAATGAAAATGAAATGAAATGAAATGAAAATGGAGAGAGAGATATGGGTAATAAAGAAGAGGAAGACTGACAAACTGAGCAGAAAGGGAGAGGAGGGGGAGGGAGGTGTCGAGAGAAAGAGGAGAGAGAGAGAGGGAGAGGTGGTATTGACTGAGAGGCAGAGACTCCGTTTCAGCACTCCGGTTCGTGGACAGCAGCAGCAGCACCATGTCGCTCTCTGCCCGTTAACGAGTCCTCCTCACACTCACAGCCTGTTCGCCACCGCTTCAATTCAAAAGTCGTTTAAAAAAATACAAGAAAGCAACTAAGGCAGAAAATGGAGTGTGCAACACTGAGCAGAGAAGGAGCAGGGCTCGCCAAGCCGCCCAAACATCTGTGGCGGCAGCCCCGGACTCACATACGGATCAAGCAGCGCTTCAACTCGGACACTGAGCGCTACCTGTGCCGCAACCGGACCCTGGAGAAGCTGCGACCCGGGCTGAAGAAACCCCGCATGTCCTGGCCCTCTTCGCTGAAACGGTAACTTCTTTACCCTCCGAAGTGTCTAAACCCAACAGAGGTTAAATCTGCTTCATTTTACCTACGACATCTTTATAAAGCCATATGGAGAAAAGGTCTGAAACTTAATAATCGACTGACTTGAGCAATGATTGCAGACACAACAGAATTACGTTTTCTACACGATTAGTATGAAAAGGGGATTAATTAATTCGATAATTTAGCGGGGAGACAGATCATTACCCCAATCAATAGAAAAGTCTGATAAGACTGAAACGATATACACAAAACCTCTTTAATTAAAGTGCAGCATAATAAAAACCGCAGGAGCGTTCATATACCATGATATCATTGCAGTCTCTGCTTAAGCGGCACTAACTTCCAGGAGACAAATTGAGCAGTAATTAACTGTAAATGTTGTTTCCACATTTACAAGCTCTTTACTGCCTGTAGTAATGATATATATAAAAAAAGAAGTTCCACTTCCTCTGTGCTGCTTGCCACAAAAACCTCAGAGCACTGTGACATAAATAGGTGACGAATGCCTGGGTTAGTGAAGGACTGTTTTAGTTGATTATTAGATATATAACAACATGTCATGCAAGGCTCCTCTAATTGTCAGTTTATTTAGATAGTGAATTACTAAATGTCAGCTGAGTTTTCTCTTTAACTATTTCATTGAAACTGTCCAGGAATAAGCAAATCATGACCATAGAAGTTGATTTGTCCCTTTGAGTTTGAATCAAACACAGTAGGAAGAATAAAAATGATCTTAAATGGCTCCCTGCTGCTGTTTCACAGTTTAATCTCATGTTCACTTCATCCCCTGTTTCAACTTTATGTTGAATTACATAATGAAATTCATGAAATTTTTTTTTACACCTGTTATTTTGCATCCTCTGATAAATTGTACATTCATAGTTCATAATTTTAAATACGTTTTTCTTTTTGGTGTCTGAAGATCTATCTGGGGTCTGCACATTTCTGTTGGTAGACCTGCAAAGTTGTTTGAAGAGCCATTGATTTGTTGGGACTTCCTCGTCATAGTCAGCTTGCCACGCTCCAATTAGCCCTCAGCACACATTGAAAAGCATTCATATCATCGATTTACGGCTGTTGAGGAAATTGTGCTTAAATTACACACAATAACCTGCGTCCTCGGGGATACAGGTTATTGTGTGTGGCAGAGGACTTTATGAGAGATGAGGTTAAGTTTTTCATTTTCACGCTGTTGCTGACCTGTGGGTGGAGGGAAGCACTAACTCTGCCGTTTTTGAGGCGTTTTGACTTTGCATTCTTTGCAAACATATAATCATTTCATGCTATTACCTGTTATTTCAGGTTCAGGAGACATCTTATTGAATAGTAATTCATTCTCTTAATAGCTGAAATTAGTCAGACTCTCAACGTGTAAGAAAACAAAGAAGGCTGCAATTTTAATCATGGTACCGGCAGGTGTTTTGTATTTAAAAACCCATGAAATAACACTCTGCGATTGAGTGGGTGTCTCCTGCAGAGGCTGCCTACCTTTTCTTCCGGCTGAGCCTTGTGCTGTACACTTTGCACTCTGAGGGATGGTGGAGGAGAGGAGAGTGATACTTTAGCTAACAGTGAACTGCTCTGTAAACCTCATCAGTCCGGCTGATGAAGGTTCTGGCTCCTTCAAATTCAGTGTGTCATCCCTCACTCGTTCATATCCAAACGCTGCCGGTGAGAGATTGATGGTCGGTGTTTGAATGCAGAAAATTAAAATAAAATTTATTGGTCAGAAATATTTTAATAATATGAGTTTAATGAAAACAGCCTTTATGTAGGTTTCTAGATAATGTTTAAAGTCTTTCTACCTAGAGATGCACATCCTCTCATTACATTATCATGTTTATTTGTCCGACAGAGCAATAAATTGATGCTAAACACCGAACTTCTACATTTGTCAGTGTCTTTGTGTTTCCCCACAAGAAAAGAAAGAGAAAACATTGCAGAGAAAACACAGTAAAATCTCTTCAGCGGAGTTGAACAGGCATGAAAACCGCTGTCAGTTCAGCTCGGCTCCCGCGATGCCTCTCGCTGTCAACAAGCAATGCTGTGGCTCGTCTCACCTCAAAGCATTTCACACACAAGCTGAGGTGCTGTTTTTGTCCCCTGATGAAGCACTGAAAAGATAATGACCAAAAATTTGTTTTCTTTAAAATAACTTTTCCTTTACGCTGAGGATTGTATGAGCATGACGCTTTGTCTTGACACCTGAAGCACAGACTCTGCAGTATGGTGGTACACCAGTGTTAAGACTGTGGCAGTAACATGTCTTGAGCAGTATTTGCCTTGTGTATCGAGACACAAGATGGACCTGAATGGACCAGAACATGCACAATGTGTTTCCCTCTTCATTACCACTTGTATTCTTTCTTTAAAACTGAAACTAAACACTACCTTCAAGCTGGATTTCTGACTCAGAAAGTTCCAACCCTGACTTCAAAATCCATGATGGCTGCCTTATGCATTAACTGTGTGAAAACTGCAGTAATATAGTCCTGCTGTTTATTTATCTCTTACCACAACAGTAATATACTCAGTACTGTACAACTTCTGTCTGTGGACAAGTTGCTACATGTATACACACAATACAGCACAATGCATTGTTATAAACTGATGTTGCGAAAGTGGCTCGAACCTGGTATTGTTTTGGTTCACCTGGCTGGCGTACTGAATCAACTCCGTTCCCAACTCTGACTCCCGGGTTACACAGAACACATTATTCCCAGCATCCTGACTGCCTGTTTTGATATGTTCTGTCAGATTAGATCCTCAAGTGGAGGTTTAATGCCTTTTTATGTTCATTTAGATAGATTTTGTTGTTCAATGTGTGTTAAGCATTCAGCATCTGCAGCTGGTTTGGTACACCGTCAGTGCATATTGTTAACACACATTACAGATTCAGATCTATCACAGATCACAAAACTATTACTATCTCATCATCCAGTTTGCATCTTTTAGTGTCTTTTGTAAAATTCTTGGTTTTGTAGAGGTAATATCCTTGATTTTAGACTTAAGTTTTATGTTAAGCCTATATGCTTTAGGTTCCTCTGCACATGTCATTGTACAGTCCGGAGTGGCTGCTCATACAGCGTCATCTAAACTTTGCACCCGCAGTAGCTGAACAATTGTCATCAGCCCCCAAACGTTTTTTCCTGCAATCGAATGTGACCAAGTAGTTTTTCATTCCTAGAAGTTTAGAGGAAAATCTCAAATCTGAGCAAAAGCATTTAAATTGACTATTAAGGTCTAAAATGTAAGCTTTTTTATTTCTTGTGATGAGGTGAGAAGGAAAAAGAAAATTCAATAAAAATTGAAAGAACATTCATGGAAATTCAGTCTGACTGTTCTGAATGTGGCCACATCAGTTTGATATGTATCAGACACCAGACTTCATGAAAAAAATGCATGAAATCCATGAATATCCTGACAGGGAAAGTGAGAATCTGGCAGTGAGTGATGTAGTGTGTGTGTGTGAAAACAAATTCTGACTAGAAATACAAATACAAATTGATGATCTGAGAGTTGAATGGGCATTAAAAACTGCTGTCATGTTACCTCAGCTGCCAAAACGATCTGTAACTGTCAGTTACAGTTTGGGTGGAGGGCAGTTATTTCCTGACGCTGTCTAGAGGCCTCGGTGTGAATGCCGTCTGCAGCGACTGCCCAGCACTGAGTGATGACGGTGGAAATGCAAACAGGTTGAGCTGTAGGTAGGAGAAAGAGCAGTGAGTCAGCCAGCTACTGTATATAACCACCAATGACAACACCACTGGCACTGCTGAATATATCATTTCTTTTGTCCCTGAATGCCTCTGATTGTGTCTCATTCCCGATGAGTCAGATCACTATTAAATATAAATCAGCCTCAGTACACGTGGGTTGAATTTTTATGTAAGATGTGATATAAAACACGAATGGTAGTGATACAACGTCTGTTTTATATCATTGCATCCTTATTTTCAAAATAAAATTACAAGTTAAAACAACATCTTGCAAAATGATTCACTAGACTGCAGTATGTTGTATGAATCCAGTTTTTAAGGAATAATAGTCCACATGTATCGTAACATTTTTATTCTTATTCAAGTTTAGTTCTTAATTTTCACTCCCCCACAGTTGTAGATTCAGTTATGAAGAGTTGCTGCTTTTCTTAATTTTCTGTAATATAAAACTTATGTCCAAAATTCAAGACTGAAACACTAAACAATTTCAAAACAACTTAGCAACTTTTTTTTGGTATCTTTTGGTCATTTTTTTTAATCTATTTGTGGTCATTAAAAAAAAAAAAAAATTCTACACTCACTTCATACAGAGGCTTTCTGCCCAAGGCTCTCTGACCTCTGGGGCCCAGACAGTATGCCCATTCAGTAATCCATTTATGGATAAACCCCTAACAAAGGGCGTTTAACACAATAAAATGTAGTTGTGAGCAGATATACTGTAACTGGTTATGAATTACATGTGACTCATCCTTTCGACACTGGTTTATAAACTAATAAAGAATGACATAGTATTATGAATATGTCTCATAGGAGACGTTAGAACATTTTTATATCATATAGGTCCTATGACTTTCATTTGCATAAAACTGTAAAAGAGCACCTAACATAAAAAATGTCTGTTTGCTTTTTGCAATTAAAGGTGAAATTATCTGTCCATTATGACAGAAACATTAAACATTTCTAAAAATTGAGAATTTTATATTTTCTTTGTCCATTAGGCTAATAAACTGAAAACTCTGGGGCTGGAAACCAAAATAATCAGTACATTAATGGTAATGGAGAAGAATCCTTCACTGCATGTACTGAACCTTTAATCGATGAGTCATTTGACAGAAAAATTATCTGATACAATTCTGTTGATCTTTTCAGTTTTTTTTCAAGCAAGAACAATAAAACAATGTCAACTATTACTTACTTTTCTTGCTTTTCTTTGCAATATAATTGTCCTCAAGCCACATTTGCCTACTTCATTGGTTCTAAAGAGTTCTAATTAATTTCCAAAACGTATTTAAAATTTTAAATATATTCTACATTAAATATTGCTGTGATTTTATCCGGTGTTGATTCCTTTTCAAACTATGTTATTAGACCTCCTAAACCCTGATATCCCGGAGTGGAGCCCAGGACGCAGAGTCGCAGTCTTACACGCCTCTCTGCA
>JAUMHL010000021.1:17687498-17794593 GCA_032362345.1 Sandelia bainsii | reverse complement strand
TAAAGTGCCTTGAGATGATTTTTGTTATGATTTGGCGCTATACAAATAAAGATGAATTGAATTGAATTGAATTGAATGTTGTATTGTCATACATCGGTGCAGCGTTAAACTCACAGTTTTAGTACTACAGCATTTTTTCCTTTTGCTGAGATACATGCAAACAGATCTTCACCCTTAATAATGTCAGAGTTCATACTCAGATTTCTTTAGACTTAGCACAATGCAGATTCCTGAATGCTAATTTACCTGAACCTGGGTACGCTGACAGGCTTATAAATGTCAAAGAATGTGCTGGCAAGGCCAACAAGGCAGATGCTCTCTATAAAGTGAATTCTTGTTCAGGCATGAGGATTGGCTGGATGCTGCTCTCCAGGATGAATTACAATAAATTAACAAGTAGAGGCTCACTGCCTCGCTCAAGGACAATTTGCTAACATTTTACAGTTACAATCTAGGTGTGTCAGCTCTTAAAGGGAATCAATCAGAGGCCTTTTGGTGACAGAATGTTCTTATGCTATTAGGGCTGTGGTGTGTTCATGCATTTCAAGTAACTGCACTGCTAGGCCATCAATACTGTGAAATGAGACCAGTGGTCAATTTGAAACCAGAACGACCTGCTTCAGTACAACAAATGGTTGTACCATTTTTCACAGATGGTGAAAAATTACACCTGTTACTATTTTTGTGGTCTAGTAGTTTCAATACTGTTTTTCCACTTCAATCAAAATCAAAATTCAAGTGGTTCTTTAGCATATGACTCACACCTCAAAAAATATTCTAACAAGCTACCATACAGTTAGTCACTGTAGTTCTTTTTGACCCAAGATTTGAGTTTACTTCTGTTTTCATTTGTACAGAAATTATTATTCTCTCTCTTTTTATGTCTCTAATCAAATCCTCGGTTAAGAAATCAGTACATTGTGATTTATAGAAATTTAAAAAAGACTGTATAAGTATGGGGATTTCTTCTTCCTGATTTTATGTGTCTCACTAGATTAGATGCACATTTTTCTTCAGTACAGCCAGAGTTTTCACAATTACCACAATTTATCAAGCCAGGATTAATAATTTTGCACCTAAGCAGTCAGGTACTCCCTCTGAGGGACTTGAAGAAGAGTTGTGGTTGTAAAAGGTGAAGATGAGCACATCAAGCGGCTTGGACATTGATTTATTATCATTGCAGTTTATTGGAAGCTGGGAGAGAAAACACGAAGCAGCCGGCACCTCTCCTCCAGGCAAACACAATCACAGCGGTCCTGGGAGACACTGTTCAGTCTCTGAGTTTGTTTTCACCGGGGCTGTTAGCCAGCAACAATTAGTCAGGACACTTGAGACCGCTTTCAGAAGAATGACAGATTGAAGACAAGCTAAAAAAACAACTCTTTATTAGTTTTGAAAAAGAATATAGTCAGTAGCCAGGTTAAAGCAAAGGTTCACAGTTCTTCAAGTCTGTCTTTAAACAATAGTCAGGTGCCCATGAACCAAAGGCCAAAACCAAGACCAAAATCTACAGTCGTTCTGTGCAAGTGTTTTCAAATGTGTATTTCTCTAAACTAATATGAGGTTTCAGCAGTTTTTATCAAGTTAAAGTAATTTTACTAAAGTAATTCCTCTATCTGTTTCCCATACTGAGTTGTAATGAAAAGAAAGGACATTTTGTACCAAGAAGGCTGCAACTTTGGAACATTTCCATTTAAGGTGCAGTGCGGTTGCAGATTGCAACCATCTGAAACTTCAGAGTTCATATGGGCACCTGATTATTGTTTTGGGAAGAAGAAATGTGAAGCTATTCTTTAATTAGTATGTAGTAGATTAGAATGTGTTTATAAGGACGCTTAACAATATTCAGTGTTAATCATTAATAAATAATTAGCTGTTTTTTCCCTGTTTGATACATTGTTATATATTATTATCTTATTTATTTATCTTATCTTTCAAAATGCTGAATGTTTTCTATCCCATCTTTTTAATTGCACCAACTTACACATAAAACTAACAGCATACAGTTCATAACCTATTGGTTTAAATAAAAGTCACCACTACTCTGAATCATCAGCCTCAGATTTCAGGACTACTGAACTAGCAGAAAAACAATGAAAGATTTTTGTATTCACATTGCAATAACATTAGAAATGTGATTTACTTAAAAGGTTTCTGCCCTAAAAGGTCGAGTTTTACCTCTTGTTGTATTTGGTCATGAAAATGTAACAGGCCATTAAGTTCCTTCAGACTGACTCGTGATGTGGAATAAATGTAATTTATCCCCTCGAGAACAGAGTACACCACAGACTTCAGCTCGATTTGTCTTCGCTGACAACAGAGCAACACAATCAACTATAAATCATATGAGGTCGCTGAAAACCATTTGTTCCGTTTTTTCTGTTATTCTGGGTATAAAAGTCACAAAAAACCTGTTTCCCAGCATCATCATAAGTGATGTTTTCCCATGGGTCACTTTTTGCTCAATGTATCATTGTGTTTACTAAGTAGGTTCAAATATTAGGGAAGACAGTTATTTCACAAAACAGTAATAATAGAATTTCAAGTAAAATAAAAGCTTAAATCTTGTTATCAACCGGTGTATTATTATGCTTCTCGCTGCATTAGATTGATGTTTTTCCATATTCTCCTGCTGCTACAGTTCTTATTATTTTGATAAACAATGTTTAGCTATGTTTTTTTTTTACGATGATTGTGCATTTATTTTGAGAAGAGATATAAAAACAACAGTTTTACTCTTCATGAGAAGGGCTTTGAGCAATAGTTCATTCTTCATTTTCTCTCCCAGAGTTAGATGAGAACGTAGATATTAATGTCATGTCTGTGTTAAGTGTTGAGCTTGAGTCAGGAAGCAATTATCCCAGCATAGAATAAACACAGAAACAGGAGGAAACTGCTGGTCTGGACCTATCTGATGTTAAAAACATGTCTTCCAGCATCTCTAAAGCTTTAACCAATCAGCATTATGTAAAATTCAGCTTTTTTTTTGCTATACTGTAGCCAATTATTGACAAGCTGCCAGGTGGAGTGTTGTTGCACAGTGGGTCTGCTGGGCAGCCAGCAGAGATACAGAACAGATGAACTGGACGAATGGATAAACTGTTGTCAACAAACAGATAAACTTGCATCCATTTTCTCATAGAAGTTTGTGGAAAAAAGTTTCCTCCATTCACATCACAAATGAATTTACATATCCATCCATTTGAAAAATGGCTGTTGCCTTCTTGCTCTCTGTGCATTTGCCTTTGGCTTGTGGTGAGACTCATGCAGAGTTGACAGTGTTTACTCATTCCCCAGGCAGACCAGTTGCGGGTGGCAAAGAGGTCAGACGTTTCTTGGAAACTGCTGTTGCTGCCTGCTTGATAAACTTGTTTGTTGATTTTATTCAGGATATGATGTTAAATGGTCCTCTGGTGCCCTTTTGAAGCTTTCAGGGGATATGTTTGATAAATAACACTATCAGACCTCAGCGTAAATGTAGGTTTGATATAAATCATTGTTCATCCACAGATACTAACTAGGTACTAACATTCACTCCATCCTTTCAATAAAAACTGCACAGAGAATCGGTTATGCATATTCTGTTGTATTAAACTCTATGCCAAAGGATTGTACAACACATTGTTTCCTTTAATTTAATGCATAATTGACACATATATATTTAGGGGCAACTGTGACTCAGTTAGATAAGCAGTCTTCATGAACGAACCGCAGCTTCAGTGGTTCGACTTTTAGTTCCTTGAGGCCATGTGTTGACATAACAACAACATATTATTATGATTATTATTAAAATTGCTTTCAGTAACATTCTTGAAAAATAATCTCAGTTTACAGGTCCACTTATTTTTCTTTTTGCAGTACACAACCAAATTGATCCCATTTTAAATTCTTTCAAAGTAATTTTTCTCCTTAGATGAGACATTTTGCGTATTGTCCAGATAATAGCTCAGTAATGGCCTGGCCTGACAGACGTGTGCTCTTAGATTGAAAATTCACGTTGGGGTCATTTTATCGTGTGTCACAATGAAAGACAATCGTTCCAGCATCTCTACAGACAGAGTAAAAAAACAGTGTCAGAACTTAATTTTCTTCTGTCACCGAGCTAAACGATCTTCTATGTGTTCTTTGATGTTGACCTATATATATAAATGCTGAACAGTCTTCCGCATACCCTGGACATTAACTGCACAGAGCAGCTTTCAAAATTGAAATATGTAAATAGTGTTGGAAAAAATAGCTACTGTACTTTCCACAGTGGAATTCTTCCCACTCAGCCTGTAATAATTGATTATGAACGCCAGATAAACAGGAAATGAAAAATATTAATGAGTCAACAGACACTATTTGTGATATGAAAAACCTCTTTTATCATCTCTCCAGTGGCGTCCCACTCACAAGACAGAAAGCAAGCTGTGCTCCACATGGCAAAGGAGCTTTTCAATTTAGCCACACGGAAAGAAGGTCACATCGTGCTCCCCCTGTCTCATTTTGTACCAAAAGAATAGTCCTAATTAATTATTAGGATTATAAAGAAAGATATTCCTCTCTTTGCCATTTTTCAAACTTTTGAAAAACTGAACAGCGCTGTGCATCCGCTGCCTCCAAATCTAAAACATTCATCTAAGGATTATGGAGGATTAAGTATAGTTTGTAGTATATTTTGGAAGTAGAAGTATATTTTGGCTATTTAAATCCAGCCTGCAGCTGTGACATTAGTTAGTCCATGGGCAACTTTTGGTAAGAAACGTAAACTTTGCTTGTGTAACGGACACCTGGAGACTTGAGGAAAGGGAACTGAGTTCATTACTTTGAAAATTCTTAAGGTTGTTTTTCCCATTATCTGCAGCAGTGTGGGTTTTAGGGTTGACGTACTATATATTTCTAAGTAGCAAGCAATCACAAGAGCAAATAGGGTTTCTGATCCATCTGGCAGCAACACAGTGATAGCTTGATGATTGAGCACTGCAGCAGATGAGTAAAGCACTTCTTGTCTATGTGTTTAGATTGCCTACTGATTCTGGTACAACAGATGAGAGAAATGAATGTTGTTGCTCTCGATAAACCTAGATGAATTACTAAACAATACTTGGTGAATAGAAAAGAGCTTTGTATCTCTGCCCTTGCGGTGACCTCACTCTTGTCAAAAGCCGAAGCACGACTTAAATTTCATCTGTTTTACTGATGCTTTAAGTGGTAAGATAGAAAGAAAATTATACATTGGCCTTAATATTTTTATCTTGAAAGCTTTCAGATGGCACACACCTGTGTTGCTCCAAAACCTGTATGAATGGTATATGATTCAGCATTTATGGTGCCTTTACAGATGTGCAAGTTACCCATGCTGTGCTCACTAATACACCTGCTGGCATCAAATTTTAATTCCATCAAACAATCAAATTTCTCAGTTTCAACATTTGATATGTTTCCTCATACTATTTTTAATAAAAATAGGTTTTAAATGAATTGCAAATCACTGCATTCTGTTTTTGTTTCATGTCATCTAAATACATATGGCAATGTTCCATGTTTATCTGCTAAATCACTATAATTGTGATTTAAAAAAAAGATATTGTTAGAAATAAATTTCAATCCTGAATTTTGATGACAAAGTGAAGCAGTGAGCAGCTACTTACAACTACTAAAGTTTGGACTAAGCTTATTTATTTATTTTTTTTATTATTTGTTGAGTTCTTCTATAGATAGAAGACTATGCAAAGAATAGCACAAAAAGAAAAATTAGACTATAATATGCACACTGACAGAAACATCTCTTACTGTGAGCTGCGTCAGTGATTTATCTAAACACAGCTAATCTAGAAATACTCATCACTTCACCTGCTGATTGCTTGAAGGCAACATCTTGGTCACGTTCACCCCTCTCTTTGTCGCCCTCTTCTCCACCTCATACAGAAACAATAAATCTGTAATACCCATAATTGCTTTACTTTGATATGAGCAGCAAGGACAACAGATCAGTTTGAGGAGCAAATAGCAGGCAGTAAGCGTAATGACTCTGATTCATCACATGGATGCAGATCTGTTGCGGTGTGTTGAGTCAAGGAGAATCTCGCTGCCGATTACTCAGGCGCAAGTGGAGAATGGGATTCCTATTTCTGTTGAAGCAGGAAGGGCTGGCCATTTTGTCAGGCATCATTGCAGACAGTTGTCTCCCTGTCTCAGTTATAACATCATGTTAATCA
Organism: Sandelia bainsii; assembly: GCA_032362345.1. Taxonomy (NCBI): domain Eukaryota; kingdom Metazoa; phylum Chordata; class Actinopteri; order Anabantiformes; family Anabantidae; genus Sandelia; species Sandelia bainsii. Next base: position 17,788,393 of record JAUMHL010000021.1, on the reverse strand, counting down.
TCATCATATCATTGTCGAATTAACTGGGATACATTAGTCTAATTGTTAGGAACAAATTATATCATAGTGGTGATTAGGACCCACCTCGCGTCTTATTGTCTTGTAAAAATAATTTAATAAGAAATAGTTTAAGCATCCACAATATTGAATTTTCATTGTTGATTGCAAAAAAAAAATTTCAGATTCAAAGAGCCATGGATGTCAGTGAAACGTAACTTGTACATTTCTGCTGTCGTTTATGTTATGACCAAAGGGACAACAGGTTTTTGTTTGTTATCACATGACTCAAAGCAATAACTGATTGGTTTTAAAGTGCTTGATGTAGCACAGAGCTCTACGTCACACATTATCCAACCTAAATCTGTGTTATATTCACTCCACAGTAGCTCTGTGATGTTTGTTTTGCACTAATACCAATCAAATTGACGTCCTTTGCCTCAAGAGATTGTTTTAAAGTAATTTGATTAAAGTAATAATTTGTGCTGTCATTTATTCTTAACAGAATTAAAGCTGCATTAGACAAACTTTATATGTTTAAACACACCCACCTAAACAGCCTAAATCACAAACTGTAGAGAGAAGGCTTGAAATTTAATTAAATTCTGGTCTGACATATGGAGGCCACTGGGAAATCTCCCGAAAGAGACTATGAAACTTAAAAGCACAATGCAGATTCACTTTTATTAACTGAAGACTGGATTAACTTGGAGTACAAATACATATACAGTAAAATACAATAATAATAAAAACAAATAAAACAACAGAAGTTACCTGTCCCTTAATTCGCTAGTAAGAGAAGGCTGGAATCAAAAAGATGGCTGACACCGTTTTTATCCTCCATCTTCACTCTTGTTGCCACTACAAGAAGAAATGTAGGCCGTATGATTTATCAGATAAAAGTATATGATTATAAGTAAGATAAAATAGTATCAGACATATAGAATTACTGTACACAATAGACATCCAGTGCATACATGTAGTCGTATGAGCAGCTTTAGAGACATTTTTGGCAGGTTTGCAGGTTTTGGCCAAGTTAGAATTGTGTATCTATTTGACCCATGCATAAAATATGTAATGTTTCTGCTCCAGTGGTAAACAATGAAAATGTGATGCTGCTGTTTATGCTAGAAATGTTTTAGACTTACTTTGACAAGCAAGAGTCGTGCGTTATTGCAGTAAGTGCACAGTGTCATTGTGATCTTACTGTAAGTCACTCATGCTATGAGCTGATTATTATGAGGTAGCTTTTGTCACTAGAAAAGTGTGTGATCTTTTCAGGGCTTCTCATTACATGCTGGACCTTATTTTCATTGCAATCCACTCAACATGTTCCTGAAATCACCTGTCTTCTGTCTTCTCTACATAAATGCAGCTGAGCAGCAATGAATCCCTGTGAATATTCACGCAGCTCTCTCATGTTTACTCTCTGTAGACAGGATTCAGCATTTTCTGTGATGTTCTTCAATGATTGCTTTTTAACCTCAACATTATCTGTTTCCCCTCCAGCTGCAAACTCTGCCGTCACAGGTTTCCTCCTCTTATTGTAATGAGAGATAAGATAACCACATATCAGTCTCATCACAGGCTGTAAATATTATATAATTTTAAATACATTTTCAGACAAACAGCTGTGTGTGACTACAGTTTCTAACTTTTTAGGTGTCTCGTGGTATTTTTCAGTCTTATACCTCGTGAGGGAAGTCTGACACTTTTAGTTTCTTTTATCTTTCCGGTTTTCAGGTGCCATCCTACACGCACACACACACACACACACACGACTGCAATCCCCACAACAGACCAACACTCTCCGGATGGTGTTCACAGATCTGATTAGATCTGTGAACACTATTATGAAGCTTACACAAAAACCGAGCCACAAAGAAATAATACACAAATCTTAATTCCTGAAATCTCTGTTTACACAGCCTCAAAAACACTGGATGCCTTCCATTTGGCCATGCCAGCATGCAGCATGTTAAGTAGTGGCAAAATCGTGGAAAACTGGAGTGCCACAGCTGGTAGGTTAAATATATGGTTGAATATCTACCATGTGATGAGCAAACAGTGGCAGGTGGTGTGGTAGAAGCTGTGGTTATGCTCCTTGTTAAAGATGAGCTGAACCAAGAAGTGCTCGCAAATGTTAAATGGCATCAGCTGCTGTAAACTCAAAAATCATGGATTTGTTACGAAATAGTTGTTTATTGCACTGGTGGTCATCAGTTCCAGGAAACGTATGTAACTTTTAAATGACTGCTTGTTCATCTGGTCTTTATGTCCCATTTTAATTTTTGGAAAACTTTTTAATATTGAATGCTGCACTTCTTCAAATTATAACAGTCAGTAGCAACATTTGCATTTGAATGTGAGATTTCCAAAACTTACTGCTAGTGAAAAATAAAATACTTGTGTGTGCAGTGTGCATTACGACTGTACATACATTCAACTATCTGTGATCGTGGAGATGCTACCTATCACTTTACTCTTACAGTGCATGTCTGAGCTAACATGCTAAATTGACTTTTTATTAGTGTTAAGTGTGGCAAGTTGCATTTGCTGAACAATAACTGGTTGTTTAATTGATTCGTTTATCGAATGACAATAATTAAGCAAAAAAAGGCATTAATGGAAAAACTAAGAATAATCAATAGATTAATCAATAATGAAAATAGCTGAATGCCTACTTTTGGCTCAGATATATAGTTACTGGCTACAGGAACATTCAGCATTATATGCTATGGTTGATTTGTTAACATAACAACCTTACATGGATTTATAGCTTGTAATTTGTTTTATATGGTCTGTTTCATTTGTATATAATAGAAATGCTCCCATCGCCTTCGTATGTGGACTTGAGAAGAGATTAAACTATGGTATTACCTGTGTAACTTTTAGACTACTATATATAGATTTGGAAAACAAACAATGTTCTTATTCTTGATAAACTTTATTTTAGTTGAAAGCTACAGGCCTTGAAATATCATTCAAGCCACAATTTAAATGCATCTTTGGAAAAATTACAAGTGCTTGCACAGACAGTAGAATCAGTAATTTGTTTACCGTTGTTTGTTGTTCATATTCATGCAATTTTGTTTTCTTGCCTCAAACCACTGATTCAAAACTGTGTACCTGTATGACACAAAAAGACACATTGCTGGGAGGGTTTTACATCTTAGTGAGGGCTGAATGATTATCTCTGCAGGGAAGTGATTGAGGAGGGAAAACAGAGCTGTGTTGTTGTTTTTTCCAGGAACCTCTTCAGGAAATCATTATTCAGCAGGAATGTCATTTGAGTTGTTGCATTCAAGACAGAGAACGATATGCATTCATTCTTGATCTCATTGTCTTGATGAATAACTGGACCTTATTTTCATTACAATCCACTCAACATTTTCCTGAAATCACCTGTCTCCATACGTATGCAGCAGTGGAAAGAGGTTCGGGGGTTTTAAATAGTGATGTGAGGACAGAGACATCACTTTGATATTTCCTGCAGGAGAACCATTCTTCAGTAAAGCTCATAGATGTATGTCATAGGTAATTTAATTCAGTTGAATCTGCTGTTTGTTTCTTGTCAATATATAAAACAACAATGTTAATTAATTAGATCAGCTGAAAACCAGCTGGGTCAATGGTCCTTTACATTTATGAATGAAATCATCACACGCAGACACAGCTGGTACCCAACATGTGCTCAGGACAATATGTTTTGTGAAGTGGATGTTTTTTGTTCACCAGCATATTAAGGTTACATGACGTTTTTTTAACTTAAAGTCTAAACTCTCTCTGCTGAAAATGAGTACTTTCCCTTGCAGAAGGAAATTTAGTACAGCTGTATTTTATAGGTCCTGTATTTTCCATTTATTTTCCTAGAAATTTGTGTATGTATACACACACTGGTCACTTTATTAGGTACACCTGTGCAATTTAATGCAATCCAATACAGCAGCTCTGCCATGAATTATAGGTTATAATTAGTGCTGGGCAGCGATTAAAATGTGTAATCGCCATAAATTGCATGATTTTTCTGCGATTAATCGTGATTAATCACACTGTTACGCGCAAAATATGATAATGAATTCAAAACTAGTGTTTTTTAACTTTTATTTTAAAAGTACTGCTGTATGAACAAAATTTCAATAATATTTAGTCTGCAAACACTTTAAACAAATAAGATGGTTTTTATCAGCAGTATTCCCTTTACACAGTAGCAGTTAAATATTTCTTGTAAATCTCAACTTAAACATTAATGTAATCAAATCAAATAGAAAACAAAAGCTATTTGCCAGGACATTAACGTTTATCTAGTTTCTTATAGAAAAACTAGTTACTAAACTAAACAGCCTCATGTTATTTATCTTATGTCATGTCTTATGTCGCGTTAATTATTCTCCTCTGATCTGTGTATCGCGCACAGACACACACACATATGCACAGAGTGAACGTCACAAAATCTGTCACGTCAACTACCTGAAAAGCATTGTTTATACACAGTTGTTAATTTGACTGCTGTCATTAAAAGAAACACACGAACGTCATGATTCCTTTAAGTGTTTGTGTCAGTGTCCGTTGTTTGGGTGAACTTGCTGCATCAACAGTGTGTATTGTATTTAAGTGATACGTCAGTCTCCAAGTTCTCCGGTGATAGGAAAATTCAACTTTGCAGTGGTTACAAATAACTGAGGTTCTATCAACTCCGCCGTGTGGAAGAGATTTAAAATAAAAATGTCTGTATGTGTATTCAGACCCAGTGAACAACTTTCATCATCATCAAAATAATAATAAAACTACGTTAATGCGCGATACAATAATTGTCTTAGTTAATTAGTTAACGCGATAATAACGCGTTATAATTTCTTTTGTTGTTGTTGAAACTGTCAGAAATGTGATAATTCTACTAAATGTTTATTATTGAAGTCATAGTGAGTGGTGGTTTATTATAATATGATTTGTTCCTGATGTTTTGGCCACCATATTTATGTCAATAGGACGCTGCAGCCTATATAGTCGTCTTGTACAGGACAGACTTGCTGGAAAATATGGAAAAATAAGTCTTTATGCATAAAACGGTCATCACACTGTTCCTGCAGTATTTCCAGTGCCTCTGTAATGTTTCCATCAAACAATTACAATTAACTAACAGTTAACTAACAAGATTAATGTGGAAACCTTTTCCCATCGTGTGAAGAAAGATCACACATGGAGCCTGCAAATGTCATGGTATTCCTTTCTTTCAAGGTAGAGAAATTGCTCATGGAATAAAAATGGTTTTCCCAAAAGACTGAGAACCCCCTAATGTTTTGACCTTTTGGCAACAGTCATCTTCACAGTCTCAGCCAGTGTCCTCATCCAGAATGGGAACAAAAGTGTGACCTTCTGTTTGAAACACTGTCAATAAAGCACCACTCTTGGGACTGTCGAAAGGTTTCATCCATGAGTTCTCCTTTGTTTTGGACTCTTCCTCCCTGTGGGGTCATGTGAATGGATGGTCAACCTTTACTGGTGTTTGTTTTGAGAGTTTATAGTGATGTTCATTAAAGAAAATGTTGGCACTCAAAATGCAGGAACTGGCAAAATAGATGGAAGACATCAGACATGACAAGGCATTAGACAAAACCAGCACAGTACATTTAAAGGATGTAATTTAACATTATTTTGAACACTTTGTTTTTGGATACTGACACCTCCAGTGGCATATACGTTGTTTTTCATGTTCCCTTGGATATAGACCGACACATCCTGTTCTGTCTTCTCAACTGCCGCCACATAACATTTGGAGAAGCTCATATAAATTTTTTTCTTAGATATTTTCTGACAGTTTTAATCAGTTACTGTACATTTGTTAGATTTCTGCCGTGATGCAATATATTGAAAACGATCCCAAATAAGTTGTAGGTTACCACCTGTTGGTCTGTTCTCAATGCAACATGTAAATGAAGCAGACTGGATTTGTGCGAATGAACTCTCTGCAGCTTTAGTAACACATTCTGGTGTTACTTTCCTCACTGTTGTTGTTGTTGTGTTGAAACTTTCCTCCGTCAAGCAGTGAAAACGTATTCAGTTTCTAAATAAATCTGTTGCCCCGATGTGGCCCCAATGCTAAAGCTAAATCTCTAGTCTTTGGAATTGAATTTGTCAGGAATAATAAATAAAGTGAAGTGCCCTTGAGTCTAAGCTTGCTGCAAAACACAATATTTCATGGTTAACATCTGACCTGGTTCTGAGGTGTAGAGCAAAAACAAAACACGTCTTGACAATGCATTCGCTCCTACTTAATCTGTCTACAACACGTTTATGATCCTGAGAGATTTATTGTTGTTATCAAACCTTTTTTTACCACATATAAAAAGACATTAAAACATTCTGCAATATTCAAGGCCATATATATAGGTCAGTCAGGACAGGACCCTAATGGCCCAAATGTAGAACATCCCTGCTGATTATAAGCTGCCATCCCTTTTACCCTCCTCCACCCTTTGGAGATATCCATCCATCCATTATTCTAACCGCTTGTCCTCGTTAGGGTCACGGGAGTGCTGGAGCCTATCCCTGACTCGTGACTTTTCTCTGACACATGAGCATTTTTCAGATTGTCTTTTGAAATCATCTTTCTTGTGAGCTGTAATTCTTCTAATTGTCTCGTGCATTCACACAAGCCCTTAGAAATTCCTGCAGGTTAAACTTATCCACACTATGCACTTGAAACCAGTCACTGGCCTCATAACATCAAGGTTACAAACCACCCCTAATTCAACACTCTGTACACGACTGTGTTACACTAACACTCTCTCCTACTTCACAAAGATGTGGTGAACATGGAGGGATTATCGAGCGGACACATGCCGAGGGTACAAAGCCTCTGTTTGAAGTGACTATCAATTTCTTTGTTAGAAAGCTATAGAACCCAGTTAAAAGACACGAAATGACCACAAAGAGATGCAATGTGATTCTAAAGTGAGGCAAAAGAACCGCAAATACACAAAATGAGACAAAAGGACCACAAAGATTAACAAAAAATGCTACAAAGAGACCCAAGATAATCAGAAAGAGACCTGAAACATTCAGAAACAGAAAGAAACTATGTGTTCTATACAGGGGGATCTGGCCAATACTGTATATTGTAAACGTATGTTATTTGAAATTTCTCTGATGCCAAACAAGACAAATGACAGAAAAATTAAAAGCAGCCTGCTGTGCCACTGAATCTGTCCCCCCTGCGCAAAGCTGACGGGTGAGGTAATCAAAGTGCTGTAAACATTATCGATGAAGGGGTTTTCAGCACAGGCCATCTTTGTTCTTTTGGAGCCCTGCCTGTTTTTTTCTCACCAGGTGATGTGTTTTAGTGGAATTTTTCCTGAGTTACTGGTCAGCTAAGTGGAGCTGTGGAGCAGCCTGAGGGCTTTAGAGATGCTGGTGGTGGGAAGTAGATCTCTTTCTCTGTTTCGCAGATGGATATCTGCTCTGAAAAACAAAGGTGCAATAATGTGAATTTGTGTTTAAAAAGAGAGAGGTTCGGTGAGAGATGGATAAGACAAAAGATCTGATTCGGTTACTAAAGCAACAGAACATCACATTTACAAGTCATATAGCTTTGCAGAAAGAAAACGTTTTTTACACTCCTAACACTGCCTTTGTAGGGCAGAACTGCTGAGAGGCTGACAAACCATTAGGACTGGGAGTGTTAATATGGGTGTCATCTCTTATTGCAGTACTATTCTGAAATTTCACTTGAGCATTATAACTTTTAAAACACATCTTTAACAAGGCAGACTGACAGAGATCACACTCGGATTGACAGGAACACAAGTCTATTGTAGCATCTCATAATATAGGACTAGGACAAAAAATATAATTTTTATAACAACAAGCTGGGTGGTGTTACTGTGTCCTAAGTGTGTCAAAGCTGAACTGAAAGACTGTAAAACAAATTGTACTGTTTATGATTTTGAGCTTTATTCTAGGCCACTTTGAAATAGTAGATTATTTTGAAAATATGTTGTCATTGACAGCTCCTCCTATGCTGCCCTCCAACTTTCTTACTGCTGTCAAACAGAGTAGAAAGGAAAATAATGACATACTCAAAAAACGGTTTCTCTCTGCCTCTCTTTGTTGTGTTTCAAATCACATTGTGCACACATTGTTTCTTCCTCCGAGCCTCTGTGACTGTTGACATTTGCCCTTCGGTTGTGTTAGCTGAGCTGTGTCTGCTGATAAAAGCGTAGCAGGGTTTTAAAAACAACTTAGTGTTTCTGGAACAAATTAAGTGCCATATAGATGTCTTCTCCTTTGTTGTTGAGTTTTTTATTTTACAATAAGACAGAACCGTAAACTGTAAAAATACTAGTACTAGTACCATCTTCACATTCACTCAGCTGAGTGTGTCTTTCCTTCTGATGCAGTAACGATATAATGAATCACACCGTGACACAAACATCATCTGAACATTTTATGTTTCTATTCAGCCATTTTTTTTCACCTGGACAATTGTCTTCATGTCAGTAGTGCTTAACCACACAAGCTCTCTTGCACGGCAAGGTGCGTGCAAGGTCACCAAGCGGAGGTAGAGGTTTAGCAGACGTCCTGTTAGAATAACAACACACTGTTAGCCAATGAGGAGCTCCCCGTTGCCTAGGAGATGCAGCAAACCCTGACATGTAGACAGATCTGATGCTGTGTGATCACTGATGTGAAGGTTGAGTCTTTTCTAGCTTGAGTCTTTTGTTGCTGTGGATTTATCACCAGAGTCACCTCAGCTCATCCGAGGGTTAAGGTAGGGTTAAGGTCAGACAAACCATTAGACACATCAACTAATACTCCTAACTAATAGACAGTAATTCACCACAGTTTGTAGAATAATGTATTATAGTTTAATATGGTAGTATCAACATGTAAAATCACCTGCTTTGCTTTTGCTGAACCTTGTGACAGTATACAGTAGCATGATAACTGCTTCAGCTGAACAGCTGAACAACAATGCTGTCAACAAGTTTGCCATTTCGTAACACATAGGAAATAGTAGCCCTTGTGTGTAAATAATATGACATCATGGGTTATGATTCAAAATAGCAGGAGAAATTAAGGAAAAACAATCAAAGGCATTGCCCAAACTACAGTAACAATTTGGAGTGTCCTGAAAAAGAAAGAAACCACCGGTATACTGAGCAACGAACACAGAATAGTTCAGCCAAAGAAAACAACAACAGTTAATGACAGATGCAATGTGAGAGCTGTTAAGAAAACCTAAAAATAATGTCAAAACAGGTGATTAGTAACCAAATTAATTGTAGTTGTATTCAGGTTTACTATTCTACGTGCATCTATTCCCTATTTGGCTGTAAGACGATAGATTTTTGTTTTCTTGTACCAGATTTCTCTTACTTCTTTTATAAGGCCATACAAGAGGAAAAAACTAAACGAAATCAGCAGAAATCAACAAAACATAACCCATTTAACAGAGTAACTATAGTCCCAATCGAAGCCCCAAAAGCAATTTGGAAACGGTACAGAAAATGCTGTCTTTTAACAATTACATTATTGTACAACCGAACTGCACTCACAAATATGTTTATGTAGGGAACTTAATTGTGTATTAAATTTTCTATTAACAAGGAAATGTTGACAATGAACATACACAACTGTACTTAGAACTGTTAATGACAAGTCGCAAAGACATTCATACTAAAAATACCAGTAAATTGTATCCGGTGAGTGTGTCTTGTACCACAGGTCTGGACCACACATGAATTTCCTTCTTAAGTAAGAGAAAATTACAGAGTAGCTAAGAGATACCACACATTCTTTTAAATCACACAATATCCTGTGCAATAGGTATTTATTATTATTATTATATAATTTTATTTTCCTCTCTTTACATGCTTTGACTTTTACTGTTGCTTTGTCACCTTTGTGTTCATTTCTGTGTATATGTGTAGGTGTGCATTGAATGATAACTGGGACATACATTGTTTAAATTAGTTTGAAAGCAGCCTGAGTGTGTCCGCTGACTCATTTAGCTATTGGTAGTGTGTCTTTAAGGCAGTTGCAAAATGGCTTTATCTTTAGCTACGATTTTGAGTTACCACACATTACCTACAATTCAGATGGTTTGTTGTAATGATTGTCTGTCCCGCAGGGCTCACTGTGTTCCTCCATTATGCATTAACAAAGAGAACATTATAAGCCTTGTGTGCTGGTGGGATAACAGGGCAATCAATATATCAGAGTGACAGTGCCTCTCACGGACACCCTGGTTCAGTACAAGACTAATTTGACTCAAATTAAATGTGGAATGTTTTCTTATAGGAAAGTTATACGTAGCTCTAGTATGCAGCAGGGTGTATGTGTATGGCATTGTATATCTTTATAATGTAATAAACTTGAGCCCAGTTCTTTTTTGCTCATTTATATTGTCTATAATTGGCATATATTCTCATGAACTGTCCCTCTTAACATAAAATATTTTACCCTGACCCTCTTTTTACAGAATAATTATACAGTATTATGTTAACTTGTCTGTTTCTATCCTTAGAGCACAATCAACCTTCATTATAAAATACTGCCACTAGAAGGATTTTGTTTTTATTACTTTTATTACCTCGCAATTGCCAGTCAACACTGACTGCAAAATATGATGAATTAGTCATTTTTGAACAAACATCAGCCTTAATAATAATAATAATAATTAACACTTTATTGATCCCCTTGGGGAAATTGTTGTAAGCAAGCAAATGCAGCAAATGTTCTAAATTAATGACTTAATGAATAAATTAATGACTAATCCTTAATTTCAATATGTTGAGCGTGATATGCATAACAAACATAACATTAATCTAAAAGTAAGAGTGCTCAGATCATGGGTATGTAAGGCTTAAAAATGTGTTTATCTAATGTTATTTTCAGTCACATATTATAAAGTGGAGACTGGTGCTTCACAACCAGTCGTAGCAAAGGTGTAACAGCAACATGTACACTGACAGAGACGCACGGGTGGACGTGAGCTGTAGTCATTTGATCAGCAGGAATGTGTTGAAAGCCTGCAGAGAGTCTCGACAACATAGGATGCTGGCTTCAATCCCAGCTCTTGGCCTTTTCCAGAGGAAGTTGTCCAGAATGAGCCTCTTCATGTTCCTGGCTCCTCTTCCCCCAGGAGCTGGCTTGGACTTGGACTGACTCCATCTGGACAAATGTGATCTGTGCATCGCTCTTCACTCTGTAACCAAATCGTATCCATTTTCCCCCTTTACCATTTTATTTGATTTTAGGTATTAGGCAAATGTATCCTGAGTAGCTTACAGTAACAAGCAGTGTATCAGCAGATTAAATATTATTATTAATTATTGAAGAAGTGCAATAATTAGAAGCTAAATCAAGGTATTTTATTTTCTATCTGCACATAAATGTTTTGCATGGTTCCCTCAGTTCCAAGTCAGTTTTTACATTATCAAAATGGGAAAGCATGTAAGGTAAAAGGCAAATACCTGAAAACGACTGCTCATAGAGTTTGAGGCAAAATAATCAGCACGTGTGACACACAGCGTTTGACCTTCTCTGACTGGTTCGATGGGGGCGTCTCTCTCAAAAACCTTTAGTAGGGAATATCTCCATTAGCCTGCCAGTGCTGTTCTGTGAGTCTGTGTCACAAGAGTCTTTCACAACACCTTTACCTCTAGTAAAAAAATATTTGAAACTAGTTATTTGTTAGGTTTACAAAATGTCAAAAGAACAAGTAAACATCTCGTTCAAAGTATGCTGGAGCTGGAGACATCATTGATCAACTTTTTTTAGTCAAAAATATTTAGTTTAATGTAAAACTAGGAAAAAAAGATTTCTCACATTTGAGAACTTACAATTTCTTCAATGACTCCTCAGTATCAAAAATAGTTAATTTAATTAATTAATCAATTAATTTTCTTTGGATCAATTTATCAATAAATCATATCTGGAGAAGACAGGACCAAAGGCTGACACTGATATTCGTTTTTACCATAGGCCTCCATGAAACCAGTGAGCCACACTTTTTGTCTGCCTGTTTGTTACAGTGAATCTGGGAACTATAATTTGTTGTGCATTGCTTCCCACGTAAACTGTGCTACAGTAAATATTCATTAGTGCACTTAAAGTGGTCCCAATAATGTGTTATTTATTCCTGTCTAATCTTTGCTAAATTAAATTAACATACTCAGCTATTTCTAGTAAATGATTTAGCCTGTTTATTTCAAAATAGACTGGATATGTGTGACCTGCTTTAGAAATGTATATCTTCAATAAGAATCAAAGGGCTTGAGGAGCCACAAACTGCATAACGAGGATGTACAGTCTTACACATTACTGGCATTTTCATGTACAGTGAATTTCTAGTCTTACCCTTTATTTCTTCTGCAAATTATAAGGTGACCTTCTGGACCAAATAATTCAATATTTATTCCCATTTAGATTATTATTATTATTTTTAGTGTTATTGTTTTTGTGCTGCCATATTCAAACCAACACTTATGTAGAGTAATGCTGCAGTCATCTTAGGAGTTGGCTTTTATTTCTTTCACAGTAGGAACCTATACAGTTTTATTTTTCCTTCCTCGCTTTCGTTTTTCTTTGAGCATGAATGAGGGATGTAGATTATTCAGCTGTTTTGTTTTTAGTTGATTAATTAGTGTGGACAGTAGCAGTGGCTGTAATTGTCTTTTTGTTATGTGGTCATTTTGCTGTATATCTTTGATTCCTCACAATGAAATCTGGGGAAACAGTCAGTGGTTTGTATCCATTGTATTTTCTTATATCATTACTATTCTTATCACATTTGATTGAAGCTTACAAACATAATAAGCTGCTGTTGACCGTATTTAGCTAATGTTAATTTAACTTTATATTGGGTGTTGCACATTCTGGATCTTCTGAACAGAGGCCACAGACACTGAGACAGAAAAAGCTGCTGAGCAGAGCAGCCAGAAATCTTTACAAAGCAGCAGCTGATCAACAGCTGGATGATTAACACTATAACAAATTCTTATATAATATGTAAAAGAAGTGTTTCTTTTCTATTATCTTTCAAGCATCAAAACTAATGTTAGGCTTAATATAGTTATTGTGACCTGCTTTATAAATTCTGTGTGTGTTGCATTTCATGTTATGCTTTCCTGTGACATTCCTATTCTGTGATGTGATAACAGAAATACCCGGAATAAACAGTACATCAACTTTTCATCCAAGTAAAGTCAACTTGTACAGTATTTCCTCTGTATGTGTAAGATAGGACATGCTAGTTTGTGCATTTAATATAGAGGCCCGCCTTTTAGCAGTGACATTTGTACTACATTTTTAAAATGTCACCAGTGATGAAATTCTGCCCTGGAGGAAACATTAATAGATAATACAGCAGATAAATCTTCACAGTGAAAATGCTAAGTTTGATGCTTAGACTGAAAAATTAAATTTCTCTCTATAAGCAACTACATGATGCTGAAATTAAGTTATTATTCCTTTACAATACACAATTTTTCTCCTTGATGGTGCCCCCTGCCCTGTCATTTTTTTCAAGTTCCCACTCCAACACTTGTCAGTCACCTTGATGAACTACCATCAGTCATAAGGCTGCCTACACACACAGTACTGTATTTAGTCTGAGTGACGCAACTCAGTCCAGCACAGAATCTATGCAAAGTGCTCAATGGTAATATGTTATATAATTTTTCTGCTGCGTATGCAAGAACTGTTTCTTTCCTGAAAACAGTAGCTGTACACTTCAACGTGCTCTCCATGTTTAAGAATGACAGTCAGCTCCAATCTGATTGGATGATCTTTGAAAGGCAGCAAACAGAGTTAAAGTTCAAATTATTTGAACAATACAGCAAAGAGGTGTAAATAAACAGTAGGATTATGAGAAAGTGTAACATCATAGTTCTTTCCTTAAGAAAATCATGGTGGTGATTTGCCTAAACTGCAACAAACACTCGCTGATGCCTTTAGCACGCAGACCTTACAGAAGAAGAGGTAAAGATAAAGCAGCTGGGATGAGCCGATCAGGGAAACAAATGTGATGTAATCTCTGTTTGTGTGGACAGTTGTTATGAATTAATGCTGCAGAGTAGGAAAGTGGTGTTTACTAAAGCACTCAGACAATGCTGGCGTGTGGGCCCACTGTACTGTATATAGAAACAATGGTGCATAGGTGTTGATGTGTCTAACTACTGGTATGTGCTGCCTTTTAAAGCTTTAAATACAGTACCGTCATACTCCACTCTCTCCCCTCATTTCCTCCCTCTCTGCTGTATACTGTCATATATCCAAAAAGGCAAAAATGACAATAATAAAGCTGTATATATTGTATATAAAAGTGAAAAGTCATCAGCTTTAATCTTCTCTCATCTGTGTCAGATAATGTTTGGTCCTCTGAAATAATCTGTGCTGAACTACTGTCTTCTAAGAAATCCAAATAACCCCCAAATCTCCTGTGAAAGTGGGAACAGGGAGTCTCTGTCACCACCATCCACAAAGTTCATGAAGGCTGAAAGAAGAAGGAAATACCTTCTTATTAAAAACACAGCCTTGAATGAGAGGCTCTCAATAGCAGCTATTGCTGGTTTCAGAATAGAGAAAAGTGTGTTAGTTACTTGATATTGTAATTACGTAGACATGTTTCTCCCCCTTTTTATTAGAAGTCCTTGCTTGTATATGTGAGAGGCAGCAGTATACTGTCAACTCTAAAGACTTTTCAGGTATCAGCGAGTCCTCTCTGTGTGCTTTCAAAATGAATGTGTTTGTGTGGGTGGAGGGAGGGTATGTGACTCAGATGAATAAATAGTTCCACATATCCAGGCATTAGTCACTTTAAGAAAAGACATTGGATTCAGCTTCTTGTCTTTTCTCCCCACTGAATCATAATGGCAACTATTTGATTGACAAGGGCCCACGTAGTCTGCAGTTTTGAATTAGTTTCTACCACTCAGCCAACGTGTACTGTGTTAGCAGACGATGTGGACTGTTCCCATGGTTAGAGGTTCAAAACACACTTGGGCCTCCAGTACTGGGGAAACAGTTATGACGCTGTAATGTGAATTGGATAAAAGTCTTCTCCAAATGCCAGAAAACTTTAGTTGAATTTCTCCAAGTTTAAATCCCACAGGATGTTTTGACATTTTATAATCCCAAGTCTTATGTCATGTGGGTATTTTCATATTAGTGCATTTGTCTAGATCGGTGCGTCTGTCTGTGTTTGTTCATGGGCACCATCTGCTGGTCACATTTGGCAGCCTTTCATGCAACAGCTGTGTTTTTGTTAGTGAGCTCATTGCAGTGACCCTTTCTGAGTTAAAGCAGTACTTTGGCAGTTGGATCCTCAGGCTCGAGAGTCCTTTCATCTCACTAGTAATGCTTCATTAAAATGAATGCAGTGTGCAGAGTCATGATAAAGTAAATAATAGATGTTGAACTCATTTTCTAATTTGCTGTAAAGATAATAATGCTCTTTAGATACTCAGGCCCTTGTGGCACATTAATAACAGGAACTTAAACTTATAGGTTTTCTGTTCTTAACACTGGCTGTGTGCAGCTTTCATGTTGACTTGCTTGAACAGACAATGGAAAGAGCGCTAACCACGGAAACTCAGACCTTATCATCATAAAACCCAGACACTGAGACATTGTAGTCACACTGTTTGATTGACAGGTAATCTATGATAATTGCAGTGCTGAAAAGACGCACTTCACAATTACAAAGACGGTTAGAAAGAGGACAGAAAGAATGAGGATCTTGTATTAAATAATAGAAACTGTTTAAATACTGAATGAAGCTATTATAGCTATTTCATATTCAGAATGTCATTTCCATTTTCATTTTCTATTTTCTGATTGTAAATCTGAGATTAAAATGTGCTTGTGTTTGTTTTTTTTTGTAAAATATGATTTAGACAGCTCTTAGGAAACAATGTGTTCCCAGATCAGTTAAAATATTCCAGTGTCTGCTGTCATCATAAGGGTGTTAGTGATAAGCATCAGGAGCAATACTCATATGCAGCTGAACCCTGACACATTATATTAAGCTGAACATAGCGTGAACCTGTTTCTTTGATGTTTTAAAGCAAAGGTCTGGATTAAAAACCACATCTGAAATAATTCAGTGACTGAATTAAGTGAACTGTTACACATGATCAGCATGTGTTTATGGCATGCTACTTATCAAAGGAAATGTTTAGGTACAAGCAGATTTAGGACTCCAGTTTGTATATTTTGGCTGAATTCACAAGGTTTTGTTTTGGGTGGAGGAGGTTAGGGTCACTGATTGTCTGTGGGTCAAAGATGAAACTGTGCTTCATCTTGATTTTTCCATCACTCCTCAACTCCACTGGGAAAGCACTATTCACTTGAGATATGAGTAAAAGTTTAAGTGACATTTCCAGGGTTCCCGTTATCTTTTATCTCAAGCAGGTCTGTTTTTAGACAGAGTGGGGCCACACTGACAAGCAGAGTGAAAATCGCTCCAGGCTGCAGCCTCTTGACGCAGCACAGCTCTGGTATGTGTCCACACAGGCAGAGCTGTAATCCCTGATTAATGTTTGTGCACTGATGGACTGAGGACGGAAACAGATGTAAACTGGTGTACTTGGCACTTGCCAGTTCCTCCTACATGAAGGGAGTGCTGGACATGGCTTGTTCACCTGTGGTACGAGCTTAAAGCGCTATAATTCAGGCCTGGCCATATTTAGTCAGAGCTCAGTGCTATGTAAACAGAGCTTACGACTGAGGGGAGGGCTTACTCCTGCACTCTTGTCTGTGTCCATCAACGGTGCTCGCAGACAGCACTGGTTAGAAAAGTAATGAAGATTCTTAAGCTGTCAAGTGAAAGTGGATCTGAAGAATTTAGAGACTCCCACAAGTGTCTCCGAGTATGATCTCCATCATTACGAGACAGACTTGAGAGTTATTTTATGAATACTACTGAAGAATGCTGCTGCTCTGAGATGAGTGACCTGGACTACCTGTCAGAACTGAGAGGTCTGCACAAGGGATCTGTGTAAGACGAATGTTTTTGCTGAACCCTTGCATGGCAACATGAGTGAAGCCCTCTGGGAAAGCTCCGGGGAGACTGATTCCCTCCCACTCAGCAGCACTCAGCCCATCAAGTTGAAACCGCAGTCAACTTCTGGCTCACCCTGCGGATCCCCCAGGATGTCCCCTTGTGATTCTCCTCGAAACTCCCCCCGCCACTCTCCTCTGCTGTTCCGCAAACTCCTGATGAACCGGAGCTTTGGCCAGAGGCGCTTCACCTTGGCACACACACCCAGGTAATGTAAATAATTCAAAGCCTTTGGCATGAATACTAAAAATGTACGTAAATGGTTTTGTGTAGAAGGCTTGCTGCACATAGATAAGATCATTTTGAGGAGACCTTTCAACTCCCTGACCCCCTAAACTTGGATAATCTTGAGCACATGTATTTGTTTAGGGTAAGAAGCTACGTCCTAACGTCATCAGTTTGTGTGTCATGGGTTTGTTTCTGAAAAAAAAAAGGCCCATTGTCTGATGAGAAGGTAACTACGCGAAATCATGATTTTGTTGACGTCGGGACCGGTGTCATCTCAATGAACCTCATTGTTCTTGCAATGAAAGAGAGGCTCTTGTTATGTGCCTAAGGTGTTTAGCGCTGCGTTCAGCAGGGCTTTCACAGGTCAAATAGTGAGGAGAAAGGACTCTATAGCAGCAGATGGACTGCTAAACAGAAACCTCAAGTCAGAGACAAGCAGAGACAAAGCTCACCACAGTAAACAGAGGGCTGACGTTTCACGCTCCACCATCATTTATTTACTCATTCCTCATGACTGAAAACAGAGAGCTTGTGTGTTTGGTTCGTACGTCAGAGCAGCTCAACCTGATAAAATCTTTTCAGGTTTGGTCAAATATTGTGATGTATGGGGATTATTAAATATTGTGATTATGGGGAAGTGTATGTCAGGTCTAGCTGACTCCTTTAAGTCATTTTCTTATTTTTACAATAGAAACTGAGCAAGAGAAAGCGGTGCTGGTGGGTAGTGACGTAAGGAGAAGATTTTCCGTGTACACAACCATGACCTGTAGGTTATTTGAGGAAACTCTGAGAAACTGCACGCAAGGCAAACCTTCCCCCTGTCTATAGACATCTTTTTTCAATCTTGTCTGTAAACACAGAGTAAAAACTATTTTTACAATCACGGACGTACAAGACTAAAGGCCTACAAGTGACAGCTGGTGTTTGTGAGAAACTGTTAAATTCAGTTATTTGTAGTAAATTATTTAATGAGCTTTAACAACATTTTGGTCTTTTTTGTAGACTCACTTATCGTGTTCAGTGAGTGAGTAAGTGTCACAGTCTGCGTAATTGCTGCTCTTATAACCAGCTGTTTCATCTTAAGAATACTCTGAGAAATAAGAGTGTTTCTTAAAGCGTTTGGTATTATCACATGCTGTCAGGATGAGACAGAACGTCTCTTTCGTTTGTCTGCAAACTGTTTGCAGCGGTAGTCTTGTGGGTTTTAATCTTAAACCTTGTTATCTTTTAGTTTTACATACATACACACATGATTATCACTTACAGAAAAAACTAGGCCCGTATGAAGCTTTTTAGGCCCAGAAGAATACTGATCTTATAATATGATGTGGCATTTCCCTTAATAATTGTGGCGATATGCATGTGCACCTTGTGCTTCTTCTCATTACTCTTCATTAATCCAGTTATACTGAAGACCGTTCAACCAACACACTTCTTATTAAACTCTGATGAGAAAAGCTCCCTTGCCAATAATACTCACCGCAAGTTTTCAGAGAACAGTAATTAAAGTTAAGCAGATTTCACCAGGTGTGTCAAAGAGTCAAATCAAGCAATTATTTCATCCCTGGAAATCTGCCTGGCAAGTGGAGTGCAATACTGAAGAGTGACGATCAGAGGAAGGGGTGTAATGGTCTTGTGTAGTTCTCTTAGCAGAGGAAAAAACAACGCCCAGTGAGGGTCTTTTCCTTAAGGGGGCAAACTACAGTATATTAATGCACTGTAATAAATATCAAATCTAATAACTTGTTAGTCATAACAGAAAAAGCAGCTTTCACTAAGTTGTGATGGCGATGAGCAGCATTTCAAAATATAACATTAAATACACTTTTTTTCACAAAAACTGTATAGGAATTCATTTTACATCAGCTGTGAAGAGAACTCCTGCACATTGTCGTGCTTCCTGCTGGTTCATTTAATATTAACATAAAAAATCCTTCATCAGGTAAACGTGAAATCTGCCTGCCTTCCCCCGCGCTCTCCCCCTACTCTGTAACTGTTTGCCTGCCTGGCTGTTTGCCTGTAACTATGTAGAGGAGGCAGCTTCTAAACAAGACGTGTGAATTCACGTCATCCTTCTTTACATTTCACTGATGTCATTACGCTGCCCCTCATCTAATGTTTAAACTTCAGTGTTGTCAGCTGCTCAGGCCTCAGGCTGACACCTCCCTCCGATCGTGTTCTCACGCAAATGTCAGTCGAGTCCAAACAACAGCAGATTGAAGAAGACACATTTTGCTTCACTTTGCACTGACGTGAGACTGTCGTCGATCTGCAAGCTCCGACATATAATACTGCAAATGAAGGACAAAGTTCAAATTGAGAAACTTTATTAAAAAAAGGGGGAGAAGTTTTAAATGTGTTTTAAAAACAGTCTGAACAAGACTCTTAATTAAAGATAAGGACAAAAATCCATCTTTAGGCTGTTTACAATTACATTTGCATGTTTATCAGATTATTTAAATTAATATTATTTTTATTATTATTATTATTATTATTAGAAAGTAATTAAGAGTTCAATTATTTGAACAAACCAGTAGAGCAAAGTGAAAACTCTTTTTGTATTTATTTATTTTTTCTAATTAGACTTTTTTTTAATATTTGAGACACCAGTGGAGAGGTAGACTGAAATAACGGTAAAGAGGCTGAAACCACTGTTTAGCATTTATAAGTAACATAAAAGCATTTAAGAAATGGTTTATAATGCACATTATAATGTAGTTTTTGGCAGATACAAGGACATTTTTGTGTTATTTGTTTATTAATGTTCAGTTGTTTGTCTACAATTATAAATTCTCCTATGAAGACAAATTTTGTATTACATAATTTCTGTCACCAGGGGTGTATTGGTGTCCACAAGAGCCTTTAACAAATACATTTACACTTATATCTGCTTAAAACTACTTTATAGTGTTATAAACCTTTTTTTAACCTTTAAACTATTTCAAACCCTTTAAATAGTTTCACATATAAATGCTAAATAGAGGGATTTAAAGTAAAGTGTTCTCCACTGAAGTGTGATTTAAACCTCTTTATAAACACTGCAAGTGTTACAAAAGCCTAATAAAATGATTTATTTTACAAATATTCACAGTGAAGCTTGTTGATTTGAAAGCAGTGTTTCAGATTAAATGTAAATAAAGCAGTAGCACAAATATAAAATAGTTAGTAAAAAGGTTTGATTCCCTGTAAGGTTTCATTAGACCAAGAAGGAATCATTCATACTAAAGCTGTATATGTTCATATACATGTTACTCTTGTGTTGTTTTTTGTATTCTTCTCTGATCATTTAGTAGTTAATCTTCTCTGTTTTTGAAGCCTCCTCTTTTTAGTTTGCAGCATTCACATATAGTTTAGGGAAGTGGTTGTGGTGGCTTTGACTGTTGCCGTGCAACATGTGTCCATCTGTCTGAAGCTGAAATGTTTGAAACTTTAAGTGCTGGCACCTAGAAACACAAACTCTGTCCTCAGCAGTCGTCACTGCTGTCAGCGGTCAGTGTCCAGTGAGCTGAGCAGACCTGGGCAGGAGAAAATGACACGTATACCGTTGGGGCCCTGTTTTTTGATGAGTCACTTATATGGTTGATTTAATCTAGACCTGGGTTTTCTTTCCCACAGTGCAGCTCAACGTGTGTTATTGTTGCATCTCTGCTGGTGAGCCATTTGTGATAGTGACGGTGTACCTACATAATTTCAATTCTCAGAAAAGACTCAGAGGTTCAGGATTTTTTATGAGATTTGAAATGCTTGGTAAAGTGATGAAAATATCTATTGTGAAAATGCAAATATTCCCTCTCGGGATGGCCCCAGAGGATGTTATCTTTTAGAATAATGGCAATAAATATATTGGAGACTTTATTTCAAGCTCATAATACTAACAGTCTTTAAGAAGTAAAGTTTGAAAAGTGTCAGGAAAAACTGTTTTATAGTAATAACAATGATGAGCGTGACATTTAGACTTAAGGATTCAGTTTTCCTACATAATTAATTTTTTTAGCATTTAAACTGGTGCTGCATAGTTGATTAAATGAAGAAATGTTGACAGACAATCTGCAACTGTTTTGATAATGACACTCAAACTAAAATAAAGCGAGTTTCTGATGTGCATCACTAAATGATTAACTGATAAATAAAAATAACAACCTGCATATGAATCTATTACAAAATGAGTTACAACCCTAAGTTACATCACTTTATGACACTGATTGAAACCTTAATTTTTTATGAAGGTGTGACTGTTTGGTACTTTTATGTAGCAGTTTGGGGCAGTAGGGTGGTGTAGTGGTTAGCCCTGTCGCCTCACAGCAAGAAGGACCCAGGTTTGAATTCACGGGTCTCCCGGGTGCCTTTCTGTGTGGAGTTCGCATGTTCTCCCTGTGTCTGCATGGGTTCTCTCCGGGTACTCCGGCTTCCTCCCACCGTCCAAAGACATGCATGTTAGTTTAATTGGTGACTTCAAATTGCCCAAAGGTGTGAATGTGAGTGTGAATGTTTGTCTGTCTCTATATGTCGTCTCTGTGATAGACTGACAACCTGTCCGGGTTGTACCCTGCCTCTCATCCAGTGACAGCAGCGATAGGTTCCAGCACCCACGTGACACTTAAGGGGACAAGCGTTTAGGTTAATGGATGGATGGATGTAGCAGTTTTGCACAAATGCTGTTGCCACCCTGCCCAGCACCAAGTCTAACAATATCCCCCTGTATTTATGTAGCTGCAGGGCAGCAGAAGGAGGGTATCGGGTCAGACAGCTCATTGATCTCACGTGTCATCGAAGACTGAGCCAAGCTAGCTCTGCCAGACACAAAAACACCCCTCAGCCTTGCAGTAGAGTCATATCCTTTGACAAGTTGGGACATACCAACATTTTCCTCTGTAAATGTCTAAATATAGGAGTATTTTCATTCTCAGAAACACTGAGAAGGGGTCAACACTCGCTGCTTTGGGGTTGCCTTAGATATCTGAAAATGTTGCTTAGAATAGAATCATCCTGTAATTTTATACCAGAACTTTTAAACTGAGCTCTTGCATATTTGTCTTGGCATTGGATATACTGTGCAAAACAGATTCCTTGACAGCTCCTGAGGACTTTGTGGGTTGTCCTCCGCTCCCACAGCGACCCCAGGGGACTCCACAAGCTCTCACACTGCTGCAGGAAGAGGTCAACCCTCGCTGATGCTACGCTGCAGTAACATTGCTCTCTGCGTAACGACTCAACCCTTCCCCTTTTCTGCAGAGTGAGTGAGTGAGTGAGTGAGTGAGTGGCAGAGAAGTAGAGTAACAAGTCTACTTTAAAAGTTAAGACTGCTCTTAACATGTGTTGTTTTCTCCTGGACAATTTGGAGCTGTACCGCTGAAGACCTTTTCAGGAATGTAGTGGATGTCACATCTGGGATTAGTTTGGGTTTACAACAACAACAACAAACCAGTAAGACAGGAGAGACAAATGTGGAAAACCCTTCAGTGCAGTGAGTCTTCAGTTACAACTGTCTTCTCTTTCCTTCTGGAGAGAATAATTGAATATCACACTCCAGTCAGCCTTGTTGAGGCTTGCCTGGGACAGTGGACTTACTCAGCAGCATTCCTCAACGGTTTTTCCTTCATCCTGAGGCACTGAGGATTAATAGATCTGTCCTCCATCTGACTGTATCAGCGTTGTTTTCGTCTCTCCCTCTGAGTATTCCTGTGTTTTGATGTATCCCAACACCAAACCTCGTGGAGTCAATCCAGAACCGACCGGTGTTTCGTGGGGGGAAGAATAACAGACTGAGTTGAAAAGTTCAGGAATCTTCATTAGAGGCTTAGTTCAAATGTGCAGATTATTTTCCTCACAGCCCTGACTGTCTTGTATTTGTCAGGAGCACAAGGGACAATGAGCAAAGACTTCCGATTGACAAGGAAAGGTGTGCAGACTAGTTTTGGACATCGTCGGAGACACTCGTGCTTGGGGTATGTTCCTAAACTCCGCATCCTGCGTCTTTACTGCGCTCATATTCATGAGAGGGAGTGTTCTTGCAAGCTGCAGAGCACACATGGCTCACAGACCTGCGGTGACAGTTTCATAGTGTATATTTTTAAACAGAACACACTGTATGTTGTACCAGTGATTTTACGACGTTTAAAATCTATCTGCACTGAAGTTTTGCCAGTTTCTTTTTTAGAAGTTGAACAGTGACAGTGAATTTTAGCTCATGGATGAACACAAACTTTTACTTACTAAACATGATAGATACTAAGTTAGAAAATATCAAGTTTGATATCATCCTACAGAATCAATGAGCAATGCTTTTGTCTACAGCCGCACGGAAGTGCATAAACAAATTTCTACACACTCATTGCCAGAGCTTGTAGTGACGGTTGTGAGATTCTTATTACTACTCACCCAGAAACATTTACTTTCTTGTTCTGAGTGTCACTGATGTTATTATACTTCCCATCTGCACAGCATTCTGGGAGATTTAGGAGATGAAAAATGCTGTGTTCTTTTCACATTTGATCGGTGGCAGACAGTGGAAAACCTCACATGTGTATCACTTGCAAAACATTCACGTCATCAGGCAACTCAAGACAGTTGTATGATTGCAGTGTTGGTCTTGTGAGGTTTAAAAATACTCTGCACTGATGATGTAGCTTCATATTCATAAAATGTAGATTAAATTACCTTGAATGACAGACTGACAAAAAGCATTAGTGGTTGCTTGGTGTTTGGGTACTTTAGTTGTATGAATTCAAATTTATTGGCACTATCAGAAGAATAAGAGTTTCCCTCTTGCTAATAGCACTTGGGTAATGTTGACGTGTCACCAGCTGAAGACCGGTAATTACTCTCAAAACTCTGTTTTGATGTGCAGCAGTATGATGTGTTCATTGTTGCAGAAGTAACAGGAAAGTAAACAGGGTTCATCTGAAAGTTAATAAACTGGAGTGATGAAAGTTTTGATGGGGAAATGTTCCACACAGGAACTTTCATAATATTTATTTTATAGATTATAAAAATGTGAAATATGGAAAGGCTTGTATCGGTTCATGTGGAGAAATGTGTGTTGCACAGCATCGTGTGCGATGAAGCCATTGTATTATTAGGGATGTTTTATTTTTTTAGCTACACTGTTTCTGTTTGCTGCATTTTACCCAATGGCTTCTGAGAGGAAGTTAGTTTTGTTTGTGGCAAGTTTCATTCAACAGACTTCCTGTTTTTGCTCCCAGAGACATTTTTCAGTGCAGTGACCCTGAGACAATTGTTGGTGACTGAATACAGAGCTCTGAATTAAAGGGTTAGGCCATCTGGAGATGTTCAGGCAGTTAAAAAGCAGATGCTCTAACAGCACACTTCATATTTTTATAAACACATTTTCCTCTTTTTGTGAACAATTCATTTTCTGTGACTCTGTGTGTGTGCTGCCAGTCTGCCTGATGAATTGTTTGGCCTCTGAGCAGGGGGAGGGTGGATAAAACCCCTCCTGCCTCACCCCTCACAATGAGGGATGAACTCATGTTACACTGATGACAATCACACACTGTGTACTGTGCATCAGATTATAATCACATGCACAGTTTCTGTACATGTGCCCACTGCATGCATTTTTAAAGGTGTTTTAATGCATTCCAGGGATTTGTGGTTTGTGTGTGTTCTCGCTTGTATGTTCATGCCTGTTCCTGTCCCCAGTCCCAGCATAAATTCAACTTGGCTCGGATCAGTGGGCACCGCCCAGCTCTCCACTCTGCTGCTGGGTCAGTGGTTGACTCAGCCTCCTGTACCACGTCCCAGCACGACCACAAACACATGCTGCGCCTTCGTTGTCACCACCGACAGCAAACTTATACAGTATAGTGCAGTTTAACTGAGAAAAAATCATTTTACTGCAGAAGTAGACTTTACTGTATATGCTGCTAGTAGCACATGTAGCAGTAGAAATACAAATTATACACACATGATGTTTGAAAAAGACACCAAAAACACCTTTGGCCTGGATAGTTATCTTGAAGCTTTCTTTCAGCTGCTCCCTTTCGGGGTCGCCACAGCGGATCACTCCACATATTTGACTTGGCAACAATTTTACGCTAGATACCTTCCTGACACAACCCTACCCATTTATCCGGGCTTGCACTAGGGAGGGACCAGGACGCAAACCACCAACCCTGGGGTTCTTAGACAGTTAACAGTTGCTGACTGCCCTACCTACTGCTCCACCAAGCATTTTTGTTTTTTACTCTTATTATGATTGTGTTTCTTCGTCACTTATTTGATCATTTAACCTTTGAGCTGTATGTACAGTGCCCATAGAAGTATTCACCTTTAATTTGTTTTTACAACAATAAATTATGGTGTATTTCATTTGGCTTTTTTGACACTAACCAACAGAAAAAGGCTCCTTCATGTCAAGGTGAAAACTGATAAATTAATAAAATATAAAACTGAACATACTGTAAGTCATTGCATAAGTATACTCACCCACAGCTCACCCTCTTTAAAGTTAATCACTTAAATCATCACTTGTGCAGCCAGTTGGCTTCAGAAGTCACATAATTAGTTAAATTGAGATCACCAGCATGCAGTGAATGTGTTTCAAGGATTGAAGTGTAAATACATCTGTATCTGGATGGTCCAATTACTGGTGAATCAGTATCATAAAGACAACAGACAACAGTCCAAGCAACTCCACGAAAGTGTCATGAGAGTCAAATCCTATTGAAGATGTATTTTATATTAAGGTTAATATATTTTACATTTGCGTGCATAAATTTGTTCTTTTCACAATAATACATAGAACCTTTTGGAGTTCTGTAATTAACCTTTGTGTCTATACTTTGCTATTTCATTGTGCCATCATCTTTGTCTCCTCCACAAAAGCAAGTCGGATGCTTAGGATAATTATAAAAGGAAATAAACATTGATCTTGCATTGATCTTACAGCAGTTACCTGGAAATTAGCCGGCAATCTCACACTGGCTTAATGAAATTTCAAGTAATATCCCGCCTGAAGATTTACAGGATCAAATTTGGGCTTGGCTACCAGGGTTGGTACCAGGTTTCCCATTGAGGCTCAAAGCTTTTAACTAAGAGGGTGATGCAGTTGTAATGTCAAACATTTAGTTATGCTGTAGGTTTCTAAATGATCGTCTAACAAATAATAAGGAAATGATCACTGACAAAGAGAAGTTAAGAGCTGCAAGTGTCTGTTATCAAACCAGGCACGTGAAGAAGGGGGGGCTCTGGGGGCTCAGGCCCCTATCCTTTTTCCAAGTTAATCAAAGGTGCCCTCTCAACATTAATTAATCCTCTGGGGCCTTACTCACTTACTTACTATTACTAATGCCCCAAATCTCTCAGCATATAAACATTTGCAGTATATAATACATATATATTTCATCTAATATTTATTTAACATTTCCGCGTAATGTGTGTAGCTCCCTGAGATAGGGTCAGATTATGTGTATCTGCCAAGGTTTCCAAAAAATTTCCAAAACTTTTAGAACTCATCAAAAACAATGAGAGGAGACCCACAAAATAATGCAGGCGTTTGGATAAACCATTTGTAGAACCAACCACATCCTTTCAACAATGCATATCCATTGTTATCAAGTAATAACACAGCAAACAGAACAGAAAACACTTCACGCACGTGTTTTTAAGTTCATTACATTACCACTGTAATGTTGATGCTATATCTAAACAGCTCAGTTCTGATAAATGCCCATTTTTCAGTTTGAGCTCCTGTCCCTGAGAAGGTCTCTGCATGTCTTCTTGGCAGACACTTCTTTGAAACCTTGTCTGAACAGATATAGTAAGTGACAGGCAACTGCAGGCACTTCCTAAATGTTTATAGTTTTTCTTGTTGTAAGCAGGATTGTCTTACCAGGTTGCACTGAAAGGATGTTGTGGTGTGTGAAGATCTTATCTGCTACCATCTTTGCATATGTGACATATAAATATAGTGTCATATGTCGATGTTGAATTTTCTGAGGTAGTTTAAAAGTCAAGAATGTTACTTCATCCTGATTTGTCAGAGTGATTTATCCAGAAAAATCACTCATGCTGCTGTAAAATAGCCAAAGAATTTAGAGATTAAATCTGTGTGAGAGAGTCTGAAGCCTGTCAGACCACTTTAAATAAGGCAGCCTGGTCAGTTCCATTTCGTTTCCAGCTTATCATCCAATGCACTCTCAGAAGGAGACTTGATTCTGGCCAAGTACAGCCACAAAAAGCTGACCAAGTAGAGCAGGGGAGATAAGAGGGTGAAACAATAACACAACAGACCCCTAAAATAAAACCCCTGAGCCTGGAATAGTTCCCCAGCCCCTCTAAGCTTGGCTGCACATAACATGTGAATGTGCCATGTGTTTCTTGTTGCTCATGTATACACAAACACACACACACACCAACAC
The DNA here is from genome assembly GCA_032362345.1 of Sandelia bainsii. Lineage (NCBI taxonomy): Eukaryota > Metazoa > Chordata > Actinopteri > Anabantiformes > Anabantidae > Sandelia > Sandelia bainsii. The sequence goes on along the minus strand of JAUMHL010000021.1, from coordinate 17,760,718 downwards.
ATGCCACCCATCCCAAAATCCATATTGATTGTTTGTTCCATCAGAGAGTTGCTGTAGGTGCTTTGAGGTCATGTTGCCAAATTAGGTGCTGTGTTTCACCAGCTGTGGAAAATGCAGTTGAGAGAGGTTCAGGCTTGAGTCAGTTTCATTCTTCTTCATGAGATCATAGTAGATATTTATTTAGGGTTTAATGCTGGAAAAAGAGCATCTGATGGTTTAATTTCAGTTTTCACAACATCGCCATCACTACCTTTTCAATTTAAAACTTAGATATCACACAATACAATAGTAGGAGTGCTGACATTGACCAGTTCTTGCAGTTTCTATTATTATAATAGATTCTAAGTTGGTGTCCAGGCGTAGAGTGACCTCTGCTGGACAGTCACCTCACCTCACCTCCAGCAGACTGAACTGGCAGGAGACTGACTTTACTATTTACTAAATATCAACATTTTCTGACTCACATTCCTGCAGTGAATGCAAATCTGGGTGTTGTTGGAAATGCTAAAGCTTGCTTGTTCAACTTATCTTGGACAAACAAAAGTTAAAGCCAAAAAAACAACAAAATGAACAGACACTACCCCCTGAAATAACACTTCAGAACAACTGGAACTCCTGGTTGTGTGTATTGTGGGAGGCGCAGGAGAAGAAATTCTGCTTGAGAAAATAAATAAGAGTATGAACTAAGCAGCAAAACTGCTTGTTGAAGCCATTCTGAAAGTAACTAAAACTGTAATAGTTAGAATCGCAGCACATAAACAACAAAACGTGCATTTCATTAACACTGACATTTACTAAGACAACTATCTGTATGATAGCACTATCTGTCTGTCTGTAAAAGTGGTAAAAGTCAGACATAGAAAAGTGGTATTGTTTCTGTTCAAATGGTTGTTTTTAATTGTCCTCAAAGACGTAATGTTGCTGTTTACACTGTAGCGTCAGTGCCGATTGTCAATCTGACTGTGCGTTACACTCACTCGCTGACTCCTGTGTGGTTAAAGGCGTGTTAGCTGTTGAAGTTATCTGCACTAACAATCAGCGGAAAGGAAAACTTCCTGCAGGCTGCTCATTGTGTCACCTCAAAGTTTTCTCCACAAGGTGGGGCAAGACCCTCTCTGCTCTTCTGCTGCAAATTCACTGCATTAAATACAACACATGCAAACACAGTTTGTTCTTTTCAGTGGCAGAAAAACTCTGGGATACATTAGAAGTGATAAGTTTTTAAACCCCAGACAGTACTGAAAAAAGAGGATAGATATAATCTATAATATAATAACAGAAAATTCTCATGATAGTTAAATATCTTTATTGTTCTGAAAAATAGTAATGCTTTTTCATGTTTTTTGATTTCATCAAGTGTTATTGATGTTATTTTGGAGGCCTAAGGTGGTTGTACATTAACCAGGGGAAATACAGTAAAGAATAACAGAACACATTGTGAAGAATATGTAAACTTGTCTAACTATACTGTGAGCTTCCTGTTTTCAAAAGAGATTTACAGTGTTGTGATTTTGAAGTCCAGAGCCTGAAGCCATTTTGCTTCATTTGACTGTTTATGTTCAGTGAGAAGCTACAACAGAAAGTTTACTGAAGCTGATGAAACTGTGCGATGCAGAACTCTAAAGCATAGAAAACACTTATATTATCTGATGTAAAGAAAAAATAGATTTTCCTGTGTTTCTCTGTAGCTGCAGACTTCTATTATATCATCAGCAGACTGACAGATATCTGATATTTCACTCTGATATCACTATAACCTGCTTCAGACACACACAAACACTTACTGTACATGTGCACTTCATCACACACACACACACACACACACACACACACACACACATACTTACATGCCACTCCTCCCTCACAGTTTATTCTCATGACCAGAGGTAATGTTGTCATAGGAGCATGAAGCCAGCTGGGCCGTAGAAGTCATTTGGCTGCTGGATCTGGTTACACAGCGGCCTCACAAACACCTCATTCTCAGCAAACCTCCACCACAGCATCTGTTTCGGGGTCCAACATGTTTCACAAGCACATTGCACAAGGAGGGAGGAGAGCACTGGTGGAAGGGGTTTACCACCGTTTAAGTAAGAGTAAAATATATCTGAATATGATGACAGAAATCAGTGTTTGAGTCTCTTTTTTGGTGTGTAAAAAGGCCCAACAGGAGCTAGTGTGACATGCATGTGTGCATGTGTTTTGATGCAAGAATGGATTATTGTATTCAGGAGTTTAAGTACAGTTTGATTCATTATTCCCATAATGTAAAAAATTAACACTGAGCTATTTTGGTGACACTTGTGACCTCATCATGGAGGAAAGATCTGCATGAGCTGTAACGGTGGTCGCTCCTGTAAGAGTCTGCTGAGGCAAAGTGGTCCCATGACATGAGGCACACGAGGAATGAACCTGCTGTATGTGAATCAGTGTCACTGGGAAAGAGTCGATGTGGAATCTGCTGTGGTGAAAAAGGAAAACGTGGTTTGAGACTGATCCGATTCTTCTGAAGGTGAGGTAGGGGTCAGTGGAAATGAACACAGTCACACAGAAAACAGAGGAGTTCAGGACAGCAGCGTGACGAAGAGCTGATTCTGTTCAAGATGGAAAATGAGCTTTTGTCTCCACAAATGCAGAGGAATCTTTGCCCGATGGCCTTGAATTTTTTTCTTATTTCTGAACAACTGAGCTGTCAGTATAGTCGTCAGTCTGGTCACTTAGCCTCACTCAGTAGAAATTAAATAATGTAAGCCTGTAGCTTGTTTAAAAAACAGGCAGTAACAGATTACAGTTGCGGTAGAACATGTTTTAAATTGAGACAAATCTAAATAAATTTAAAAAAATCTAAATCTTGAATTGCAATTATAAATGAAAAAGAAATAGTATTTAGATTTATATTAAATTTGACATAAAAATAGGCTCAATTTCTTAGGATAAATCACAGCAAAGCAAAACTGCAGATTAAGTTCAGGCAGCATCTTCTAAAGATCAACCTAAAACATCTGATTCTGCCTTTGTGTTGTTAACACTTCTGGATGGTCTTTAACCCACAGCCAGCATTTTTTAAAATGTCTCACATTTTAAAGCCCCCCTCACTCTACGTCCTCATCCATGTGCCTGCCAACACGTCCAACTCGGCCGTGTCCCCTGTGTCTCAAAAGACAAATATTTGCCTGTGATATTGACAGCAGTGAGCCAGTCAGTTGGTGAACTCATCAGGTCCAGAAAGGCCATCACTCCCAGGGGTGGGACTGCCTGCTGCTCCTCCACTGGAGTTACTGCAGGTTGGAGCTTGGACTGGGAATTTTGCAATGCACCTGAGTTAATAGGTAAAAATGTTTATTTCACAGTTGTAAAAACACATGCTGACCATTTGTGGTGAGTGTAAAATTAATAGAAATAATAAAAACGTCCTTGCAGATAAGTAAGAGAGCACATCAAATGAGTGAATGAGTTATGTCAGTGTTGTGTCTCTGAGTGTCTCTGTTCAGTAATGGTCTCAACCTCTTGCTCAGAAATATATTTGTGAGGACACTCATTGACATAATAACTCCAACCTTACCCGTAACTTCAATCTAACATTAACCCTAACCCACAAACGGCTCCTAAAAAATATGAGTTCCAGTTGAAATGTCCTCATAACTACAGTAACAAACTTACATTTGTCGGAATAAACACAGAAACACGTGTATCTCATACACAACCCACGGTTCAAACTCACTACACATACTTGATGCACTAACAACCACAGACCCACTGTGTCTCGCACAGACACACACATGCGCGCGCACACACACACACACACACACACACATCTATACTGTACATACACATGCCTTTTTTGAACTGTCTATGTGCTGGAAGGAGGAGACAGACAGAGGGAGGGAGGGGGGAGGAGTGGATCTCGAGAGAAGAGCGAGATTTCAGCTCAGGACTCCTCAATGTGGATGTGAAAACAGCCACTTCGCGCTCTGCCCAAGTTCAGTTCTTCACATTCAGCTCTCCAAATCGCGGCAAACTGCAGCGAATGACTCTTTAAAAGCCCACTCTGCTTTTATCCCCCTTCCCTCCTTCACCCTCTTCTCGTGTCGGACTGGAGGCATGCCGCTGAAACACACCGAGGAGGGTTTTCCTCCGTCTGTCTGCGCGTCACTGGAAACCTGGTGCGCTGTCAAGGGAGAGGAGAGAGCGCAAAGAGAAGGAAGAAGAGGAAGAATAGTGGAGAACAGCACAGAAGAGAGGAAACGACAATCGCAAACATGAGTTTACCGACTAACTGTGTGTATCTGGCCCCCTCGGTGCAAGATCGCTACTTCAAAGTGCGGAACGGGAATGTCTGCGGGTCGCCGTGCGCCGTCAACCGGCCCATTGACATCGTGCAGAAACGCAGGCGGTAGGCCAGATGTAGTTTCAGTTCGGTTGTGCAGCTCTAGACACATGTTTACTTTTTTTTAAAACAAAGTTTCACACTTTTCCTGCTTAGAAACACTATAACACACAGTATAGTAAAGCTTTAATAACAAACTGGTGCAGTGAGTTATAGTATTTTTATAATAATTAATGGTTTCACCTCCTGGTAATATTTTTATAACATATCAATATACTATTTTACTACAACTTACAGCAGATATCATGATAGTTCTGATTATATTTTAACATGTTCTTGGTTATCACTGTGAGTAGCAAGTGTGGATAGAGACATTACTGTGATTTTTGGCATTTTTACCTCCTAATGAGATTCGTGGTGGTTCAGTGTTGCTCAGTATGTAACATAATGATGTTCCATCTTTAGCTCATTTACTCCTTTTGATAGTTATACTGGGTTTAAGGTGACTTCCTAAAATATCCTTTGTCTGTGCTGGTCAGTAGTGGGTGTATCAGACCTATGTGAGGGATTTTCATTCATTCAGACTGATCGACAGGAGTGACATCAGGAAGAAATTATTTTCCTTTATTGTTAAAATTACAACCAGGTGTAAGAAGGTCAAGGGCCAGAGATTGAACAAAATCTCTGCTCTTTACTCCTCAGAACAAGATCAATTAATCCAGGATGTCAACATAACATCCACAGCCAGTTTCTCTCACAAGTAATGATGCATCCGGGTGCAGACTGAACTAATGACGTGATGAGTTTGGTTTTTAAGTGCTGTTTAATGGTGAGTCAGATGGACTGATGTGGTTTCAGAGGAAGATCTGACTCAGGATCATCTGAAGTGTGTGTGTTTTTACGGCGTTTTGTTGAACAAATGTTACTGCATAAGCATTGAATTACTTTGTCTCTTACTCCCACTGAGAACTTTCACACACATACACAAAGAAGAGAGTATGTAACTGTATTGATGACAACGGGATCTCTGTTATTCATGTTGTGTTTTTTCTTGAGCTCGCTGTGTTACAGGTGACCCTCGAAGTCAAGTGCAGTGGTGAAAAATATATTTTTGAATAGATAAGCTGTCACTTGTTAGATTGAAGTGTACACACTCTTTAAATGTGTATATTTGTATGTACGTCCATGACAAAAGAACGGTAAAATATAAAGCAGTAGATTTTGAAATATTATAAAATTGACATTTTAAAGGAAGTAAATTAGCCTGTATTTTCAAACATTAGCATGTGATGTTAGATATAATATAACTTTATGAACCTGAAAGCGGCTGCTGCCTTAAGACTCACACAGGGCTAATTTTGCAGACGGCCTTTCAGAAATTCATGACGGCATCAGCCCTGTTGGGTGGGGGGGGGGATCAAAGTGTCTTTATAATGTCAGCCCACCAATAAAAATCCTTCAAAGGGGTATTGGTAATAAACGGAGTCTGACGTATTTATAGGGCTAATGGATCAACCACGTGTGTAATAACAGTGATAAAGCAGCGGAGAAAAGTGGTGTGTTCACTCTAATCGTCCAAATCCCTTTAACCCTGCACCCTGTGTACTTTCACAATAATTCCTAGACGGAAACTTTCCATCATCATCATTTTACCCTGTAAAGTTTGAGGTTTTACAGTTAGTTTTGGCAAACAGACACCTCTGTATATCTGTGTAGGTATTTAGTTCTTGCATTAGGTTTGTCTCACTTATAGTATAATAGTGCCATGTCCTCTCTTGTCTTTTCTTTTTCTCATTTTTATTATAAATCAATATGTTTATTATATTTTTAGTTATGCTTTATGTCTATAAATTCTCAAATTAGCCCAGACCCCAGGTGGTGTCTTCAGATGTGTTGTTTTGTCCGACCACAGTTTACACTGGAAGACATCAGAGAAAAGCAGCAAATTCTCATAAAGTAGAAGCTGACTGAATTTTGCTTGAAAAATTATGAAAACTGTCAATCAATCATCAGAATAGTTGCAGATTCATTTCTGCTTATGAAGTAATTATTAATTAACAACTAACTAATTTTAACTCTATTTCCATATTGTCTTTTTTTATATATACATATGATAAACTGAATATCTTTGAGTTTAGGGCGTCTGGTAAAACACAAGAAGCTATTTGAAGATGTCACCTTGGACATGTTTCACTATTTTGTTTTAATAATATATGGCTAAAGCAAATCATTAGTAATTGAAAATATAATCAAAACATTAATATATTAAAAATAATATATAGCTGCAGCTATAGTTGGTACCAGAAAATGTACTTAAAAGTTTGTTAAATATTTTTTTATTGATAAAAACTAATACATTTTCTGCCTATTAGCAAAAACCTTATAGAATTGTTTGCTTTAACAATTTTATGTGACCTTTTGGGATTTTTAACAATAATTTTATGCATCAGTGTCAAAAAGTGCTTATTTTTCTCAACTATTTAATTTACTGAATTCAACAGAAAGAAAAATAAGCTGCCTCTGTTGTTATCAATTTCTGTATTACAATTTAAAATGACACATCACGCAGTCATAGAGGATTTTATCCATATGAGACATTCCTACCTGTCTCGTCTTGTTCTCCACATTAATCTGCCTTTCATCAGCAGACATGAATTGTCAGAGCTGATGATGAGGACTGATGTCGGACTCTGACTTACGCATCACGTTCAACTAAACACTTACTCACAGACTGAGAAGTGGACCTCATCATCACAACAGAAGAATCTGTAATGAATGACAGAGTGAAAATCTAAACTATATCCTCTGAGGAGTCCCCAATACAGTAAACAAAATGGTTTATTTTACAGGTGGAGTAAACAGTTTTTTACTCCATCAATAGCTATTTTTAGCATGTCTGAAAAATCATGTGTAGATTAATAGAATACAACAAATTAGACCTCTGATGTGAGATTTCCTGAAGGTGGTAGGAGGCAGTATTTGGTGCTGAGGTCAGAGGTGTTTTGCTCTTAGCGTGTTGGTAAAGATCGTGGTGAAATGTCTCATGTATGTGCAGCCTTGTGCTCTCCGCTGCTTGTGAAATGACACTGCTGCAGTTCAGTGTTCCACAAAACGTAACTGGCTTGTGTTTTAATGAGCATCTGTTCACACTACCTTTTCTCCCACTGTTTCATATTTCATTTAACACAGTTACTCACTGTACAGTGCGAGTACTTTTTACTTATGTAAGTTTTAAGAGGTCAACCAGTTTTTATTTTTAAGGTTGGTGGTTTAGCTTTCTGATTTCTTTTTACCGAAGCTGTTAGAAAACTTCTTACCTTGATGCTGTAACTGTCCAGGGAAGACCTTTGCTGACCCTGACTGTGTGTTGGTGGTTTGGCAACAGTGAAATATGTAGGCTTGGAAAAACGGTCAGAAAAAGGTTTGGAAAAAGGAAATAGCCAGAAGAGGTCAAAGCTCCAGCCATGTGGTATAGTTGTTCTTATACTGCTAGTGTTTTTACCTCTACCAGAAATATAATAATTGGTACTAATAGCACTACATTTCCACAATTCTCGTTACCAATTTGCAATACCATGGCAATCACAATTAACAGTCAACAACGATCATCAGTCAACTTTTTTATGGTGGCATAGCATTTCTACGGCAGAGAATTGTTTGTATTGATCTGGATGTCTCTGTTTCCTCCTTTTGTTTCAAATTCACTGAGACACCGTTTGCATACCGGCCTTTAGAGGTCGATAACTTGGCCCTTATTGTCCGACTCAAACTAAATATCTTAATCATTAATTTTGCAGTGTTTCCCCCCCCCAAAATTAAGGGAATACTTAAATCAGATCTTAATAAAAATAGTAGTTGAAAATCTTTAATAATGCACAATGTAGATTTTGTTCAGAACATTACATAACAACCGTGTAGTGGAGATATCAGGGATAGACTCTGTTGTGGCACTGATTCAATCTTTAGCACTACGGTCACCCCGGTGTGTTGGCCAGAACACCACTTAAGGTCAAATTATCCCAGAGTATGGAATAAGGAGCTCAAGGTTTGGTTTGAGGCAGTTTATTCTTTCACTTTGATTCTTGTGGCTGTGATCACATGTGTGGTTTCTCTACAAATAAAGAAAGTACAAAATACAAATAAATGACATAATGTAAATAAATAAGTGATATATCCAGTTATATGCATAATACAGTATAGATAACATAACCAAATATAAGGGCAAAAAATCATATTACTGTAATGCAGTAATACTAAACACAAAGGCTTATGTCTACATAAATCTATCCTTTAAATGATCACAGCAATGTAGTACACTTCTATTGCTTACACTATGCAATTCTAAGCAGTATTATTGCGAGCTTAAGTTACCGTCAGTACACATGGAATACTTCCGGTAGTTGTACAAAATAAAAGCTTTACAGTGATAAACTGCCAGGGCAAACGGGATTATTGCCACTTCCGGTCAAACTAAAATCGGTTTATTAGCAGCTCAAGTGACATTTTGTCCGCTATAAACTCCGTATAATACATCAAATAATCACAAACACCATATATTTCATACAGGGAAGCTCTGATAACACAGATAAGAAGTCAGAAATATATTAAGGACAGTACATGCTGTGAATTAAAGCTAAACCAAAATAATCTAAATAACATCAATTAACACATGAAATGAGAGTGAACTCACGCACCGAGTGCACCGAGTTCCAGCTATCAACTACATCAGCTTACAGATCGTAAATATATAACTGTATCAACACAAAACAATTACAGGGAAATACAACAGGTTAATACTCACTCATCATTCACGCACACATCACATCCCACAGGAATCAGAGCACCACCCAACCGAAGCAATCCACCGCTCAGCCGACACTGAACTGCACACCTCGTTAACTGTATGACGTCACCACTCGGTGGGCTGGCTCAACTAACAGCAGGTGAAATACTAGAATGAACAGTATATGAAACGTACTAGCACCTGTATGAGAACTAAAATAGAGTTACACTATGAACTTTGGGTCCTTTTCTACAAACAGTCAATCAAAACTAAACCCATCAACCCGTGGAGGGCTGTATTCAAAATCACACTGCAAATCAGAGTGTAAAATTGAAATCACAGGCTCATCTAAGTTGTGTAAATTTTTATCACAGCAATTCATAATGTGAGTCAGAAGTGTGTAGGGCCTCTCCTGCCAGCATGCATTCTCTACACCATCTGGGCATGCTCCAGCAGATGGTGTCCTGGGGGATTTCCTCCCAGACCTGAATCAGGGCATCAGTGAGTTCCTGGACTGGTCTTTCGTGGTACTTGGTGGTATCGTATGCACTGATACATAATGTTCCATAGGTGCTCAATTGGGTTTAGATCAGGGGAACATGAGGGCCAGTCAGTGGCATCAATGCCTTCATCATCCAGGACCTGCCTACACACTCTGGCCACATGAGGCCGAGCATTGTCCACTGCGCCAACGTAAGGTCTGACAGTCGCTCTGAGGACTTCATCCCAGTACACAGCAGTCGGTACTGGTCATGACATGGAGGTCTGTATGGTTTTCCAAACATGTGCCTCCCCAGGCCATCACTGACCCATCACCAAACCAGTCATGTTCAATGATGTTGCAGGCAGCCCTGGTGAACGTTACGTTCACCACATCGTCTCCAGACTCTTTCATGCCTGTCACATTTGCTCAGTGCACACATGGATGTGCCGTATGTTCAAGTAAGCTATCTTGGAGTAAGTGGTGTACCTATGCTACCTGATTGAGATACAGGTACTGCCTCATGCTACCAGTAGTGACAAGAACACTAGCAAAACTTGAGAAGAATCAGTCAGGAAGGAGAAATGAGTCACAACAGATGCATTTTACAGGAATCTAAATTTTTTACCCCCGGCGAGGACTGGCATAAAATATTGACATGACAGTGGCTACTGGACTTGATCCCAAATCATTACCAATTCACAGTTGACGCCACAACCCGCTGAACCGCAGGACGCCTCTGCTCCGAGTCTCTGGAGTCACTTTGCTAAGTTCCTACAACAAACACGTCTCAGCAGAAATCCTCAAGCTCAGCCAGCTGGTTTCTGGCTCGTATCTTTTTAGCATGTTTCGCAGGGTCCTTTGTGCTGTAGTCTCTTATTTGGTGGAAAAACAGAATTGCAGTGAGCAGAGCGCTGGGCCGGGAATAATTGCAGGCCTCGGAGCTGGTCGATCGGCATGGCAGTGACAGCCATGAAACCACAACTGACGTCAGCAGGCAAGTGTGACTGTGTTTGTGTGACTGTGTGTGTACTTGTGTTGAATATCTTTGTCAGAATAGTGGACTGAGTGTTATCCTGACATCTGTGTGACTCCAGGAATGATGATCAACTCAGAAACTCAACAAAGAAGCTGTGTTCCATTGTTTTGTTGCGGGATTAGACAATAGTGTGGTTGATGGACTTTTACTTAATCCAAACAAACGAAAAAATAAGACATCCACATGCAGCCTGCTCCTGGTCAGTTTGTCACAGGTGAACTTGCTCACCTACATAGACTTCAGGACTCCGCCTGCACAGCAGGATGCCAGGTAGGGAAAAGGCCGGGGCCTGGATGGGACTCTTAACAACTTGTTTTGTTTTTATAATGGCAAAAGAAATTAAATATACAAAATAAGAACATTAAGAATTTAGGGTCATGTATGAAGTGCTGTTTTTTTGCTTTATGTTCAAGTTGACTAGACTTTCAAGTATCTGCAACTTTGCAAGAATCTTTATTGATACCTGACATTGTCTAGTGTGTAATTATAAGATTTGTGTCTGGTTATTTAAGCTTTAAAAAAACAATGTGTACAGTATGCGTAAAATATAAAAATGCACCAATACAGCTTTTTACAAAACTCCCAAACTCAGAGTATTTTTGTAACTATAACGATTTCAAGCATTGAATAATGCACCAGTTATGTTTTCAATTAGTTGTTTCATCTATAAAATGCTAGAAAACAATGAAAAGCCCACGATAAAGTCCAGAGTTCACAGCGATGTCTTCAGATTTCTCTGTCCAACCAACAGTCCATAACCTAAATCTATTGTGTACTGTCATATATGACAAGGAAAAAATATTGAATCTTTACATTTAAGAAGGTGGAAATGGCATATATTTGACATAACAATTTATTACTGAACAGATTACTGATGCAATACTGGTGCTTTTTTCATACAGGTGTCTAAATTAATTGTATACCTGACTGTGTTAAACTCCCTGGGATCATTTTTTCCTAAAGAAATGTGACGCCCAGGATTTCTGTGGCACTAAAAACTGTTTCAGTTGGCAGTTCACTGTGACTACATAAAAAATAGATTTTACTCTTAATTATTTGTATCTTTTTTATCTGTATATCTATATCTTCTATCCAGTGTCTTTTATTATATTGAATAATAATCAAAATCATCCTACTGTTATTGGTGATAAATTAATAAATATATAGCATATTGAGTTTTTGACATTAATCTCACGCTTAAAATCAATTTCGACAAAAAAGGCTGAGAAAGACGCAGGAAAAACACTCTTTCCCATTTTGTTCATTTTGTCGTGTCCCACTAATCAGCGATGTGATTGGCTGCTCCTGGGCTCCTGCACTTGATAATTAGAGGAGGAAGTGGCACGCTGCTGCCTCACCGCCAGACTCAATCCCTGTATACCGAAAGGCGCCAATTAGTGCCATATGAACATGATTAGAAGAACACTCAGCATGGTCTGTTGCTGGGCAGACTGAGTGTGTATGTGTTTGTGTGTGTGCTTGTGCGTGACCTGAACCAGCCTGTCCAGTTGCGCACCAGTGTGATGTAAGGTTGTTCGATTTTCAGGTCAATGCTGGAGCCAAATCTAGATCTCTACTGCTGGGGCTGTAATCACACATTGCCTGTATTGTGTATGTGTTTGGGTGTGTGTGTGTGTGTGTGTGTGTGTGTGGTTCTGGGTGGTTCTGGCCCAGAGTGTTACCCCTCCAACCAGTTTCTAATGATGTTAATGCTGATCAGCCACTATATGGATTTCTGCTGGGCTGGACAGAGGGAGAGCTAATCATTGCACATAGACTCCACGATCAATACACGTCCGGAGGAGTGATTCAACCTTTGAGGCACCCTGAACTCCAAAAATTTAACCACTTCTGCGCTGAATTTTGGGATTTGTATTTTAAAGGGCCAATTTGCTAAATACACAACTGTTGCTTATGTGAGTTTGTTGCTTAAACTGCAGCAGCGTAATTGCAAACACCTCAAACAGTGAATAAACATCCTCACAATGACAATGATCCCTGGATCAAACAATGCAACTTAAGCTTGAACATTATATACAGTTTTCAGGTGTAGATTGTTTCTCACAATCTAATGCAGGAGCTTTTTTTTAGACTCACATTCAACATTTAGAAATCCCTGATTGTTGAATGTTGAATCCAAATCTAAACACAGACACTGATGTGTGCACCCAAGTAACATAAAATGATCAAAACCCAATTCAGCTACTGTTGATACTATATATGACAGTGTATTTTTAAATAAGCTGAACACTGTCAGGCAGGAACACTTTAGATATTTGCAACCTCTATACTCTGTAGCTACAGTACATGTATAATAAAAGGTTTGTGTCATGGAAAATATCGTAGGGTTTACTTGTCAAACAAAAGAAGAATATAAAGACACCAATTTGGGATCTGGAAACACGAAGCGCATTTTACACTGTTTTATGACATTTTATATGCTGAGCAAGTACTTGGTTATGCAAAAAGATAATCAGACTGATTATAAGAGCGATCTATAATAACAGTTATAGTTGCACTGCAACTTAATTAATCCTCATTTATATACTGTGGTATGTCAAAGTATTGCTGATTTGATACGACGATATGTTAAAATGTATGAAAGTAGTGACATATTGTGGTGAATAGCTGCACTGACTGCATGCACACTGTACTCGCACAAATAGTAAACAGACAAAAGTTGCTACTCAGTTTTCTTCAGTATGTACAGTTGTAATATTTGTGCCCAAGTCTAAAACACTTAGCCCAATCCCCCACCCCCCAACTAGAGCCGGCCCGACCCATTTTGGTGCCCTAGGCATTTTACACTTAATAATAATTATCAGAATGTGCAAACAAGACAACGTCAAACATAAAACAAATATTTTGTCAGTGCATCAGTCCAGGACAGATGTTGAGTAAATTTACCCGTTACTGTACAGTACAAGTAAAACATGGAGCTCCAGCAGACAGAGACTTGATGTGTTCAACATAACAACCATTATTATCTAGTTGTGATAAGTGTTGCTGATCTCGTGATACACATAGAAACTTTGAATAACTGTTCACATTAAATCTACATGATGAGCTCATATTTCACACTTGATAAATCTGCAGAATGTCTTTGAGGTCGGATCCAGTCTTTCAGTGCTTTCTCTCTTTCTCCTACTCTTTCATATATTTGTCCATATTTTCTCCACTTATTGCCGGACATTGTCGCTCTGTCAGCTGGAGGTCTGCGTGTGTGTGTGTCTGTGCAGGCGGAGGAGGAGAGGGGCGCATGCTGCTGGCGCAGTAACCGAGAATCCGGGGCTGTGGACGGATCCCAGCTGTAAAAGGACAAACTATCGCATTTCACTTTATTGTGGAGAGAATCATGAGGGTTCATACAAGGAACAAAGCCCAAATAAATAACTACACAGCTTGAAGCTGCGCCCCTCCAGCAAGTGGCGCCCTAGGCGACCGCCTAGTTCGCCTATGCCAAGAGCCGGCACTGCCCCCAACAATTTTTCTCCCTTTCTTTCACTGACAGCCATCAAAACAGAGCTCTGCAGCTTTCAATGCACAATTCCTTCCTCAGCCTTTAGGTCAAAGGTCACACAAAAATAATAAACAAAGCAGATGGTTTGGCTCGGTCCAGCCTTCTCCTCCCCTTGGCTATATTTAGAGGGACATGAGCTGCTCTGAGATCAGATGTTGATGTTGGACACAGTGTTTGCTGTACTTGGACAGCGATTCACAGTGGCTGGTCAGGTGGATGGAAAGAGCAACTGGCTCTTCATAGAGGTGTGGTTCTCAGTTTCAGTTCCTCCTGGATGGAGCATTAAGTTTGTATACAACAGTTGTTATACAGCTCCTTCTAAAAAGATCCGTGTAGCTGATACATACTCAAATTCAGCAGTGAGTGATGTAATATTTCATTATCTTTGCATGTTAAGAAATGTTTTCACAAATACTTATACTGTACTCATAAGTATATTTTGCATTGAACAATAGATTCAGTAGATTTATGCATTATGTTTTTAAGTTTATCAAATATAGGATCTTTTTCTGAACTACAAGAAAACAGCAGCATTTGATTAATGAGAGAGTCAAGAGACAGGAGCTCCCCCAGAAGCAAAACAAATGTGAAATAATGAATAAATGTCTATTAATATGTCTATTGATAAAAATAATGGTAAAAGAAATTCCAAAAATATATTATTGGTAATTTTAAATCTAAATCTAATTTTAAATCTCTGTGCACAGCTCTGCCACGTGTAAAGCATCAGACAGGAAGATGCTTGTGTGAAAATTCAGTGTCACATCCACGTTTCTCAACAAGTGGCTACTAGAGTTCACCTCCTGACAGCAAATCAGTTCAGCAGCTTCTCTTTCACCTCATTGCCACCCTCCCATAATGTTTTTCCATAACGTTGCAAATCTGATTAGTTATGAAAAAAGAAACCGGCCTAAATTTTTTTAACGAAAGACTGAGGTTTGATTTCTCCTTGTAACATTTGGTATTTGAGGCAGTGATTTTTCCTCCTCTCTGTCCTCAAAAGTGATACAGAGTTCGGACACGTTTTTCTGTGACACATTTATCAGCTCTAAAACTGAAGGTCTGATCTGACCCCGGAGTGAGCTTCGGTACATTGCTGCTATCAGTTATGTGTTGTTATCAACCTCCTCCCTCTTGAGCCCTGGAAATCAGAGTCAATATTTGAGGGCCTGTCTTGACTTGCTTAGAGAGCAATGATTAATGTACAGTATGTGCATAAAGATAAGGCAAATATTTCCCTTAAATATATCACCGATGAAAATTAAATAATAAATAAATTAAATCATTGTAGCATTGTAGCAAGACTTTGGGCGCTCTGTGAATTCAGTAACTTTAACTTATTTGGTCTATTTTCTGCAGTGGTTTCACTTCTTACACGTGTAATTTGCACAAGCTTTTTTATACAACCGTAAAGTAAAGGAGGGGGTGGAGGGATTTGTTGCTTAATGGAGATGTGATTAATTCTAAAACACTCTCATCACACATCATTTTTAGTTTGAACAGAGAAGTTAATCTTCCCTTTCTGGCCTTGGTATTTACAAGCATAAATAACTTTCCTGCTTGTTCTTCTCTCACCCTGATACCCAACCTCTTCTTACTGCGTGCTGGCATGAAGACATAAACACACACACACATTGTGCCAGTGAAAGGAAAGATATGTTTGGCAGGGTGTATGGGGGGAAGCTGGTTGTTTTTCTGTGCTTTCGGGTCAAATGTACAATAGGCCTGGGGTGTAAAGCAAAAAAAAAACTTCTTTACTCCCTGAACTCTCATCTTCAGCTGCTTCACACTGTTGAAGCTCACTTCAGCTCATGAAAAAGCATCAGCAAATTTAAGCCCTTTTGGCACACACATACACACACATTCATAAAATGTTCCCTGGTCTGTTTTCCTCCTTCTCACCTCTTGCCTCCTTCCTGGTGTGATGTTTGAGGCCTCTCGGCCAATTCCCACGCTATGAGGAAAGAAAACAGGAGGGACTGTGTGTGTATATGTGTGTGGGTTGACCTTTGACCCTGGGCTTGTGTCATCTGCCATCAAATGTCTGGCCCTGACAGTTGTTTTCTGTATCAGTCATAACGAAAGTTGCTTGAATCCCTCGATCTTAGTTCACATGAGCACATTACAAACACGCACAAACGGTAAATCGAACTGGACGCTCTCTGCATTTCCCAGATTTTAACTAAGAACAGATTGAGTATGATGAAAGGTCCACTTTAAACACCAAATGTGACTGAATGAAGATAGCTGTTAACATGCACTAACATCAGAGTGGCCATTACTCGTTTGATGAGGAGCATTTCTACAGCAACATTTTTTGATTGACATGCAGTCTGCAGATAAAAAGAAGTTCATTGTAGTGGGGCTGTTAATCTCTCATTTGAAGTTAAAGTGAACAGTCTGATAAAAACGAATTAGTTTCACTGGTGATAAAATCATCTTAGCATTAATTCTAAGGTATTGAGAATCATAATTCCCATAGCCAATTCTTTTTTCAAGAAATCAATTTTTTTTGGGTCTGTAAAATGTCAGATAATAAAGTAAATTGTCCACCACAGTTTTCTAAACCCTAAGGTGACACTTGCTTTGTCTGGCAAACAGTCCAAAATCCAAAGATATTTTGTGTATTGTCACAAAATATATATGAAGAATATATGAAGAAATGCAGCAAATTCTCAAACTGAGATGGTGGAATTAGGAAATGTTTTGCTTAAAAGATAATAGAAAGGATCATCAAACTGACAAAATAGTTTTAAAATGCACTTGTCCTTTATTTTGTTTCCTTGATATAGTGACGAGGTGTAAACTAAACATCCTGGGTAGAAAGGCAGAGGCTAGGATGTGGGTGTTAAGGGATGTGTGAGAAAAGTTTAGTAAAACACAGTTAAAGAGAGAAAAGGGAGCTGTCATTTACGTCAGAGAAATGGAGAACAATGCTGGAGGCAGGAGACGGACCAAGGTCAGCTTGTTATGTATACTGCAACTGAACAAGACACTCGCCTGTCTGTTTAAAGGGAGGATGCCTTTCGTTCTCACTTGCAGAAACAGTGGTATAACGAGTACCACCAGTTTTAGAGGTGGTACTAGAAGTATTTGTAGTAGTAATAGGATGAATGATTGAGAAGCAGAAGTTCTAGTGCAGAGGTTAGGAGTAGCTGTCAAAGTCTGGTCTCTGCACTTTTACACTCTTAGGATGTTTTTCATCCAACAAAAAACTGGATATTCAGTCTGGAAATATTACGTCCATCAGCCACAACCACACAACATGTCGTGAACAGGGGTCAGCGTGGGAAAAACTGAATGGCTGGATCAACAGGTGTCATAACAGGCTGTGTGGACGAGGCTGTGTAGCTGCAGATTGGTCAAAGTGCCCAACCCAACCAATCAGTGTATGATTTTATAGTTCCAAAGTGGGCGTAAATGTGGTAAACATGCACTGTGTTTATTAACTTTATCCTTTCGGGCATTTTTAAAATATCCTTAACATTTGTTTTACAGCATGTCCTTTCTTTCCTTCCTGGAGAAGTAACTTAATGTTCCCTCGAGGAGCCATATTGCTCACTTCTGTCCACTGTCAGTACATCATTAGTGCATTTTGCCCAAAACAAGAGGAAGTAAAACCACATAATGAAGGGAGATTTACAAATATGCTTTTAAAATTTAAAGTTTGCAGCTCATTTTACACTTTACTTTATCAACTGCAGCCTAACTAGAAAACAAAATTGAAGAAGGTTCCAAAAATGGACACTCAAAACACATCCAGGACACATTTTGATGATGTTAGGTATCACCTAATATCAAATATATGTAGACACAATTAACAAAGAATTAATTAGAAAGACTGGGATACAAAATACTTGCTTTAAACCAGGTCTTGGTTATGGAAAGTCATGAAAATGAATTTTACAGTGGTGAAGGTGTAAATGTGGATTTTATGAGGTTGTGTTCACTGCAAGAGGAAATGTCTGTTGCAATGTCTTATTTACAATGCAAATTAGATTATGTATATACTTGATTATTATTATTATTATTATTATTATTAATTTAAACAAGTAATTGTGTACAGAATAAATGATGATAGGTGTTGCAGTAACATATTCTTCTCAGTAGAGGGCGCTATCTCTCCATCTCAGGTCTGTTGGTTTCTATTACTTTACAGTGGGAACGATCAGTGACTGGCAGCAGCTGATGAAAAGCTCAGCAGTGATTAGAAGTCCATAGGATGTTTGAGGGTGCTTGATCATCCAGTCAGTGTTATCCACCTGTAATGTGAACACATATTTGAAATATAATAATAGAAATTGGACAGTAATATTTTGTGGATGTATCTATTTATTTATTAATCAATAGAATGTAGTGATCTATTGATTTGACCTATTGGCTGTTTTAGTAATGTTGATGTTCTCTACTGTTATTTATACTGTTACCTTTTGTTATTTTCTTCTGCTGCTGTAACAACGATATTTCCCCAGCGTGGGACAAATAAAGGCTTATCTTATCTTATCTTATCTTATCTTATCTTATCTTATTAAGTGGTTAAAAATGTAAATTGACACATTCTTCATCTGTTTGTCTCAAAATGACAAGAAATCTCAGGTTATTCAGCATCTGACAAGAAATGTGGGAATTAAAATTCACAACTGACAACACTTACTGCTCCCACTTTGGGATGATTTGATGACGCCACCGGACCATGTTCAGTCTGGACAGCGGCCATGTGGACCGTCAAAGTGTCCTTGAGCAACATGCTCACTCAGAGATTCAGCTGAGTGAGAGATAAAAAGGAAAATACTGACTATATGTACGGTGGGAAAATACTACAGTTTGGTACTTGGAGTCATCTAGAAGCACTTTATGATCAACCAATCAAAATCACTTAAAAAATCCTTCATATATGTATTCGTGAGGAGGGGGGATATCTACGTAAGCTCTGTCATAAGTCTCCCAGTCCCCCTCGTTCCTGGCAGGCAGATCTATTTATAGCTTTTGACGTCACTGGTCTCCTCTGATGGAGCCTCGTCACAGCCGACTACACTGAGCCAGGGGGAGGGTGGGGGTACAAAAAAAAAATGGGTTGGTGGGGGGAGGGGTGGTAGTGTCAACATTGAGGTAAACCCTGCTGCAGCCCAGCCTCTGTCTGCTGTGTCACACCAATCAGGTGTGAGGTGCTGCTGCACATCAATGTGCTGGATTCAGCCTTCCCAATCGCCCCCACCTCCTCCTCCTCCTCATCTCCCTGTCTCTCTCTCTCTCTCTCTCTCTCTCTCTCTCTCTCTCTCTCTCTGCTTCTGTGAATTGGGTCTGTTTCATTCAGCATCAGTGGCCTAATACCTGTCTTTCATTTATCAACCAATGCTATTGCTGGAGTGCTGGAGGCGGGCTGAGCTAAAAATAGACACAGAGGCAACGTCCATTGCTCTGTGGGTGCTCTGTTTTCTATTGTTATAACCAGGGGAGGGGTGGATGGATGCCGTGCATAAGAATAAATCTAATTGATAAAAACACACAAAAAAATGTAATCATCTTACAAAGTATCCTCATAATATTGGCAATTAACAACTATAATGGAAAATCTAAACATAAAACATTCACTTATAATCTAAGAGTAATATAAAATCAGACAAAAGGTTGTTGGTTTGAGGTTTTCAAAGCGCATCAAGGTTGTGTCATCATGTGAGTGAACAGTGCACTCTGCTCCCGGATCAAGTGTAAAAGGAAAAATCTAGCTTGTTTCAAAGGAAATTTGAGGTAAAAGGGCATTTATTGAGTGGATGTTTGCATTTCTGAACCCTGTAATTCATAGCCTGCAGACTGACCTCATCCTGACTGGAAGGATTTCAAAGGATTAAATCAGGGCCAAATCTACTTTGATACTGTTAGAGTGAATCCAGCTGGCAAAAAGGCAAGTTAATGAAAATGCAGCATCTTTCATTTTAATCATACAAATTAAATCTAATTTAAACACTGAGGCTCCTGTATGTTATATACATAGAGGGAAGGTTTTTGTTCAGGGGAACAGGGGTGCCTTTCAATGCAGTGGCTGTGATGGGGTGATAGCAGGAGTGGGGGGGTCGTACGGGTAAGTAGCTCGACTGACGTAACATGTATGAAGTCAGCGTTGACGTCACACAGAGATAGTGGAGGGAAAGGTGCACGAGTGTGTGTTGGATTGCAAAAAGCAAGCAATCATAAGGTCACCTGTTTGAAAAGATTTTTAAAAAATTAATCATTTCAACTAGTAGAATTTTTTTTGTAAATTTTCATGCTGAATTACAATGTGCATATATATCCACTGTGTTTAACACTAGTTTCCATTTATCCTTGTGTCTGTTCTCTGTCATGCTCACTTCATATAGTTTGGGATATTTGTGCTGTGACACACACACACTGTCCTTTCAGGTCCTTAAATTTTGAAGAGACTTTACCTTCAGAGTTTATTATAGTTATTATTATTATTATTATAGTAGTTATAAGTCTTCTCCTTATCTTAACTTGCTCTTTTCTGTCTGCATGTATGTATCCTCAGCAACTGCAGGAGTTGTGTTACTGTATATTAATATCAGATTATTTGGTTATCACAGGATTTTTTGATTCTTGCTGTACATGTTTGCTTTATTTGACCAAATATAACTGTATCACAAAATACGCTACCATTTATAGTATTTGTTTTATTGTGCTTATATCTTATATCTACTATCAAAATTGCTTTATTAACTTGATGGCTGTTGTTGCTCTCAGCAGCAGCTGATGATATTTTAAGCTTCATATTGTGGTATGCAAATTAAGTTTTTTATTATTGTTAGTATTAATAATAATAGCAGCTGCAGTAGTAATTTTTGTAAAAGCAGTAGTTGCAGTGTTAGTTGGAGTCTTAGCTGATTCAAGGACAGAGGATGTCATTGTTGTACAGAGTGTAAATACCACAGAATCAAATTTGTGATCTTGGAATTATAAATAAAAATCTGATTTGAATTGATTTGTTTGAGCTATTAACAGTTAGCAGTAATAGTTGTTCTAGTCACAGCAGCATTAGTGATGTGCTGTTCAAAACAGAAGTGATAATGTAAAGTAGGCTGAACACCACAAATCAATACTTTTAAATTAACACAAAAATACAGTCAGATGTTCAGGTTTATTAACAAGTGAAAATAAAAACCAGTATTTATGTGTTTCTTCTCTCTCTCTCTCTCTCTGTGTAGTTTTGATGTGGAGAATGGCCTGTCAGTGGGTCGCAGTCCACTGGACTCTCAGACTAGCCCGGGTTCTGGTCTGGTACTTCAGGCCAACTTCCCCCACAGTCAGCGCCGCGAGTCATTCCTCTACCGCTCTGACTCAGACTTTGACCTTTCGCCCAAAGCCATGTCCCGCAACTCATCCACTGCCAGCGACCTGTGAGTATTTTAAAGGTGCTACCTGTAACATTTTATCACCAAAAAACCAACCTGGCTTTAGCCTCTATTTTATGTTGCATTTTACGTTGTTGAGTCGGTTTTGTAGCGAAGTCAGCTGGTTTGCTCCTCTGCACTAGAGGTATGCAGTTACTGTTTTGATAACAGCAGATGATGGAAGATTTTAGTGACAATGATGTTTAGATGTGTAAGTTATTTAACAGGGTACAGTCTCAGTGCAGGATACCATCAAATCACTTAAACTCCATGTTGCCTAAGTCACTAATCAGTACTGAATTTCCAGACTTGAATTATTAGCACTTATAATATGATTTTAAAATATATTAAATTGCTGTCACTTTGTCTGAAGAAAAAGTAAGTGGAAAAAAAAACATTCTAATAATGCTTTTTTTTTGCATCTGAAGCATGTAGGCAGCATATACAGCATCAGATCATAGCAATTGAACACTAGTGCTCCTGTAGTGTTAGTGGGGAAACACTTGAATTAATTGTTCATCCATCGATTGTCCTATTTGTAGCCTAAAAACAGCATGTTTGGCATCTGGCTGTAAAGAGGCGTTTGATGGCAGAACTCATATCTACAGTATCAGTATAAACCGCAGAACAGTCAGGTTTAGTTGGGGGCGTCCAACCTATGGTCTTAGATCAGTTTTTTTTCCCAGTTTCTGCTTGTTTATCCAGCTAAAGATTTCTCTGTGCAGCTAGCAGTCTCTTTGAAGCCACTGTGTAAATGGGGCCTCGACCACCAATAGCTGTCGCTCCTTTGTTTTGAAGGGAGGAGGGATTGAAGCACTGGGAAGTCAGTTGGCTACCTCGGTGAGACAAAGTGTGAAGGCTGCTGTCTGTCTGTCTCTTTGGGCTGTGCCATGTTGTCACAAGTCAAACCCCCACCACCCCTGTCACCCACTCCCCAACCTTTTCCTGAACACGACCTGAAAAGCATAACTTGGACACACAACTTCACCACTGCAAGGTTTTTCCTACCAGTTCTAGCAAGCATTTGACAGACGGTGATCTGGTATCACCCACATATGAAGTCAACCCAAAACAGTTCAAACATTGACCATTTTATAATAAGACACTGGAATGACTCTTTTGATATTTTGATCTTGATTTTTCAAACAGTTAAAAACAATACACTTCTTGCTTTTCACTGTTAGCAGAGGCAGTTGTCGCCATAGATTCAGCGTCACAATGTTTGCTGGACAGAGGTGCACAGACTCTTGTGTGTTACCCTGACACTTTTCACTGGCAGCATGGATTTATCCCGAAGTCTGAACTGTTGTGAAGTGCATGACATGACCGAAAAACTTCCAGAGAGCTCTACTTTTCCAAAAGTTGGCTTTCACAGCACCCAGTGCATGAACATTACTCCTCTCCTGCACATAGTTTTAGTTATACAAACATACTGTATCTTGGAGGCCTTCTGCAAGTGAATTACTACTACTAAACTACTAAAAGCATAACTTAATGCAGGTTTATTGAGATCAGTTAAGTTCTACCTCAATGGGTAGATGCATTATCAATAAATGTTTCTTTGCCTGTAACAATTGTCAGGCTTTGTCTTACCTCTTCCCTTTCAACTGGGCTTCAGTTTTACTTAAACATTTTTAAGCACTGGTTCCATGGCTCCACCCACTGAGGTTTTACTGTAATCTGCATCTTTGCCTCTAAGAAACAGTTGTATAACTAAAGAAAATCTCTCATCCTATGTCTAGTGTGATATTTGTGAGACCAACCATGGGTCTCTGCCAACTGTAGCATTCCCCTACAGAACCTATTAAGAATCCTAATCACAACAAATGTATTTGTTGTCATTATTGTGCGTTTCTTTGGTGAAAATTTGAAGCCGTATGGTATTTCCCGTGCCTGTCCGTCCCTTCTCATGTGGTCTTTTCACTGGGTGTCTGTGGTTTTTGCAGGCATGGAGAAGACATGATAGTGACACCATTTGCACAGGTTAGTAGCATTTATACATGCATTTTTATGCAAAGCAATTTTATGAATTGCTAGTTCTGTAAGAGCAGGAGTTTCTAAAATGTTCTGTTTTATTGAGTTGTCATTTCAAAAGGTAATACACAATCTGAACATTGTGGCTTTTTGCTAGCACTGACTTGGGGACAGAAGTACAGAGACTTTTAATACAAGTTATTTATTTGATTCAGCTCAACTCTTAATTGAGAATAAAATCCTGAACACAGAGTTTCAAAATCATGCGCAAACAAGGCAGCCTTTCAGCACCTGGTGCTCTATGTTGTGAAAAATCTGTCGTCAGTGCTAGGATTTAGTGTATGTGTATTTTTTTATGTTGCAAAAAAAGGTGAGAGAATGTTTTCTCACTGATTGTTACTGACTGTTCTCTACTGTATCTGATCTGTAGCAGTGGATATTGGCTTTCAGCAGTGGACACTGTTTTTAGGGGTAGATTACATTCAAATGCACAGTGTTTCAATCAAAACTAATACTGTCTAATTGTAGGTGTGGGTCTCTCCAGACAATCCACATGGCTTCTCATAATTTGAAAAATAAGACATGGTTCTTTTTTCACAGAAAACACCCACACACTCTCTTTGTGCTGAACAGCTTATTCTGAGTCTTTATATGTCTATGCACCCTTCAGCACTGGCCAAAAACACAATCTGTGCACATGTTGTATTTCTAAGCTATTATCAAACATTTAGTTTTTCCCCTACCTGCGCTTTGATGTTTAATAAATTTACCTGAAGATATTTGTTTAAGCGTTTTGTTGTTAACTTTTAGGTTTCTATGACATTTAAGGCCATTAAAACAAATAGCCTAAAATGTCTGTGAGAAAAACTCTACATGTGTATATAAATATAATTTTTGTTCAGGCACACAGAAGCAGAATTTGGTACAGTTGGTACTGTGGTACAATGATGACTGTGAGTTTTCTGTGAAACTTCATCTCAGCATGATGTTATTTCAGATCAGTAAAGTTCTGACAGTGTAAATCTCAAAATGTGCTTCAGGAAAGTCAAGTTTATTTTTTAAACTGGGGGGTGATTTAGAAAAGTGTATCTTAACTCTAAAGGCAGAAGTAATTGTGGGGTTCTTCCATTTCCTAATAATTAGAATAGCATGTCTAATGTGTCTCCACCCGTACTCATACATATCCAACACTCACGGGTTTCCTTTTTTAGGTTCTTGCCAGTCTACGAACAGTGAGAAGTAATGTTGCTGCTCTGACACATCTGCAAGATCGTGTGGGAAGCAAGTAAGAACAAGAAAACAGAGAAGATGACTAACTGGTTGTTTTTTGTTTTTCTTATTTTACTAACACCTCTTCTGTTCCTTGTTCCAGGCGCCCATCAAGCAACAACCAACCTTCTGTGTGTAAGCCATGTCTCGCAGGTCAGAGTTAACAGCTGTGATTTAATACAGGGATGAAAATCTTTTTCTGTGGAAATATTGTTGGAGAGCCTCAGTGTATAGCTGTGTGGCAGCAAACCATCATTTATCTGTCTGGCTGTCAAAACCTCATTGTTTTGTTCCACAGGGATGCTGTCTTTATTGAAGACTAGGTGATATTTAAATTAGGCCTTAGATGAGATATGACATGGTGTATCAGAATGAGTTTATATTTTACTATATTGAAAATCCAGTATAGAACAGAACAGTTTGGTTTTAGTATAATGCTGATTGATACATTCCACAAATCTGCATGAAATATTTTTGGACCTCCAACATCATAGCGTTCAAGCAAGTGGCACCTCCGGTGTGCAAAGTGCAGTGAAGATGGTGATGTTGTTATTATTTAAGGTTAGAGTAGAGTTGTGCTAGCATTTGACCTGTTGTTGTGTGACCACTGATCTTGCAGAGGAGCCTTACCAGAAGCTGGCAGTGGAGACACTGGAAGAGCTGGACTGGTGTTTGGACCAGCTGGAGACGCTACAGACGAGACACTCGGTCAGCGAGATGGCATCCAACAAGGTGAGGACTCCACTTCATACAGACACTCTTTATTGTGTGAAGCTGATCCTGCTTTTACGTAACATCTGTCTTCAAAAAGTATGGGAGTTTTTTCAGAGTTTTTACGGCTCTAAAAGCTCAAATTCACAAAGAGGAGGACGTGTTAGTGCTATAAGGTTATTCAGTCAAGAATGTCTAAGAACCCAAAGAACACAGTCCACAGTTAAGCCCACATCAGTTGTAGACAAAATCAAGCTTTTCTATATCAGTAAGAGATGATAGTATGAGTTATTTGTTTGCTTTATTGAAAAAATATTATATAATCTGTGATGACTGAATTAGGTCTGATTTTGTTTGTCATTACAACAATTACTCATTTTGATCCAGCTGCTTTTAAATATAAATCACATGTTGGTCAGATGCTTTAGGATCAGATGTTAATGTTCATGTGGGTGGAGTGTGTGACTCAGTTGGAGAGTCCACAAACCACAGGGTCAGTGCTTCGATCCCTGGTTCCTTCTGGCCACTGGTTTGTGGCCAAGACACAAGTAGTAGCTCCTTGAATGTAGCAGCGGTCCATCGATATGTCAATGAGGATCAATAAAGTATATCAAATATTTAAATTTCTTAATCATTTATGAGGAGGAAATATAATTTCAGTGTGGACACGACTATGGCTCATGAATGCCATCTCCCTCCAATGAAAGAGTTAATCTCCATCTCATCACTTCCCTCCTTCCTGCTTCTCTCCACCGTCTGGCTGCTACACTCAAACCCCCTCCATCTCCTAGTAAGCCAATCAGATCCCTCTCCTCCACCCAGCCCCTGAAGCGAGACAAATCTGATTGGACTAAGAGGGGGAGACTGCATGTAGGGTCAGAAGAGGGGGGGGGGCTCCTCATAGCCTCTCCTTCCCTCTCTCCCGATTTATGTTTCTCATTGACAGTGTGTAACAGTAGTTGGATGAGAGACTGCAGTCACACCCTGTCTTCCCCCGGTGACAGACCACATCCCCAGCTCACCCTACCCCACCCTTTCCCTCCAATCCCTCCTTACCTCCAGGGCAGTATATGGGACTGTGTGTTTAACTTTTGTTTCCAAGTGGACTTTTTCTGATGTTCAAACGGTCCCTGCTAAATGTGGAGTAGGACTGAGTGTGGAGATTATAGCCCAACATTAAACCAGCGAACTTTTGGATTTTTTTCAACCTCTAACATCAACATGCGTGGGTTGACATGCCTGCATTGGCACTCTGGGTTTGTCTGTGCTGGAGACTCAGACAGGTGAGCCACGGGGAGTGCTGCTGGCTTTCTGTGTTTACATTGGGATCTATCGATTGGCAGTGCTGGCTGAGTGATCCTGCCTGTTGGATATGACTCAGGACTGGGTCTACATGTCTGTCTACATGTATTTTGTGTGTGTGTCTGTGCATATATGTGAAACAAGATATGCATGTTGCTTGCAAGAGAAGCTGTTGTGATTTGTAATGTAAAACAGAAGCTGCGAGCTGTGGCTCATTTTAGGATATGATGCATGTTATTTGTCAGTGTGTGAAGTGGAAGGAAGGAAAACCAGAGGAAAAGCATGACAAAGTGAGCACTTGTGTTGAGAAGCTACAGACAATTTTGGTTATAGCTACAGGATTATGTTTCATGTCAGTGTGTGTTTGTATGTGTGTCCGTGTGTGTGTGTGTGTAACCATTGCAGCATCACTCTCTCTCTCACCAAGATCCCTCCCTCCTCCTTCAGCCACCATGTGCCAGAGCTGTTACATAATCACTGTAGAAGCTACTGCTGCGATAAAACTCAGTGGGAAACCTTAACACTTTTGGGTTTTTTTTTAACTTTTTTGTCATGAAGAACAATGCACAATCCTTAAAACAACAATTTGATATATTAGAGTTTGTCTTCTTGTATTTTAGCAAACATAACAGTAAAAGTACATTTCATATTGAATGAATTATTTTCTCCTTATGTTCATTTTTAAAGCTAAACTCATGCATTTTCAAACCAAAGTAAAGATGACAGACTATTTAGTGTTCTGTTTAAAAACCTTTCAAAATGTAAAAAATGGCATAAACACAGTAACAAGAATGTAAATTTACTGAGCAGTATGTCTCAGCATTAGAATATGCACATGGATGGATTCTAATCATAACATAAGTTAATTTATGGAGCACCTTTCACAAATGAACATCACAAGGTGCTGCAAACTTTGGGCACAGACAGGTAAAAGGCCCACCTCCCTTCCTATAGCCTATAGGACCACCAGAGTAAAAGAGACACAAAACAACTGCAAATGAAGCTTGTTTGCTTTTGGTTGTCTCTTCCTGGTCATTTTTCAGCTGTGGTCATTTGGTGTATTTTTGGACATTTTTTATCTCTTTGTTTGTTTGATTGTTGTACATGTCTTTGTGGTCATGTGGTGTCTTTTAACAGAGCTTTTTACACAAGAAATATCAACAGTCAAGTTTTAGCGATGTACAGTAAAACACATTGTAATTTATTGAAAACCATATTATAGTTTTCACCTGTGTTTTACCATCATTTCATTGCACACACTGCATTAACATACTACATACAGTATTGTGTTGCATTGTATTGAGTTTTGATTGATTTTGTTTGACATTGCAGGTAATTCTGCACTTGTCTTACATATTCATAACAGAAAGTCCTTGAAAGTCCTTTATGTTGAAATGAAGCATGTGCATTAAAAATAAAAATAATCACGGCAAGACAAGACATTTAAAAGCAAGATTCAGGGAACAGGGAACTCAAAAGATAAAAATTTCTCTATAAGAGAGTTTCTAAAGGATGATTTGCACCATCTGACAGCAGATAGTAGAAAGAAAAATCACTCACATTGGTACTCACAGAGGTAAAGAAAGCACAGGTAATATGGAAAACTTGGTCTTATAGTAGTTTGCAGAACCACAGTGCAAATTGTCTCCTCATTGAGCTCAAGTGCTTACGCTTATCTAAAGATATCACAATTCATTTCACCGTGTGCTTAAAAATACTACTGCATGTGTTTATCGGTGGTGTATTTGCACTAACCGCATTTTCTTCGGCTGTGTCCACAGTTTAAGAGGATGCTGAATCGCGAGCTGACGCAGCTATCAGAGACAAGCCGCTCAGGGAATCAGGTGTCAGAGTTCATTGCCAGCACCTTCCTAGGTGAGTTTTAACAACGGAGGAAAACAAATGAATGAATGTTGAAGAAAGTGGGGTGCTGCTCACTGAAGGCCTCAGTGTTAATAATTAAAATGCTGAGTAATTTTTTTTTTTGATGGAAACATACACTGATGCAGCCTGCATTCAAAAAGTTATGATTGATTGTTGTTGTTGCAACTGTTTCATGCTTTTTCATGATGCTGTTGAATTATATTGGGTTATAATAAGAGGTGTTTCTAAGTCCATCAAAAGTAAAAGGGGTGGATAATAAAATATCTTTAAATATTATTTAGCATTAATTTCATGTTATACTGTCACCATCATGTCATCATGTCAGACTGGACTGCTCTGCTGTCAGTATGTGTTGTATGAATATTGCACTATACTGATCTTTAAGATACTGTATGTGAATGTTAACATGACATGCAACATGTTTTATATGAGATTTTAGAGGAAAAATACATACAAAGAACGAGAGATCAATTTTCCAAATAAAGACAAAAGGAGGAGAGAAGGATTCAAGGAATTAAAAAATGATGACATAGAAGAGGAAATTTAAAAAAAGATAAAGATACATAATTTTTTCAGAAAGGAGGTTGTTTTTGAAGGAAAGGAGAAGAATTTATAACAGAACAGGGAGAGGTTTTTATAAATATTTAAGAGGGTTTAAATGAGAAGAACAGAAGGAATATGCTTTAAATTGAAAATATGAAGACAGCATGTTTCTAAGGGAGAGAAAGGAGGAGAGGACTGTGTCAACAGTGACAGATGGTGAAGGTGAGGATTTTTCCCTCCCTAAACGAGAAGGAGGCGCGGCGACAGACAGCATTCCCGGACACATTGTGTGGCGTTGTCGTAGCAACAGGGTGCAATATTATCACACGGCGTGTTGCATCAATAGGAGGCTCAGTCTTCAACAGCCCCGCCGGCAGGATGGAGGTTCAGCCGAAGGAGGATGAAGCTTTCAGCTGGATGTTGTCTTGATATGAGTGCCTCAGCATCAATTCCAGCTTTGTTTCGAAATGAACACTGTGGTTTTGGGGGTGAGGAAGAGGAGGCACTGTGAGAGAGGTGAGAGAGGCCAGACAGCCTCATGTGATGCTGCCACTCAGGTCGCTCTGCATCCTTATGGTGGTGTGTGCTTAGTGTTCAAGCAGTCGTTGCTACGGGGCCTATAAATATACGTGGATGGAAAATACTGAGTGTGGTGTGTGGACGTGAGGTAAAACAGGCTGTCTGTGATGTCAAAAACGGATGAGTCATTTTCAACATATCCGTGTCTGCTGGGACAGCACCTTTGTGTCAACAAATCGTGTGGAGGTTACGTTGATACTGTCACTGGAAACCATGTTTTGGTAATTTCTATATTTTTTTAATCTCCAACCTATAAATGTGATGAAGCCTTTTCAAACAAGAGATGCTTTGAGTGCTTTGTCATTAAGCTCAAAATCACGCTGAGCTCCTGGAAAGCCGACAGGTTATTCCCATTATCTTCAGCTTTCTACTGTTGATTTTCTGCACACATATTCATATACATTTTTATGTATATGCACCTTGTTGTTGCTCTAGCAGTATAGCTATATACTGCAATAGTGGACAATTATGTTCCTGTTTGTTCTATGTTCTTACCCCAGTTGAAAGGATGTAAAATATACTAGCTTCAGATTAGCTCTGATTAATTGGTGTGAAGTAAGTCCCTCGCTGACAGCTTGTGATTTTATTCATGTTGGCCTCCTCAACGTGTCAGTGTTTTGAGGTAGATTGGTTTCATGTTAATACACTTCTCATGTGATTTATCTTCAGTAATGCATGTGTTTAAGAGTTTTATTTTAAATTATACCAAACTTTCTCGTAGTGGAAATAGGCATGGTAAAGTATTACTATAGCAGTACCTAAATTTACTTATATAGCAGTGTACCATGTGTAGCAGATGTAGTAACAGTTGTGATACAGTTATAGTTCTAGTAGTTCAGTAGTGGTAGTAGTAACCCCTCATTTTAAACATGAAAATCTCTTAATGGACTCATGTTAACATGTTTCAAAAAAGTTTTTGGCTTCAAACGAAGCTGCACAAGTGTTAAATTGCCTCAAGCTAAACCATTGTGTCAGCTGGGTCTGAAGACTACACATGAAAAAAAAGTTGAAAAGCAGTGAACTCCTCATCTCTGCTTAAGTCCAGTGGATTGAGGTTTTATTAGCGATTGCAAGCATAACACACACAATTCTCTGGCTGAGATCTGTGTGTGTTATACTTGTGGTCAAATTACATTGTGGGTAATGTAGGCATAGAAGAAGAAAGTAGACAACCAAACAGAAATCTTCCTTTGGTTCTGCTGCATCAATTATAATTTTTCTCTCAATCGTGAATTGTAGTGTTTTCCGAGTTCAATGCTGCACTGATGGAGTACTCTTAAAATTGTGCAACGAGTAGTTGTAGTATCAGTAGTGGAAGTCACTAATTATAATATTTGCAGTGTTAGCAGTACTTGGACCAGCAGTAGTACAGTAATTGTACTTTCAGAATATTTTAGGATTAATACGATTTTCACAGTACAATAGTAGAATAATAGTACAAGAACCTTGAGGGGCAGATTTTTACCACAGACTTTAACTCCTTAGAAGAAAGTCCAAATCAGTACCAGGTGGTACAGATGTACCAAAGAAGACTCAAAGATATAATTGCTGCCAAAGGGCCTTCTATAAAGTACTGAATTAAGATTCTAAATACTTGATTTTTATTATTTTGCAAAAAAGTAGTAGTAATGATATAGTAGTGCTTGTAGTAATAGTTGATAGTAGCAGAATTTTTGGTAGTAGCAATGGTAGGAGAGACAGGAGCCATAGTACTAATAGAATCGGAGTCTCTTCAACTCACAGTGCAAAAGATAGTGTGTATATGAATGTGTTCTTAACAGTATTCGTCCACGTCTGTGTGTTCACATTGCAGAGAAACAACATGACGTGGAGATCTTGTCTCCACCTTCTAAGGAGAAGGAGAAGAAGAAGAGGCCAATGTCACAGATCAGCGGTGTGAAAAAAGCCACACAGAGTCCCAGCTTAGCACCTGCCTGCATCCCTCGCTTCGGAGTCACCACGCCACATGAAAGCATGCTGGCCAAGGTGGGTTCACACACACTAACTCAAAGACTTATCCACATACACAAAACACAGTGTCTTATAGATGTCTGTTGTACCTCTCCAGGAAATCGAGGACATTAATCGTTGGGGTCTGGATATTTTCAAGATAGCAGAATTTTCCGGAAACCGTCCTCTGACGGTGATGATGTACTCTGTCTTCCAGGTAGGAGGCAGCTCAGCTAGAAATATAATCACCATGGATAAGAATACATTATACATACATTATAAATGTTTTTAAAAGTCAGTTTTCACATGAGATTCTATAAAGTTACTGTTAAGGATTGTAGATGTATCAGTGAAATCTAAATAAAAGATTAAAACAAAAAAATGTAGTGATAAAGGAGTGAAAAATACTGTAATGTGAGTTTGATTTGGCTGAGTTTTTTGTGTTCCTTTCCATCCTGCCAGGAGCGAGACCTTTTGAAAACCTTTAAGATCCCAGTTGACACCTTCATCACCTTCATGATGACTTTGGAGGATCACTACCATGCTGATGTAGCTTATCACAACAACATCCATGCAGCTGACGTGGTGCAGTCCACTCATGTTCTTCTGTCCACACCTGCTTTAGAGGTGAGCTGTTGTTGTTGTGGTAGCTCCAGGGCTTTTGTTCCAGGAAAGACACTTAGTTTGCGTACAAGTTTGTAACAAAATAAATTCTGTGTAATATTTTGAATGAATGTGTTTTCTCGTCTTTGTTTGTCCCAGGCGGTGTTCACAGACCTGGAGATCATGGCTGCTCTGTTCGCCAGTGCCATCCATGACGTCGACCACCCTGGAGTCACCAACCAGTTCCTAATAAACACCAGTAAGTTCCTCTCTCCGTCTGTCCACATCTGCCACCACAGGTTTGGTCTAAACAAGTATACACAATATATTAAGATTCTTAATTCAATTCAATTCAAAAAACTTTATTTGTCCCCGAGGGGCAATTTGAGGCACGTAGAGCAGTGTTGCACAAACACAGAACTAAACAGTAGAGAATCAAATAAAAATAAAATAAAAAATATAATACAAAATAAAATAATAAAATAGTTATCAAAATATACATAAGGTGCAAGATTGCTGATGGGCATACGAAGAGTAACAAGGAAAACATGGAATAATCATGTTAGATGTAATCATGTTAGACATAAGCTAGTTTTAAAAATATCTAGCAGTTGATTTGCACTTTGCAGGTCTATTTTTACTTGAGCTGACATTATATTTATGTAATGACAATGTTTCGTATTACTGATGTTAATATTATTATTATTATGTATTTTATGTGTGTCTTGTTTTTGCCTATTATTTTAATCTTTTCTTTTGCTGTGAAGCACTTTGTGTGTGTCTGATCTAGAAAGGTGGTACATAAATAAACTTTACTTACTTCTTTACATATCTGCAGGTTCGGAGTTGGCGTTGATGTACAATGATTCTTCAGTGCTAGAGAACCACCACCTCGCTGTGGGCTTCAAACTGCTCCAAGAGGAGAACTGTGACATCTTCCAAAACCTCAGCAAGAAACAGAGAGACTCCCTCCGCAAGATGGTGATCGACATGGTGAGACTGCTGCACGGTTTACATGACATATCAGCATCCTTTTCTATCTGTACCGTGCCTGAACTGAAATTTCACCATGCACTATGCAAAGGAAAGTGGTAACACATGGGTTGAAGAATGCACAGAAAAATCTTAACTGCATGTTCTAATTGTAGTTGTTCTAGCTTGTGTGTGGTAAGTTTTAATTTCATGACATGAAAATAAAAGATACAGTATAACCCTGGTGAGTTACAGTGGTTGTTGAGCCTGTCGTTAATATTCACATCGGAGTTCTTCTCTGGAACCGAAATGTTTAGTATTTAAAAGGAAAACCTGAAGACAGTGATCTTGTGCCATTCTGTTAGAAATCAGACTGAGGCATAGAACAGGAGTGCTGCAGTCTAATGCAAGGACAGTTACTGTAAGTGTGAATTGTCACTCATCTCACACAATTTCAAAGAAACAAAGCATGTATATCAGTTCCAGTTCCATAATGGTCCGATAACCATTAAATGTCTACCCCGTAAGCCACAATTGTCTGTAGAAATATAAGAAAAGAGAGCATGTTTACATGTAATCTTATTGAGTAACTGACGATTCGTTGTATCCTTGTTTGTGTGGTTGATGTCCTCTTTAGGTGCTGGCCACAGATATGTCCAAACACATGAACTTCTTGGCAGACATGAAGACTATGGTGGAGACTAAGAAGGTGACCAGTCTGGGAGTCCTGCTACTAGACAACTACTCTGACCGCATCCAGGTGAGAGAGCCTATCAGAATTTACACACTAAATACTATGTAGTACTTGTTATGTAAATTAGCAAAATCGTGACTCATCAGCGTTCACAATCATGTAAAGGTCATTACATACAGTATGAAGAACAGACACAAAAGTTTAATTCTGAACATATTGCAGTAATAATGGTGGCATTTCAGAGCCATTAATCTGTTATCATGTCATGTTTGTGAGCGGTGAACAGCACACTGTAGGTCTCAGACATTCATAGCAGTGTGTTTCCACATTAACTTGTTGATTCATACACAACGAATTGAACAGCTGTTTGCATCTTCCACCCGGACGTTTGTGTGAAAGTGCTGCTGTCTGCTGGATAAACAGTGGTCACTGCATCTGAGCTGAAGTATTGTATAGTGTGGCCTTGTTGTGGTACTGACAGAACAATCATTTCAGTACCAACTAAATACAACTATTATTACAGAATTCTGAGTTAAGAGCATTGATTTGCAGTGAACGCCGTTGAAAGCGTGTTTCTAGTCAGCTGTTTCCATTTATTCCATTATTGATCACACATGTTTTTTTATTTGGTCTGAATTTTAAACCAGAAAAAGGAAAAATAAATGTGTCTCTTTCCTGGCATAGCAACTATTTTGATAATCAATTAGTAATTTTGGTCATTTTATAAGAAAAAGTGCCATTAAAGCCCCTCAAATTATGATTCACATCTTTCTGTGTGTTATATCTTTCTAAACAAAACAAAACATCTGAAGTCAGCACTTTAGACTCTGACTTTACTCTTTAGACTCTAACTTTCTGACCAAACTCTTAATCGATTACTCAAGAAAATAATCAGCAGTTAAATTAATAATGAAAATAATCATTAATTGCAGTGTGGTGTTGGTGAGTGTTGGATGGATGTGGTGAGGATGCTCTTGATTATGGCTTGGTAGAACTCTCTGCGGACTTCAGGGCCAATGTTCATCGTGAATCACCAGCAGAGTCTGATTGAGTGTATCTCCTCCAGGTTCTGCAGAACATGGTCCACTGTGCCGACCTCAGCAACCCAACCAAACCCCTAGAGCTGTACCGGCAGTGGACGGACCGCATCATGGTAGAGTTCTTCACCCAGGGAGACCGGGAGCGGGACAAGGGCATGGAGATCAGTCCCATGTGTGACAAACACAACGCCTCCATAGAGAAGAGCCAGGTAACACTCACTGACACACAGAGATGTGAAGGGAAATGGAGATACAGTGCATGATAGGAAAAGGGAAAATGTAAAAATATGGAATATGCAGCTTATGAAGTTCTAGGCAAACACCGGAAGCCCTTAAAACAACAAATGCTAATTTTAATAAATTTAAAATTACATTTTACTTAGTTAACATGTTCCTTTTTTGTTTGTTTTAGTAATCAGTCCACTATAGAATTTTTCATTTTGCTTTGCTAGTAGTGACTTTTCAGGACCGTCAGTCCATAAATCATTTTCCCGATAGTGTTGTGGAGAGTCAAGGTGCTTTTTGTTCTTCAGGTGGATGAAAATATTATCTAAATGGTAAAGTACAGTGGAGGGAGCATCATGGACAGTTTTTCATTGTGTAGTGGAAAATAAATGCCCAACTTTTAAGCTATTTATAAAATAGGTTCAGAAATGAATATCTACCTTTTGGATGGACCCATAGTCATAGCCCAGACCTCATTCCAATAGCAATAGTGTGCAGTGACCTCAAGAAAGTTGTTCACACCAAACATCTTAAGAATATGTTGAGCTAAAGCAGTTCTGTGATGAAGAATGGTCCAAAATTCTTCCTGAACATTGAATGGGTCTAATGCACAGCTACAGGAAGTGTTAGTTATTAAATCCAAGCATTCACTTACTTTTTCAACAGGAATTTTAAATATTTAAGCAGTCTGTTCAATAAAGACATAAATATTATAATTGTTGTGTTTTTAGCTTAAGCACGTTGTGTTTGCCCATACTTAGATAAAGATGAGATCTCATTAATGTACAAAACCAGGTCATTCCAAAGGGTTCACATACTTTATCCTGCCTCTGAAAGTTTTTATCTTTACACACATTTATATCAACCTAAATTTTCTCAGTCTATATTTTTTATATCTCCTTGCTGTCATAATTATTTGTTCAAGAAAGTCATTATTAATTTTTGATGTCCAGGTGGGGTTCATCGACTACATTGTTCATCCTTTGTGGGAAACCTGGGCAGACTTGGTGCACCCTGATGCCCAAGACATCCTGGACACACTGGAGGACAACAGGGAGTGGTACCAGAGTATGATCCCTCGCAGCCCTGAGCCACCCAGCCCTGAGGAGCACCATCCTGAGGTGGGGCCAGGAGGAGGCACTGTGGGAGCAGGAGCTATCCTTTCAGGAGGGGGAGGTGGAGGAGACAAGTTCCAGTTTGAACTAACATTGGAGGA
Source organism: Sandelia bainsii (assembly GCA_032362345.1). Classification (NCBI taxonomy): domain Eukaryota; kingdom Metazoa; phylum Chordata; class Actinopteri; order Anabantiformes; family Anabantidae; genus Sandelia; species Sandelia bainsii. The sequence goes on along the minus strand of JAUMHL010000021.1, from coordinate 17,724,224 downwards.
AGAGGAAGAAGATGACGAAGAAGGAGATTCTGACCTGGAGAGCCCCCTAGAGGAGGATTCCCAATCAGGTGGGGAGCGGCACCGGGACTCCTCGCTGTCTCCGGACCCCAACAGCAGCAGCAGGTACCGTCCCCCCTCACCTCTCCCGCCTCGGACCCTGAGTCTGGCTGCCATGTCTGTGCGGAGCCCCCATCCCCATAGGACGCTGGCCTCCCCAGTGCAAGAGGGCGCAGACAGGGACAGAGAACTGAGCCAGGAGGGTGATGGGGTGGCCTGTCTGCGTTTGGGCACGTAACAACCAGCACTACCTGCCCCGCCTGAGAGACACAAGTGCTGGGTGTAGGGAGACGGAGGCAGGGCCTTTACCAATAATGTCTGTAAAATCACCACAGTCCCTTTACACTGGAGACACTGTCTCTGGCGAACAGAGGGACATTCTCCCTCTGTTTTATTTTATTTTTCAGCAAGAAGAATTGTTTTAGCCTCTCTTTGAATGCCTCATAGGCCTTTGTGTCCCGTCCTGCTTTGTTGTAGCTTCAGTTCAGATTGTCCCAGACAAAGCCTGCTGGATTTTTCCTGGGAAGAAGAGTGGACCCAACGTGTGATACTCTAAGAAGAACAAAAGGTAAAGGAAATGTCTTCCTCCAAAATAACAGTTTGTGACACTCGAACATGAACAGAGAGAGAGGATTGTGGTGGTTTGACAGTCTTTTCTCTTTTATTTTGCACCATAGTTTTAGTTTATATGAAATTATCGAGTCTATTTGGAATAAGTGAGTATGATTTCTTTGTTTGAGAATGATGTGAGAGACGAATCATTTTACCAAATACAGGATATAGGTGAGCAACGAGAAAATCAATGGACTTAAACCTCAGGGTATGAAGAGAAACAAAAATCTAATGTAGCACGAATGTAGTGGGTACCCCTGACATGACCCCTAACCCAAACTGTCTTTCCTGTTTGATTTACCTCCTAACCAGAGACAAACTGAGTATTTGTTCAGTGTGTGTCTCTACATTTAATTAAAACCCTTTAATAGAAAATTTGGCAACTGAAGCAATCAAATAATATGTATTTAAACCAGCTTGTAGCACCACTGAGATAGAAGACTGTAGTCTCACCTGTTAAAAATACAAAAGACACCATCTGTATAATTAGTTTGAGCTTTATTTTTTTACCTGAGATAATGTTAAATGGTGTCATTGTTTTAGGTTTTGATTTTCAAACTGTTCTTTGTTGTAGATTTGCTGGTCTCGTCTGTGTTTATGCGCTTAAAAAGCATTTTCTATCAGGGTGCCTCCAGTCCGCAGTAGCACTTTACCGTCTCTGCCGTTCAGCTCTTCTATTCAGTCACGCAAAGGGCTTCACCCACTGTAGGCCTACTGATCACACAAACACAGTACAGGACACCTGATGCCAGGCACCAAAAGGCAGGACAGGAAAGTAACTAACCAGCTATCATGTACCGATGTATAAACTGAGGATCCAAAATGTCACCAAAATGTGTAACCTTTGGGTGGTCAGCTATTACTGAATTATAAGACTCTATCTGTGTTTTGTGAAGCATCAGAGTCACTAAACGCTGCAACATTTGCAGTGTCTAAAAGTTATGCGTTTTTTCACTGTAAAAAATACAAGTAAGCGACCAATAATCCATTCATTAGCAAATACAGAAATGATCATCTCCAAAGCAGGGCTGCTCCTTCTTCTCTGTGGATTGAAAACCCTGTGCCTCCTGCCTTTTCAGAGTCTTAATTTTAAAGTCTCTTTCAGAACTTGTGAACCTGGTGCTGTTAGTTGATTATAATTGGGCCCCATTTCTGTTTGATTAGCCCTATTTACAAATTGTCATGTGGGCAACATTTTTAAATTTACATCCAATCTGCTATACAGTCTAACACGTAGTAGCTTCTGGCAGCATTGATAAGCCCATGTTGATTTATTGTGAAAACCATGGTTGTGTGGTTCAGTTAGTTTCGGGAAAAAATTTGCTTGAATACTCATTCTATGAGCCCTTAAAATGAAACTACTAGATTGGTTTTAAGCTTTAATTTATATTTTGACACTCTCACAATTCAAATGTTAAACCTCAGCTACACGTAAAAACATGGTGTTATGTTAAAGTAATAATCCAGTGATTTAGTTTTGCACTTTGATAACGATGGGAGATTTTCAGAATTAAGAGAAAAAAGATCAGAATTAAAGCAGCAGCGGCTTAAATATCCCAACACTTCAACAACACTAGATACTACTTGGTAAAACAAGGCAAATTTATTTGTAGAGCACAATTCACACCATAGTGCAACTCAAAAACGTTCACATGTAAGGATCTTCCAAAATGACCAGTGTTACTTTTCCGTCCTGCCGACAGGTACTACAGTAGAGCAGGGAGCACAGTTTCTAGCAGATGAATTGCCTGTACGTAAAAAAGCTAATTGTTCCATCAGGATTTCAATTTTAGTTAGTTGTTAGTGCTCGACTTGGATTACGGTGTGCCATAAGTGTTGAAAACACACAAACACCTGCCAGCCTATGATGCTGTACATTTTTACACTAGAGATTTTAACCTGATGATTGTATCAAAGTCATCAACTTTATAGTGTTAGTTTTTACGAATGATAAATGTTAACTGTATTTAAAGCAGACAATTTAATAGATTTTGTGCAACATAGGATCAGTCTGTTCGGCCCTTTCCTAGATCAGATAGTTGAGACTTGAGAATGTATGTAGTTTCAGGAGTTTCATGACTCTTTCTGTACCAAGTTCAGTCTAGAGCAGTGTTTGTCGCTGTCACTGAGGTAGAAAGACCAGGGAGTAAACAAGCACTACACAAGATATGATGCACTTCCTGGTCAGGCAGTCGTAGAAACACTAGTCTATAACAGTATTTCATTAACTCAGCTAGTAAGCTTTATCTAAGCCTTACATGTGGTAGGAGAGGTCAGAGCCTGGTGTTAAAGGACCATTACGCTGTTTTTAACATGCCAAGCCTTGTTTGACTCACTTATACCTTGAGATGTTTCAGAGGTTCCTTCAGAGTTCTGGAAAATTTGACAAATAAGCAAATGCCTTACTGCCAGGCCTGGAAATGTTTTATAGGGAATCAGAATAAGTTTATACACATTTTAGTTATGTTAGTTTTAGCTTCATAAAAATTATTTTGAGTTGATCCAAACTGTTTTAAAGTCATCAGCACATAAACGAGTTTTCTCCTGACAGCTGAAATCTTTTGGTCCTGTCCACTTATTTCACATATTAAATCTTATTTGTTGTGAAAGTAAACAAATGATTATCAATAAAATATGTGACTAGCACACAAAAAGTAACCACAGATGCCATCACGTGATGAAAATGTCACATAAACCTCAGCAGCTTCAGCTTTTTGCCTCATCAGCAGCAGAGCATTTATTTTGGTTATTCAGACTTTACCTCTAGCACCATCATCTGGCCAGAAAGCCAGATCCTACCAGGCACATTGCTGCTGTGTGAACACTTTGTGGCCTTTGTCTTGAACCTTACAGTTTTTTTACCTGCACTATGGGTAAAACTTAAAAAAACAGCAAAGGCATTTTGCTTTTATTTTTGTTTTGTTTTGGATGCTGTATTGTGCAATAAAACATTGCTGTTTGGCCAGGCTTTAAACTTTTAGTTTTCTCTTTTTATAAGTAGAAAACACATTTCACCAAGATAGTCCATACTGTGAAAATGAATCTATGTTTAATAAAAAGGAGCTCAAACACCAGTAAGTCAGACATTAAACCTTTTAAAAACATGTCTTTATCCAGGCAGGCATCCAACAATGGAGAAAGACAAACCATTATTCATCTTTTACAACCTTTAGATTCATTGAACCATCTAAGCTACGTTGTACAATTTATGTCAAAGAAGAAGTAAACTTTTGTCTAAACAAAATTCTGTGCCTCCCACTCTGTGACAGCTATAACACAGCAGTGACCCAAGTCTGTTGTAAACACCATCTGTTAACTGTCTGTCCTGCAGTACAGAGAGTGGTATTTTTCCAGTTAATATGGGATAGCACTTGGTAGTTTGTACAGACAGTGACGGGCAACACGCCTCAATAGAACAGCAAAGTACTTCAGACAGATTTAGTGTAGATTTAGTTCAGTGTAGCATTTTCATCAAGTGTTTGTGAATTTTTCAGACGCACCAGCAGTCTTCAGTCTGCTTAATGAAGTAGTTTGTAGAAATCTGAGGTGTTATGCTGGCATGTTAAATTCAGCACTGTGGCTCTTTAGCAACATCAGTGCCATACAGTGTTAAATGTGTTGACGACAATTGACCATTAATGTTCATGTTGTCTTGTTTTCTCAGCCTCTGTCGTGCAAATTATATTTATTCTTCAAAATGTGTCTGTCGAGACAAAGTACTGTAACATAGGACATTTGACTTTATGTTCTGGAGCCTAAAAATCAACTATCTATACATCTGCCACTCCAATGTTTTTGTCAAAGAAAATAATTATATTTTTGTTTCTTATTTTAAACCAAAAGAGTCTCTGGAGTTCAGGGTGTTTTAAGTGGAAAATGCCAATAAATTATATGGAAATTTATAAAGTAAACTGACTGTTTTTATTATTTCTTTGTTTATCACATTTACACTATGATTATATTTCAATTGGATTAATGTCAAATTTATTTCACTTTCAAATCTGTTCACTAAGTCCCATCCAAGCAAAAAAGGCACATAAAATGCTGCCTTTAGTACTTTTTTTTTTTTAGATGCTTGCTTTGACATTTTAACATTTAACATTTTGTTGTTTTCAGCAGAAGCTTCTGTCCAGTCTGACCGGGGCTCCAGTGCAGGCTGGAGGCTTCACCCCCTGTAGACGTAAAACACACACAGTGTTACAGTCACATTCAAGTCACACAGAATTAGTAGGAAAAAAACATAAATGTAGCAGAGAGGAGTAGAAGGAGGTTCTTCACCTTGTAAAGTTGGCAAACCAAGTGGTAAAGGGACGACATCGCCTTGTCCTCGTTCTCTTCTGTATATTCCTGCAATAGAACAGTTAGATTTTTAGTCCCACACAATTTTTAGTAACTACAAGATGTCAGATGTACCATTTTCTTCAGTTTTGACTAAGGATAACTCCATAGGCCGAACAGCTTAGTGTTTCTGTCAGCTGAAGATCACGACCCATTTACCTCTGTCGCAAATACATGACACAAACTGTTTATACCATCTGATCCGGAAATGCATACCTCTCAGAAAGCAGGCTTCTGCTCTGTACCCAGAGTTAAGAAGGAGTCAGCTGCCATTTTAAATCCAAACTTAAAACTCATCTATAGATGAGTTTTAAGGATGAGTTTTGAAGGTTTAGGCATATATGCCTAAACCTTCAATTAGGGGCTAATGCTTATTTATTTCATGGCTTGTACCTGTTACTATTCCTTGGCCAGTGGGTCGGATTCAGTTACCATGTAGCTATTAAACCTAGTAAATCCAATATAGTCTAAGTTGTCCCCTGACGACTTTATTGTACTGTTATTTCTGAAAATAATTGGACATCTATAAACCTCTGTTTTGTCTCTCAAGCGCATGAGAGTCCAGGTTGTTTGCCTATTTCTCTCTCATTCACTATCCTCCTCCCCATCATGTCTTTCATTCACACCCTCTGCACTGGACCATTAGATGTCCTGGGACCACTCTTCTTCTCCTGGCTGTCGTGCCTCAGTCCAGATGGATTAGATCTGGATCTTTGTCCCTAGGAGTCTCAGCTTCTACCTGTCTCTCTTCTCTCTTTTGTTTCCTGTTGTCCCGTCTCTTCTCTTCCGTGTGTTTGTTCCTTCTTCAGATGTGTGAGCAATGTGTCTGAGTTCTGCCTCTTGTGTGTTTGTGTAGTCTTTCCAGTTCTTCACTGTGGAGAACAGGTCACGTAGTTCCAGTCGTCTCTGCTGGCATCGCCTGGAAGTTGGTTGACATCCTCCCTGATCTTATTCTTCAAAAATGTTCAAAAATATAATCTATCTACATAAACTCTATACATAAGACCTAATCCTGAAAAAAAAATCTTCTGATCACCAGTTACACAAATTGTGTAAATGTGTGACTTAAGACAATACTAATAAGACATAATATGTGGACATTGATTCTAGTTGACAAGTTGATTCTAATGCAGGGAAGACAGCAGGAGATAAGGGATTAGACATAGCTGATAAATGCAGGGGGAGCAAAATGAATCCAGCGTTGACATAAGTTAATAAGTAAGGTCAGAAATTAACAAATCAAAAGGGACAGTAGCAGCAACAAGAACTAATGAAAAGCCAAAATACCTCCCCTAGTTTCCTGCATGACTCACCAGAGAAATTAAAACACCAGAGATCTTTGATTTACAAGGATCTCAGTGTCAACATTAGAGTGGAAAAACAGTATGAGGTGTAGGCTGAAGATGACCAGCAGACCAGTCGTTGATGGGAGGTAGATGAAATACTTTGGACAGCAGCTGCAGTAGCAGCACCTATCATAAAGGAATGAATAATTCTAATAATGTGGATTGCTTTTAATGAGGACTCGCTCATTAGAAGAGCGAAAGCATGAAGAAAGTCTTTCTGAATGAGCTGTTGATAAGTATTGTTAGTCCCGAGTGCCATCAGTGTTTTACCCCATTGAATGTGACCCAGGGGATGTGTGTGTGAGCAGGGTTCAGAGCTCTGGTCATCACAGCATTGGCATGCATCAGTCGGTATCCCAGACCTCCCTTCACACAGGAGTTAACACTGGACCAGGAAACAGAGGGAGCGTAGAGCTCGAGGCACTGAAACATCAGGACAGAACCACAATCAACAATAAATATTAATTATTTTACTGTGTTTGAGGATTTTATCAGTTTTTAAAGCTTTGCAAAAATTCCTAAACTCTGCAGTCACTGTCAATTTTCCTGTTCTCTGTGGAGGATGTAGATAGATGTGTGCAATGTCTTCCTTCTGATATGCTCACTTGTAAATAATCTGATTTAGATGTGCAACAATTAGCTGATAAATCAATCCACAGACAATGAATCTGAATTATTTTGTTAATTAATTATTTGAAATCACATTTAAGAAGACCACATAAATTATCAGGTTCCAGTTGGTTTGAATATTTAAAATTCAGAAATGTATAATTTATTATTAATAGAGCATTAAAGGTTGTTGTTTAGACAAAGCAAGACATCTGAAGATATCCACTGTAGAGTTTTAACATTATAGAATGATTAATTAAATATCCTATTTGCGCATTCATTTATAATGGAAATTTTAGTTACAGGGCTCTTTGTTTTAAATTTTGTTAAACTTTAAGATACATTTAATCATCAACCCCCAAGTACTTTAATAATCAAGTCTATTTTAATAAAGCTCTGATTAGACTGAACACTAAAGTTTTTTCACAATGTGAAGTTACACAAAGCTATGCAAATACTCCCAGGCAAGAAAAGAAAAAAAGACAGTTTAGTCTGTACATACTTACAGGTTCTACAGCGTTGACAATATCTGCGGCAGACTCAATACAGTAGATAATGTGAATTGCAGAGTGTCCAGTCAAATGGATGATACAGGCCTGAGGACCACATTTAATCTAAAGTCATCATGTTTTTTAATTATTAAAATGTTACAGCAGTACAGCACAAATGCAAACCTCAATCATGTTTCCTCTGCATTCAGGCTCTCCGTGGTTACAGGTGAAAGGAGAATTTGCTGACAGGAGCTCCTAAAACAGCAATATGAGTCTTCTAAGCAGACATGCGATGGTTTTTCATTCTGTACTAAATTCCTGTCAATTCTTACAATAACATCAAATCTTTTCTCCATTTTCACAGTGCATTAACAGATGTTGAAGATCGGCATACCTTAGCATTCCCATAGGGAACAAGGGTGACAGTCATGATGTCCTGCAGCATTGTCCAGGTGGGGAAGAGCTGCTGGGACATGAAGACTCTGCAGGCTGGACACAAACTCTCATAGTAGAGAGTGACAGATAGAGGAGCAACCGTTTGGTTTGGTCTGATAGCATTCACCTCCATACACTGCTTTTGAACCTACAGAAGACCCAAAAAGCACAGGACTATGATGTGTTTTATTCTCTAAAATGCTAATCTGTTGCTGTAACACTGTTGCCTAGTGCTTGCTCAAGTGGGATTGTTGGGTTTTCTACAAATATTCTATGTATATATATTTTGTGTAAGGTCCTAAAACCTTACACTGTAAAGTGCCTTGAGATGACTGATGTTGTGATTTGGCGCTATACAAATAAAATTGAATTGAATTGAATTGAATTAATCAACAATAGTTGCACCTTCCTCTCAATTTTATACCTGCAGAAAACATTTGTTGTTGTGTTGCATCAAAATATGTTCAAATATAAGTTCATAAAAGACATTCTTCTTATGTCTGCTAAGCTAAGACATGCCTTGATAATATGTGGTTAACATGCATCATCTTCACTTATTTTATAGTTTGGTGAACACACTTCCATTCCAACATCACTTCCATTCAGGACAATACCAAAGTTATTTGGGGATAAAGACACAGATTTAAGTACATTTTTTTCCTGTTGAACTACACATAATTTGTCAATTAAAACAAGATAAGAAACTTTGTAGTTCTGTTTGTGTTTGACCCAAGCTGCTCTACTAGTCACATGAAGAACCATGGGTATTCAATTTCTGAAGCCTGACTCTCATTTAAGCTCAGTTCAGGAAAACTATGAACTCCACTGAACTCAATCTTTCATGTTTTGAGGCAATAATGCTCAAGGATAATTAAAATTATATATAATTAACATTATCTCAATACTTTCCCTCTCTATCTTTCCCCATACATAAAGAAAAAAAATTATTTCAGATATATTCTAGGACTTCAGATAACAGCTCTCACTAGAATAAAAATATTTAAAACAAGGAAATATGCTTCAAATAAGCTATTTGTCTGAATTATCCCTTTATTTCAGAATGATTATAGCAGTATAAAAGCTCTTAAGCCACAACGAGTGAGTGACCCACGTTGTGTTGATTGCTGGTAATGTTATAAATGTGAAGATGAATATGAGTTTTAAAATAAATTGCAATAGCTCTTTAAATAGACTGTTGATATTATGTTTATTCTACTCACCTTACACTCAATTGCTATTTCCAGCGATCGACACCACTGAGATGGAGGATAACGACAGGCTGGTTTGGGATGAGACATCCCGAAACTTATCTTGTTAGTACAGATAAGTAAAAACACAGCTAACAGTCCTGACAGCTTCATGTTTGACACTGAGGGGAGAAGTCTGAAGCTGCTCCCCCTCACCTGGTGTGACTGACTGCCGCTGCCTTCAGGGACGCTCGGACACTCCAGCGTCTGGCTACGTGAAGACAAGAAAAACGACGATAAATAATACCTGGATGTTTGCAACTGTGATTAATTATAGCAGTCTAATCACAGGCTTAAAATTGGATGGGGGAGGGATTAATAAATGCTCAGAAGATTTGGGATAATCAATCCTTCGTCTAAAATGCTGAGTTCCTCTGGTAAGTGGTCTCCCTCTAGTGGTCCCAAATGTGTAGAAAGGTGTCTACAACAATGTACTATTTCTAGTATTTCTAGTCTGCTATGTGTATTTTAACCCTCAACTGTACAGACCATAGACTGAATAAAAAGCCTTTTTTTTTCTCTTTTTATCCTATATATACAATCTATGTCATTATTTTAAATGTGAAAAGCACAGCCTTATGGGAACGCTAACATGAAGAAGTGGTTGTTTTGTCCCTGTAAAAACGACAAAGACTTGCAATGTACAGGCCAGTAAAAATGTAGATGCCAATTTCAGATTAAACTATAAACATAAAGACCCTATTATTATTTTTAAGCTTCTCAGAAAAAGATGAAAAGACATAATTTCGGTAAAAAGTGTTAAGGAGAAATGAGCTGTTGGGCAAAAAATAGGCGCCATCTTGGATTTGGTCTTCGTCAGTTGGGTTTTAGTGAGTTCAGAAACACTCCGGTTTAACAAGTTTGGAGTTTGCCCAAACGTCTGAAATCCACGTGAAAGCTTTCTAACTGTTTTTGAGAACATCGTAAACTTTAAGGTTGGACACTGTTGGAGCTAACGTTAGCTACATAAGAAAATGTTCAGAAACGTTATTGTTAACGGTGGAAATCAGGGATGGCTCTGAAACATGTTAGCTAAGTTAGCCATCACAGAAAGTAGCCGCTGCCATCGGACGACGCAGATCTCGGAATAACAACGGAGAAGGAGGACGTGGACACGGCTACTTCACGAAGACACAAATGACAGGAGGTAAACTAGCTGATTGACAACTTAACAGTTTGAATCTGCTGTCAGATACAGTGCTGTTACACAGTCAACAAAGTAGCCTTTTATCCATGAATATGTGATTTTTATTAAATGACTGTAACACTGTCACTTAACGTTACTTTCCATTAGCGGCTGGGATATTGAGCCTTACCTCTACATCTGTAATTGGGGACATCAACACCCTGAACTAGCTGGCTGTTAAATGACCTGCTGAGCTCCAGGCACCAAAGGGATATTCTTTTATTATCTCCATGAAAGTGACCTTCTAAAGGTAAGACTCCTTCCATTAACTCTGTTGTGTACTGTATTTCGGTTTGTGTTCATGCAAGGTTTTCTGTGAAGTGAAGCAGCAGTTGTTGCAGATGCTGAAGTAGAGGTGGACTACAGCAACAATTTAGGCTCAATCTTTTACAGTTTCACAATTTACCTTAATGTGAAAACGATGATTCCCACCAGAGATTTTTCCTCCATAACACGTAGACATCAAAGGAGCCATTTTCAGTTTTATGTATGTTTTATTTATGTTTACATGATCTACACCTCAATACCTACCCAGTCAGTCTCTGTTTAGAGCAAGGATTTATTATGAGAACTGGATGCTGGTGTGGATTATTGCCCCAATTAATTCCTATAAATGTTTCTCATTTTCACATTGTTAAAAAAATAAATAAATTCCTGATTGCTTCTACGTTTTTGGGCCCATAAAGCATGTGTACTAGTGATCTCTTCTACTCACACCTCTTGGCACCCTGCACACATGAGTGGGAATGATCCTAATTAATTCAACCCTACAGCTCTTCTAGACTTTTCAAGAGATGTCATCAAAGATATCAATAAAAATAGTTAATTCACGGGGTTTATGATCAGGAAAATGTATTTACAATAGCTTTTGCAATTATTTTTTATGGTAAAATTACTTTTTCGGCCAATGTGTGTCATGCGATCAATGAGGAAGTTGCAATACTGCTGCTGGCCGCTATACCAAAATTGATTCACTGCCGAGCGCAGATCCAGGCTATGTTTAGACAGTAGAATGTGTGGTCATATGTATGGTCGCATGACTTTCCAGTGTACAGTATTATTATTATTATGTTGCCATCGCAAGTCACAATATTGTCAACAATAATTGCAGTATGACATTTTCACCAAATCGTGCAGCCCTAGTACGCATCTAAACAAATCCTTACACCAGCAGTAGCTCAGTGAATGTTTCAGTAAATTGTCACAGTAGTGGGTAAAAATAAATACATCAGTAAATCTAAGTATTGAAATAAATCAAATTATGAAATAATACTCACAAATCGAAACTCGAACTCAAATCATACTCTGAAATTTATTTTGGGATCTGAAAGTGCATACATGAAGTAGGTAAAGTCAGGTTTACTCCAACAAAAAATGTTTTGAACCATCAATTTTCTTCACACATGACTCCTAAAAGAAACACAAGCTATTTTAATGCCTGATAAAACACAAAAACTTGAATGTCACTGCATAATAAATACAATAAATAAACATTTATCTTAACAGTATTTTCTCACAGCAGTAGACTAATAACTAAGGGCAGCTAACTGCTTTTCATCAAAGAAGACACAATGGAAAAAAATGAGTTGCAGAAACATAATTTTAACAGGGACTCTGGTGAATGTGATTTAGAGACAAGTAGAGGTATTTGATCATATCCACAGTTCAAAGTGAAACAAACATTTCTAAATGTACAAGTCTTGGATTTCAGACATTTAATAAACTTTATAATGAACATATTTTAACTCGAGGTGAAATGGAAAATAAAACATATCACTCACAAAATATGGTGTTTTATTCTCAGCAAATGTTTGTACTAGATTCCATTGTGTTGTGGCATGGAATAAAGATAAAGATATATATTGAATCACAGAAATGTGTTGTAAATACAAATATCAGTTGCCAACCAGCCTCCCTCATCTTAACACTACCTATAACTACACCAAATGAATACTAGATGATAATAATAATAACATAATAATCTTTATAGATCACTTTTTAAAACTTGCATTGGAAATTGCTTCACATGAGCAATAATACACAGTGGATATACAACCATGTAACCATTACAACATAACACAACAAACCTACATAACCAGTTCCTTCATTTAACCACCACTAACCTTGAAATGAAAAAAATATATATAACAACCTATTCACCAGGTGTTTTTGAGCATTAAGTTCAAGCAGTTTAAATTTGCTATTTTAGCTATTCAAGTTTGGCAAGTAAAACACTTTAATAAGGTTGTCCTTATGGTTAAAAAGAATAGAAGTAAATTACTGAAATCTAGATCAGACATGTCTGATTGTCTGATGTCTGTCATGACATAGTAATCCACCACCCTGGCTTTCAAACCTCTACCCTGCTTCTTTACTTGTGTTGTGGTGCACTACCTCCTGCGTTGATTCTGCACTTTGGCATTGATGTAAATAAGAACGAAATTCCTAGGAAGTAGTGAAATAATCTCTTTCCATGAATTAAACCTAGTATCACTTCCACTAACTACCATCATCATTACATTACACCCAGTGGTGTAACGAGTCTAAAACCAAGACCAAAACCGTGGGGCACTCAGCCACAACCTTGTATTGTGATACCAGTTGGAACCATTATACAGTCCCAACCCAGTATCACCACTGCATCCTGTCACTTACACAGCTACCAACAAACAAGGTATGATTCCTCATTATGTTATTAATGTAACAAAACTTATTTTTAATTCCAGAGTTAACACTATTACACATGTAAATCACAAAACTAGAAAATCTCTTCTTAAGGCATCCAACAAAGTTGTTTAAAATTAATCAAAGGTTTGTAGCTCTTCTTACAACACCACTTGGGCTTATTTAATTTTCCATGCCACAAATCCATGGAATCTAGCACAGTTTCAACCAGCATTAGAGATTTGCTCAGGAGGAACAACAAATCTTGTTGATTTGCTGTCAGTATGCTAGTTAATTGACAAATTAATATCTTTTTCTAAAAATAAAGGTTATCTGTAATCTGTTTTTTTCTGGCATCTAGTCATAAACATGGCATTTATCAAGTTGAAAGGTCAGCAGGCTAGCTAAATAGCTTACCAAATAGCTAGTGCTTAGGTATGTAAGTATATAAATAGATGTGGAAGTAAACCTTCAACCTCCTTTGACAGACAAATAATAGTATTTGCTGTTGCTAATTCTATAAATATACAACAGCGTATTTACTGTATATTTGTAATGGCTGTTAAAACACTAGTAGGTAATTAAGAATGCCTTTGTTGGACAGACAAGTCCTTAATGATTTTTTACAAAACTCTGAAACCAAATTCCAAACCAAATGATTGCACCTGAAGTTTCTTGACATAACACAGCATGTATTATGTGAAAAACCTGCAGCTGGAAATATATCAAGACACATATTTTATAATATAAGACAGACTGTTTTTCTACAAAATTGTAATCATTTTAAAACGTGTTTTCAGTATCTTTTGATTTCGTTTTCATTTGCACCGTAAAAAAACACTAAAGAGACAGTGACAACAAAAAAGACCAAACTGTGCACAAACAATGAAAAATGCCAAGATGTCTGACTTTACACAGCTAAATAGTATTAAGAGGTCAGCTCATTAAAGATTAAAACTTATTTTAGTGCCTTATCAAAGCTCTGACATATTGATCTCATCAGCATCTTCTCCACATTTAGCACCACCACATGTCCACCTGCTTCAGTACCAGAGTGGATATTTGCAAAGACTTCACATGAGATACTTGTGTGCAAATACTATGCTTTAAATCTAAACCCCAAAGAGCAGTGGTGTAGTCTCTTTGTGCACATATATGCTGTATACCTTTTCTTTTTTTTTCTTATTTAAAAAAATAACGGAGTAATGTTTGTTAGTATTCACAACATTAAGCAAATATTTTTTTTCAAGTTATGTGCTTAATTCAACACTAAATTAATATAGTCAATGTGCAAAAAATTAAGATGCTTACATTTTGCTTTCATACACCCATGGTGGACCCTATATGCCTTACATAATAGTGATTTTGACCTCGTATTTACCTGTATAGCAGGAAACTACGAGATTTAAAAAAAAACCAACATTATTATAAACGTCCTATGAGGCAGGAAATTCAGGTCAACACATATGAAGGCAGAGGAGTTTGATGACAGTATGTGAGTTATGTCACTAAATTGACAATTTGCTAAGTAGACTACACCACTGTGACTAATTTCTACACACAGGAGTGTAGTACTCTATGCCCATTAGCACTACAAAACTCCAAGAACAGGTGACCAAAAAAAAACAAAAACTGATTCTAGTTTTAAAGAGTAACTACACACAAGTTAAAAGAACTGCTTTCACTGTCATGTAGGGTTTGTGACACTTGCACAGTTTGTGCAATGCAGTGCTTGACATTTTACTAGTGTGCAACACTGTACTCTAGAGCGATGTGCTCACAAGCACAACAGAGCTATCCAACGTAAAAGCTTTTCTATTGCATTTCCAAAAGATGTCACAGCACTGCCAATACTGCATGAGTGACTTGATCTCAAGGACGTGCATATAAGGAAAATTACAGCAATGAGTGCCTAGCACCAAGGATAAAAAAAGCAACAAAACAATTTGGAATCTCACAGAATAACCGATCAAAGAAAGGTAATAAAAGTAAAAGTAAGTTTATAGCTGTGATGAACTTACTGTACTAGAACCAGTATCAAAACAGTACCCAGTCTTAATGCCAACCTATAGATACCTAGATAATTTGTTAAATGACAGCATGCAAAATCAAATTACAATAATATTACACTGCCACAAAGTTGAAAATTGGACAGTTTTTCAGTTTCCTTTCATGAAAATAAATGTTACAAAACTGCAAACAAGCACAACATGCATCAAGCATGTTTTTGAGTAACAACAGCTAAGAGAGAAGTGCATTTAAAGTGTTCTATTAAACAGCAAAAAATACATACAGAAAAATCAAATTATTGTGATAAAAGCGGTGACAAAGTAAAATGAACATTAACAGGCAAACTGACGCTATATTACAGGACTACTGTATTTTCTTCTGTAAAAATAGTTTGAATGATTCACTGTAACCCACAAGCACTACTTCATCTTCACTGACAAAGTGCACTCTCAGAGGATTCCCTGTTACCTGTGTATAGCTGGAAGGACCTGAATAGGCTGAAATGTAAACAATTATCATTTCAGTGTGAGATATTTATCATTAAAGATGTATTTTAAACATTTTGAATATACCTCACAATTAAGGAGAAGAAAACCTATGTTCTTCTTCTGGGTGCCATCAAGTGAATTCTATTCAAATTATTTAATAATAATGATGATGATGAAAATAATGATGACAAACTTTAATGATCCACTTGGGGAAACTTTAATGTAATCACATTTCATGGTATTGTACGCTATTTGGTCCATCATAGCTGGAATTATACCATGTTAGTTGGTAACTACTTAGCTAGTAAAGCTAACTAACATGCCTGCAACATTTAAAGTTATGGTGATAAATTTGCATCTATATTGAACTGTGGTCAATCATATAGGTTGTTATATGTTGAAGTAACACTAGCTCATTTTAAATATTATATTTACTTTATTTTGATGTACATTTTAAGCCTCTGTCTTTACTTTTTCCATATGGACACTTAACCATCTTGCTAGAATTAAATGATTAATGATGATAACTTCAACAGCATTATAATTATGAGCTGTTTTCTTTTGCAATAAGATTTGTATTAAATAACTTCACGTATGTTTTAAACACCAGAGATGTGTATATATATATATATGTCTTCTCTTTCTAAGTGTGATGTAAATTCATTGTGGCAAACAGATCTGTTTGACTCACTTCTACAATATTATTAAATTTAGTTTTTTCAATACAATCCTTAAAATTAGTAATTTCTAGGAAAGGTACTGCTTTCAGTAATAATACCCTCCTTAAGGGTACTAATGCCATTGTAGGTTTGTATCCTGCTAAACATAAAGTTCAGTTTCATTTCTTAGAAAATTATTGTCTACAAGAGAAATATGATGGCTGGAACAGAATCAATTAAAGGCACTTTTAAACTACTTCATATAGAACTGGGGTGCTGGAAGAGCACTGAGAGAGAGTCTGACTCATCAAGGACAAACCTGAACAATTTGGATACCTCAAATATATCTAGGAAAATGTGTTTTGGTGGTTGATATTCCATAAATGAACTCACAGAAATGCTTCCAGTAACTGCCTCTGCCGTATATCTGCTGCTTTGCAGTAATCATCTGTTCATATATTACTAACACCTTAAATTGTTAATGAGTGAGCTTATAGCAACAACTATATTATACAAACATTACTTTGATTGTCATATTTTATGAAGTAGAAACAATTTAGTCATGAGAAACCTGTAAAATGTGCAGAATGAAGACATGATTTGAGTTTAATTATTGCTGAGTGCCTAAACTCCTGTTAAAACACCAATGTAAACACTGAAAAAAAATCACAATGTCTGCAAGAAAATAACTTATATTCCTAATAAAGAAAAAAAAAGGCATTCAGCCAACAACATCCACATGTGAAATTGTTACAGTGCATTCTCACAAATCTCTAGCTCTGATGTCTGTGCCTCTGTGTATTCTTGTTTTGAATAAAGTGCTCATGTGTCTCTTCAACTTCAGCATTACCCATAATGAACATGTACTGGGTAGTGCAGAGTCCCACCCTGAGGTCAGTTTTCTTATTTGTTTCTACCTGAAACACTGCTACCGCACTTACTATATGGATTTTAAGATATGTATCATAAGGAGGGTTACAACAAATTCACTTTTTCAAAGCTTAAAAAGTGAATTTTGTTTGGAGCACTGAGTGTTGACTGATGTCAGGCGTAGCACGATTGACAGCATTAATTTGGGCCATTGGTCAGAAATATTTTAGAGATGTTTGAGGTATGGTATAAGGCAAGAGTGGCCAAATATAGAGACAAGGACTTATAAAACTTGATATTTACCTTCTTAAATATTTATGATTTCTTGTGCTTGCCCTTAAAAAATAAAGACATGTGCTTAAACATTTATTTCTAGATGAGTGGATAATATTCATCAATACCTCTTTTTATATATACAAAAAACAGGAAACTAAATCCTATGTTGAATTCTAAAAATGCAAAGGAACTAGAACTAATCAACCATAAATCTACTTTGGTGACTTGTAATCAGTTCCAAGTATCTTTATCTCTAATGTTTTTTTGTTTTTGTGACATCATAGCAGTGTTAGGTCTATTTGGATTTGGATGTCTCTATCTTAGCACTAAAACAGTTCTACCTCAGTCCTCAGTGCGTAGAGAAGCTTTGGGAAAGCGCCAGGGTGCTGTGCTGGTGTATCTCAGCTGGGCTACTGGCTGAGAGCGGGCCAGGCTAAGGTTACATTCAGCTGCTGGTTGTGTTGGACAAGGGATGTGTGTCGATAATGGAGAACCAGCTCTCTCAGGGATGAGTACAGGTTGTAGGGTTCAGCAAAGCCATATCCTGTGGACGTCCTGTTGATCACACAATGCTTCACATCTCCATCCACACTGCACAAGTGGAAAACATTTTCAAGAAAATATAATAATTACAATAATATTGGCGGTAATGGTGGTGGTGATATTGATGATACTGTCTTGTATTTGTGAATAGATGAAATACCTAAAATATGCAGATATCCAGATACTCACACAACAGAGCAGGCAAAGGAGCCTCTCTGAGTCTGACTGTCTCTGATTAGGAATGTCCCGTCCCTCTTTCCCCTCAGTAGCTCTTCTGCCTCCTTCCGTCTCATACCACCAACATACCAGCTCCTCTCCTCCTGATGTGCATCATCAGCCAGGGTGTATGGGCTAAAGGACAATGGGGAGGTGGTAGGTTTAGAGTAATGAAAAAAAAAATATTTTTAAGCATGTAACAATTACATGCATCACAGCAGTCACCAGTTATCCCTTATCTGACTTATTGGGAGAAATTATTCTGTCATAATGGAACACTGTGAGTTCATACTTACTCCTCTTCTTCATTTTTTATACCCAGCCAGTCATTTATTTGAGTCTGCCTAGTGCCTTGCTGTGTGAGCCATCTAAAACATGGATACACATACAGAACATACTGTAAATTGTAGCTCCTTGGCTCCTGAATCTTTTGATCACAATAAGACCAAAAACCTTATCTGCATTCTAGAAAATGAGATCCTGAAGATATAAACGTACAGCAGGTATTGATCTCTGATTTTCCTGAGCTGCACAAGGTCAGGCTTCAGGCTGTTTATTTTCTTGTCAACTTCCATATGAGCCAGCGCCTTATTCCTGAGCTCTTCCTCCAGCTTTTTCTTGCTGTTATGGATCTCCTCCACCTTAGACTGCATTTCTTCTGGGTTACTTTGAATCAGGCAGCAGGAAAAGGAAGAATTTCAGTAACAATTTAAATTCTTTTTTTAAAGTTAAGTTTAAGTTCTTTTTTTAAACAACATTGGTTGTTGTATGGAAACATACTTGTCAGTCTCTGTGCTGTTGTCTAATTTGAGGAACATGTCAATGTATTCCTTGCTGTAGTGCTCTTGCGTTTCACACTCCTCCTCAAAGATCCGAATTATTTCACTGAAAGCTTCAATGGCTGTTCGTTTGCTCTGCAGGTCCTGGGGAGGAAAAGAAGCAAATTGTTACTTTTCAGTTCAATTTTACACAGTCTGTACATTCAAAACTGTGTTGTGATATAGCAGTCAAGAGTAAAATATCTTCTTAGAAGATATAGCTTTTACCTAATAAGACCACACAATTGCTTAATAAAAAGTGTCAGTGGTTGGGATGCTGTTATACCTGGGAGGTTTGATTAAACTCCTCAAACAGGCGGTCATACTCTTTGCTCTTCTCTTTGAATTGATCCTGAAATATCCTCAGCTGTTCTCCGACTGCATCTGTGTCAACTTCCATCACAACCTGCTGTTGTACCAACAAGAATGTAAAAGATATTTATGTTTTATATAGCATAAATGTGGCACATTTTTTAAGAAATTTGGCAAAAGAAAATTCTGTATTTTCATCTACTGGTGTTATGCAAATATTAGAATTTTTTGAAGTTCCTTTTTTCTGTATAATTCACTATGTTATCTGCATCATAGCTCCAATATTGCAGTCTGGCAGTCTGAAGTATGTATATGAGGGAGGGTTATACAGTTTGTTAGGTATCTTTACCAATTGTGTTCTGGTAAATTGTGATATTGTTTTAGGAATAATTTATTGTGCCGTAGTGCCAGTCAAACCTTGAACCAAAAACAATATAGAAACATGATTGAATAGAATTTTATTTGCTTATTCAAGGAACATAACTATATACATTTGATATGGATCTAACTAGCTAGCTGACTGACAAGTATGTATGTTGTGTTCCCCATTTTATGATGATTCTAGTCTGACCTACAGTGCTGTGAAGAAGTATTGGCCCCCTTCCTGATATTTTTTGATCATCAAACAGATTTTAATATTACATAAAGATAACCCGAGGAAATACAAAATGCTTTTTTTAAATGCTGATTTGATTTATTAAGGGAAAAAATCTGTTCAAATCTGCCTGGCCCTATGTGAAAAAGTAACTGTGCCCTAAACCTAATATCTGGTTGTGCCACCCTTGGTGGCAAAAACTGCAATCAAGCGTTGCTATAACTTGCAATGAGTCTTTTATATCGCTGTGAGGACTTTTTCAATAATAATATAATTGATACTTTATTAATCCCCTTGGAAAAATTTGTGTGGCCACCAATGGTTCGGGGTCCAGTGTTTTGTCCAGGGACACCAACCCTGGGATTCGTAGATGACAGCCCTACCAACAGCATCACAGTTGCCCCGTTCTTTTGAGAATTGTTTTATTCAACCACATTGAAGGTTTGTCATGCTTTAGCATCTCACTCCAAAACCTTAATTTTTTTTTTCATTTATTATGTCAAGTCGTCCAGGTCCTGAAGCCCCAGACAATCATACTGTCATCACCATGTTTGACTGTTTGTATGATGATCTTTTTTATGAAATTTTGTGTTAGTTTTAGAGATGTAACGGGATTCACAGATTCCAGTAAGTTCAACCTTTGTCTCATCAGTCCTCAAAATATTGGGGATATTCAAGATGTTTTTTTGGCAAATGTGAGATGAACCTTTGTGTTCTTTTTGGTCAGCACTGGCTTTCACCTTGGAACTCTTGCCATTTTTGGCAAGTCTCCTTTTGTATTGTTAAATTATGAACACTGACCTTAACTGAGGCAAGTGAGGCCTGCAGTTCTCTAGATGATGTCTGGGGTTCTTTTATGACCTCCTGCATGAGTAATTTTGATAGGGAAGGTTCACCATTCGTCCAGGTTTTCTCCATTTGTGCATAATGACTCTCAACGTGGTTGGATGATACATGTCAGTAACTTTGTTTCTTCTCTGTTCTTAAATTTCTTTAGATTGCAGCATGTGTTGCTTTTTGAGATCTTTTAGCGTACTTCACTTTGTCAGACAGCTTCTATTTAAATGATTTCTTGATTCAGCAGCTGTGGCAGTAATCATGCCTGGGTGTGACAAGTGAAATGGAACTCAGCTTTCCAAAAAATGTGGTTAGCCAGAGTTCATTCATGATTTAGTAAGAATGGGGCAAGTACTTTTTCACACAAGGCCAGGCAGGTTTGGATAGCTTTTTCCCTAATTAAATGAAATCGTCATTACTGCATTTTGTAATTACTCGGGCTTTCTTTGTGTAATATTAAATCTAGTTTTATTATCTGTATAATTTAAGTGTGCCAATCGTGCAAAAATAAAAAATGGGGCAAAAACTTTTTCACAGCAGTTAAAATGTTATTTTAACTCCTGAAAATGTAGACAGCATCCTTGCAGTGAACTGTTCTTTTCTTTCCGTGTCTAGTTTTGATGCAGACAAAAGCACATATTGACCAACAAAATGTACAATGTTACAATAAAGTGAAGCAAAATATAAGAATGATAATTATTTTTTATACTTTTTAACTATATTTATACTTACTTTGTACAGCAGGTGCAAAGTAACAACAGTTCAAAATATTCTGTAAGATAAGACAACACACATATGACAGCTGGAGGTGAGAACCCACCTGCTGGTGTTTGGATATGGGATAGAGTAGTTGTGTGTCCAGTTTAGAGTTGTACTGGGCTAGTGACTTGTTCTGGTAATACTGGATTAGGTCCACCACAGAGGGAAAGGTCAGTGGTTCAGAAAAACCATACCTCCCCCCATGATGGAAAATCTTTATCAGTCTGTTGGAGCCATCTTTTCTGTAAAAGTCAAAGAATAACTGTTGCAAAAAATTGCCACAAATAGTAAAACATGTATTGTACTGGCCTAACCCCAGAACTGTTAGTAGTTTTATTTACTGTATGAGTTAATTCTGAAGGCCCTGTATAATTTTCAGTTTTCTGTGTAATTTTCAGTCTTCACTTTGACAGTCACTGTCATTGTACTTAAACATTAAAAAATGTGGAGCTTAGCTAAAATTGCATCAAGTAGATCTAATTTTCTCCTGCCATCATTGGGCCTGTTTACATGCACACTAAAAATCTGATCATTATCCGATTTCTGCAGTTATCAGATTATAAAGTGATCATGTAAACAGCATAATCTGATGGGCTTTATCAGATAATGGCAATCATCTGATTATGAGAAATTATTGGATAAACACACCTGGATTTCTCCTCAACACTCCAATGTCTTTGTGTATGTATACCTGTTAATCTGATTTAGTTCAGTTTTTTACACCTGCGCATGTGTAAAAAGAAAAAAAAAAAGTATAAAATGGTAGTCACATTGTAAGCGTAAGACAACAAACAGGGCAGCTGCCCTATATGAAAGCCATCCATCGTTTTCTCCTCGTGGAGTATAAACAAAGGACAGCAGCAGCGTGTAGCCTATTAGCTCCCACATTAGGACAGCTAATGCTAAGATCATAGGCGTTGCCATGTTCACAAGACAAGACTGGATGTTTTGGAAAAAAAACAGGAAGTCTGAGTCACTTACATCACTACGTTCTTACGTAAGAAATCCAATCATGGACTGAAACATGTAAACCAGGGTTTTTCAATTGTCGCATTTCTGAAGTGCATCTGATTACTCCCTGTTATCAGATTTTTATGGTCATGTACACGGGCCCATTGATTCATTACATTACATTATGCCTCCTGTCGTATCTTTTGGGACAGGAGGTACAATATAATTGACTAGCATGGATATCCCAAAAAAGGTTATTCAGTGGCAACTGAATAACTTTTTCTTTTAACCTTGACAACTTATTCAGTGGCAACTGGACTTGTTTTAGTTTCACCTTCCATTCCAGAAGACTTTCTCAATTCTGGAAAATTGAGAAAGCCTTCTGGAATGAAAGGTGAAACATCTTTCAGGAGCTAAAACAAGTCCAGTTGCCACTGAATAACCTTTTTTGGGATAACCATGACCTGGATGACTGAGAATCTTGATCAGATGACTAGCATGGATGTTTTTCTTCTCACCCACTAAGATGTAACAGTCATCTTATGGTAAATCAGGTTTATCTTAAGTTAAATATTGTGGCTAGTAAAATTTTAAGTGGTCTGCAACTTTGACCTCTGTCTGGTAACTTTAAAAGGAGTGATCCAAAAATCTTGGAGGGGTGGGGTGGATTAGAACATGACTGGGATCCCATGGGTCCTGCAGGACTCATCCCAAATGTTCTGGGTGTGGGATATATTTACTCTCATGTGGTCAGGAGTAGACAGCCAGCATCACACTGGCTAGATGTATTTT
Source organism: Sandelia bainsii (assembly GCA_032362345.1). Taxonomy (NCBI): domain Eukaryota; kingdom Metazoa; phylum Chordata; class Actinopteri; order Anabantiformes; family Anabantidae; genus Sandelia; species Sandelia bainsii. Next base: position 17,701,113 of record JAUMHL010000021.1, on the reverse strand, counting down.
CATATATTAAAATCTGTCACATCTATTGCAAGGCATAACTGTTTATGTGCTTTTTCTTTCATTGCATTGAATTGAATTGAATTGTCTCATCTCTAAAACCTCCCTGCACAGACCTCTTCTTGGATGCTATCATCGAACCAACACAGTGTCACCTCTCAGTCCAAATTAGTAATGGCTACAAAATGAAAGTTGCACGTCAGCAGCCTTTTTTCCTCTCTTACTGTCTGCACAGGATCTTTTTAGCCGAAGAATTTGTGTTCTCTCAGAAAAGACAGATTTTTAACTTTTACAGCCCGTTACGCTTTATATGGACAGCAAATTGGAAGAATATAGAATTGAAGAAGGGCATTGAGTCACAGCTTTATAAAGCAAAGCACACGTTTAAGGTGTAAGAAAGACAGTGTAGACAGCATTGCTTAAAGTGAGTATGTCTGTTCCTTCAGACAGATGTGAGATGGATGACTGGAAATTTCTACTGTGTAGACGGGGTGTTATGTTGCTGACCACTGGAGTCTGCGCCAAACTCTAATCAACAAAGCTTTATATCTGAAACCTGGTCTCTCCTGATTCAACTATTATTAGACAGAAACCAGGAAACATATAAAGTTACGTATTAAAACCCGTAAATCTACATTTAGATTTTGAAACCAGGAAAAAATAATTGACCTCTGACCACATGTATTCAGTTTAGGCAAGCATATCCCATGAAACACAGACCGCTGATAACTGTAATATTAGCATCTCAAATACTGACACTCAGGCAGTGTTTTGCAACCCTGAACTAGTGGTACCTGATAAAATATAGCCGTCAGTTAAGTTTATATGTGATGTCTGTGAAGATTCTCAGTCATCCTGGTCATGGTTATCCCAAAAAAGGTTCAGTGGCAACTGGAGTTTATTTTAGTTTATATGTGATGTACACATGAAAGTAGTGTGTATGCTAAGTGCATTGTCAATTATTGTGTTTTTACCCCATTAGCTGAATACACAACACATAACTTTAAAAAGTATTTACCTTAGTGTGAGAGTGTATTCCCCTTTATTCTTACTGGAAGCGTCTCGAACGAGGAAAGTGCCATCAGGAGTGTTTCTCATCATCTCATTTACTTCCTCTCTAGTCAATGCAAAAAGGATGTTTCAAAACAGTTCATGTAGGTTTGACGAAAACTGTTTACAAACGAGTTTCAAAAGCCTAAAACTTGAAATATTGAAAGAATTGCCATTAGTGCACATTTTACAGAAATTTTCTTAAATGACAACAGTAACAGTAAGATATTAGCAGGTGATAATCAAACACCACATGGAAATGGTCAGTACCTTGAAATGTTTCCCCAGTACCACTCTGCATCAGCCAGCTGGTTGACATCAGCATTGGAGTCACATACCGCCATAGTTTTGGTTGTGTTGTGCATCGGTTGAATTGCTGATAAGAGATGCAATACAGCATTAGGTCACAAAAACAGAAATACACATTTAAGTCTGCAGAAGAGATATGTTTTTAAAATCAGAATATGAGATTACAAAGTATATTTTTAAATTTTTTAAACATTACTTAAATAGTTTTTTTGCTTTGAAAAGGCCTTTTGCTTCAACTCATTCTTAAGTATGGAAAAACTCCATCATAATCTCCATCTTTATATACTTTTTTCACCATTATATAGCAATCATCATTGTGTTGACTGTCACCAAAGAAAGAAGAAGTAAAAGCATTGTCCAGGTTAACGTCCCTCAAAACAGATCATTTCTACAGTTCAACTTTTGATTTAAAAAATGGCAAAGCTACGAATCAGATTGGCAGAAATAGAAATATGAAGCCATAAAAATATGAATACTTGCATTTGGAATAAAAACTAATGCATTATATGCCAACAAGTATTCTATAAGAGCACATTGTTTGTTTTATAAAGTATTTAAATGTTTTACAAAGGACCTGTTGCACTTTCTAACAAGCAGAACAAAGAGATGTTAAAGAGTACCTCTTTCCTTGGCAATGTTGATTGTTAGGGCAGGAAACGCTTCATGATCAACAAGGGAAGAAGGGTCCTGCAGGAACGCTGTTAAGGTATGAGACTGAGCCTCCCTGTCGTTCTGGCCCATCTCAAGCTCCAAGAACTCTGAAACATCAACCGAACAACGACCCAGTGTTACTCCTGATTTCACTAGAGGCCAGTATATATTTTGTGGCTGTTCAGCACACACTGCTGGCCCACTGACAAGAGCTCTAGAGGGAGATATCGTTGTGTTGCTTAGTCTTGCACCATGTGGGAGACTCTGTCCAGACTAGTCTGTTGACAGGTGACACTGTCTGACTGCCTAAAATACCAGAACTGGCACTCCTCAACGCTCAGGCACACTCAGCCAGACTCAGTGCTGCATAGTGCTCGACCTCGCCTTGCCTCGCCTCGCCTCGCCTAACAAACAGCAGCTGTCTACAGAGAGATTCCATGTTGGCTTGAAGGACTGGAGCTGATGTACCACTCAGTGTGTTTGCGTTTATTGTCCTTGTGTGTGTGGCATGTAAGCAGGGTAAGGGGAGAACCTGTCTGTCAGGCATTTCCTGAAAGCATCACATTTGTTGAATTGTTTGTTTACCAGTCTGTGTATGTGTCTATGGACACATGCGCTCATACATGTGTGTAGTCAGGGGCAAGCTGTTAGCAGTTGATGTAAATCATCCCTTCAGCACTTGTGAGAGCATGCCTGGATTTGCATTAAATCGCTGTTGCAGGGAGAGCTGTATGTTAGAAGAATCGTACATATGCTGTTGTAAAATTAGAATGGGCGTAAACTCATTAACCCAGGGCCTACAGGCATCTCCTTAGAACTTAAGAGTATTACAATGGTATAGCATTGCATTAAGCATAACCAACACAATTTGCATTATGCTTTTCAGTAAAGTTTGATTTATTTTTTGCTTGATTTGTAAATTTGGGTTAAGTTGTACTTGCATGATGCAGTGTATACCCAGTAATATTTTGCAAGACAATACAATGCTAATGGTGAAATACATGTGACCAAAAGTGACCAAATGTAAAGAATGCAGGACTCCGAGGCATGCCCTCGACAGTTATGTGACCAGTTGATCCACCAAGACTAAGTCCAGTTATTGTGTTAAAATAAACACTACAGAAGTTCCCTGTTAAAATTAGTGGCATGCTGAAAATGTAACAGTTTGTAAATCTAGCTGTTGAGCACCTGAGTTGGCACCTGATTTTGATTTAGTTTTAGTCTTGATGAATTCACGAAGTGGTGCAATTTCGACAAAGTCGAAGCATTGGAAATGGCGTCAGCATCAAAATACCTCCAACATTACGCAGCTAAGTCTACACGGCTCAGTGTACATGGTACATGGTGTCTAGTTGCTGTTGAGGTGGTGCGGGTTACTGAGCATGATTTTGAACAAAGTCCTGCGATCTTTATCACATAAGCCAATTTTCTCATGTTTGTTTTATACTCGTATCCTAAAATTTAGATTGATTTAGCTATTTCATAAACTTGGCATCATTAGATGACAGACACAATGTTACTGAATGTAAAATGCCCTTAATAAACAGGTCAAGCAGCAGTTGAACCAAAGACATTTTGGGCTTGGAGGAAATTGTTTTACTGATCACCAACCCCACCCCGCCGCTACCTTAGCATAGCATGTTTAATTTTACCTTGAACTGCTGGTGAAGGCTCAGGCCTTGTATCCAGGGATTTGTCTATTTGTTGTTGTGATTGGTTGCGCAGTGAAGACATCATCACAGGACATACAGAATGGGGCTCAAGATTATCCCCCATATGGTTGTTGCTCTCATTGATGACCACAGCCTCGTCCCTGAGATGAAGGGATGCTAGTGATGATGTTGGGAAATCAGGTGGTTGGAGCTCGTTGTCCACCATGTAGTCTATGCTGTCAACAGGTCTGAGCCTGGGACCCTCTTCTGCCATTTTCACAACACAGACTGAATAGTCCAGCTAGGTTCTATTAAGCTTGTGAAGCAGCGGGATGCTAGATGCCACGGTGCTGTTGATCACATATTATCAGCTTATAGTTAGACTCATGGCGGAGGATAGAAAGGGTGATGGTGCAGAGTTCATGGCTGTCCTGTGTTGTGGAGGCAAAGCATGTTCCTTAACCTGAACCCGTGGCTTAACCACATCACAGAGCAGAGTGAAGACATTGCCAGCTGATCCAGTGTTTTCACCTTAGTATACCAGTTTCCTATGGTCAAGCAGTGTCCTGCTTCACAGTCATGTGGTTAATGGGATTCATACCTGGGATCTACCCAGAATAGCCAGGGTTAGTTACTAGGCAGCTGAGTGCCTGGTTCGTAGATGCCTCAACATTAGTTATTGAGCTGTAAATCCACTGGAGAGTGACAAACTGAAGCATGACTGATTTTCTCACATCACATCATTCCAGATTACCTAAAACAAAAAGTCACATTTAAGAAGTAGTCCTTTAGGCATTTTTTTACCTGTGTGCCTAATCATTGAATAATAAGCACTGTTTCACTATATGGACGGATCTGTGTGGTGCATACTTGGGGCACTGCATAATATCTGCTCAATACTTGGGGCCTGGAGTTAACCTTTTATTTATGTACCTGTATGGTCTGCACTTGCTCCCTACAAATTTAGATAAACCAAGTCACTACTGTTACAGCTGTGCTTATTCACTGATGATTATGCCAATACCCTAGTTGTTGCAGTTATTGCAGTAATATAGGGTAACAGTAAAAATTATTGTGATCATCATTATAGTGATCTCTAGGCAAACATTATGAATGTGTCATTATGTTTCCATCCTATTTAACTGTGGTGACTGTCCATTTAGATGGATGGTCCATTGGTATTGCAGTCTAATTAACAGGACAGCTTAATGGTAGTCCTGTATTTTTACTATATTTTCTACTACTGTATCTCTGTGATTTTCATTCCAAGCATTTTATACACTTACATAACCAGTAGCAGGTGTGGTTCGTTTTTTAAATTTCTATTACATTACAATATATAAGTTTTGTGATTAAAGCTTTTTATTGTTTTTATTATACTTTTTTTTTTATTTTACACTGTGCTAAGGTCAGAAACTTTATCAATCTCAGCCAGTCATAATGTTCACTATTAGATCAGGAGGAGCATAACAGCTGTATCCAGAAACTGGGATAATTTGATCATATTAATTCTCATGACATGGGTTTTTGGTACAACTTGTGAGAAATTCCTAATTCTATAAATAAATTGGTAAGAGAAATAGATCAGAGTGGTAAACGTTAAATGGCTGCTATTTTTACTGTAATAGGAAACAAACTGGCAACATGTTTATCAGAAAATTGGTAAAAATATTGATGGGATTACATCAGCACATTGAACATTTGTCGCAGGATCAACATCTTACGACATCATTAACATTTACCTCTTGAGGAAAAGCAGTCTATTGAAAAGCTGCATTTCTAAAATGATGTCCTTCGTTCATGATCAGTAAAAAGACACATCAAGAATATATTTTTCCCCAAAACATATTCAGCTTTATTCCCAGAGTGTTGCCCCTTGACAATAAAAGTAAAAATGCTTAAATATTGTATAGGATATTGACTTTTGGATTCCTGGGATTTCATGAGATTTAGCTTTTTGGGAAGTCTGGGTCAACTATATTTTTACATAACACTACATTGTTGTATTATAAAACTCATTACGTGATAAAGAATTCAGGGAGACTGCACTTAAATCCTCTTCATCTCCCAAGCATTTGGATATTGGGATTAGTCAGCAGTTTATTATCCTCCTATATCCTTTACAATGTAGAATATTATTGTTTGTTTAGTTTTTTTTATCTCACCCACATAAGGTTTTTAACAGAAAATAAAGGGATCATAATTTCTGTAACGGCATACTGCAGCTGGAAAAAAATTAACATTAGTAACAGTATTTAAGTCTGGTGCTATATGATTTTTCTGCTTCTAAATTTGGACAAATAATGGTTTGAAGCATCGACTTTACGTTAAAATCCCCAAAAATGTGAAACTTTTGTTCGTGACATAAAATGAGAACTAAAATTTACTTTGTATTGGTGATGATATTACACATCTGAAATGTTGTCTGTTCCGATAAAAGAAGCATATGGTAGTATTGAAATTCACGAAGTGGTGCAATTTCGACAAAGTCGAAGCATTGGAAATGGCGTCAGCATCAAAATACCTCCAACATTACGCAGCTAAGTCTACACGGCTCAGTGTACATGGTACATGGTGTCTAGTTGCTGTTGAGGTGGTGCGGGTTACTGAGCATGATTTTGAACAAAGTCCTGCGATCTTTATCACATAAGCCAGTTTTCTCATGTTTGTTTTATACTCGTATCCTAAAAATGCTTTGACTATTTATCGATCTGGGTCAACAATCAGCTGGGTTACTTCTCAGTCATTAATAACCTTTTTGCGTGTTAGTATATGTTACCACATGTTTTGTAAGTCAGGAAAATATACTTTCACAAACTAGAATGTGTTTTGATGATGAAGCAAAGTTGAAGAAATAGAAAATGTCTTTACATATGTTGCATTTTATAGCTGCTCTCTGGTGAAAATGTCACATTTTCAGTGGAGAGTGAAATCGTCTATCCACCATCCAATAATTAATGTTGAAGGTATTTATTTTCCTGACTGTTCACGATTTTGTTAAATATTTGGTTGTAGTCTCTTATCAATCATTGTTGCAACCCTAAAACGGGACAGCTGATGTACGCCATATTTACTAGCCATCGTCCCATACCTAAGCTTGGAATGACGAAGAGATAAAATGGCTAAACATGCACAGAACTTTCAAAATGCCAACTTCTGCTGCAGATATCTTCTACAGAAATAATTAAACCTCATCAGAAAACTCAGTACATTGGGACAATAACGCACCTACCTGGGCAATATAGAATGGGCTGGGTGGCATTGGAAGTCAATGTTTCATCGACATCCATGAAGCGGCGAAGAGAGGTGGCTGGACGCACACGTGGCTCTGATCAAGCCAACCACCGGCCTCGGTCCTCACGCCATCCCATGTCCCTCTACCACCCCCCACACTCCTCCTATCCCATACCGCCTCTCCCCCTGTGTCCTCCATCTTTTTAAGATCCTCTCTACTTTGTTTGTTGTCCATCCCCTCTAAGGGGCACTTTTCCCACGATGCCATTCCTCTGGGTATTTCCTCTCCTCTTCACCGATAAATCTGATGTCTTCATGTAAATCAAGCTTTTTCCAAGGCATTTTCCAATTTGTTTTTACTTTTACATGCAAACATGAAAAACTCCACTGATCTGTCTGGTGTTGTGTAAAAATCTATAAAGATGAATGCATATGTATGAAAAATGTATACAAACCTATAGACTTCAAGCTTATGCAGGTAAAGGAAAAGCAAAAGTAAAAGAGCAGCTCTACTCTTCACACCGTAACTCTTTTTCACAGTTTAAGAGCACAGTGTGGATGCACTGCTGTGGGGACAGAAGCATGAGAATGAGTCGGTGGGAAAAAAAATTCCTATATAAATAAATAAGGGAAGGATGCCACTGTTGCTATACAGAGCGAGGGGCTTAGTGGTCTCCTGAAATCCTATTGGTCGGCCTGTTGCCATGTGCTCAGGAGTCAGCAGAGATGCTACTAACAAATCAAGGAAATGTTCTAATATTAGACTGTATGTATCTAGGCAGCGGGAGCCCCTGACCTCTCAACTCCGCCAGTGTTACGTTCCACTTCACAGATCAGCATAATGAAAGAAGTGGTGTGGAAGTAACTGGTTAGGAAAAAAAAAAAAAACAGCACTGTAGTCAAAACAGCAGTCACAGCTTCCCACCACCTCACTTCCATCTATGATATCCCAGCCAGTACTGTCACAAACACACAGAGGAGATTTATTATATATTGGATTTCTGTATTTATTAAATACATGCTGTCATTTTATTATATTTCTGTTCTCTGAACAAAATGTAGAACATAAAGTCTGTGAGATTCAACTAATGAAATGACCTATTTCTAGTAATCGTATACTTTCTTCTGCTGTAACAAACTAGGTACATGCATTAAAAATTAAACAATTGTGACTTTATAGCAAATAAAAAATTATATTCACTGTATTTATTTGAATTTCTCATTGCTTTTACAGGAGCCAGAGAAATCATATTATGGTAGATGTGTGCAGCTTCTATGTGAAAGGGACAAATTGACAGTATTATAATGGCCATCCACTATATACAGTACACTGCACAAAACAATTAAGGGAGCACCTAATCATCACAGTATAACACCAAGTCAGTTAAATTTTAGGGATATCAATTTGTCCATTTGGGAGAAACTGATTGTTTTGATACAGCTGCAATGGACAAAATGTGATGAAAGCAAGGCAACCCCCAGAAAGGGAATGGTTTTGCATGTGGTGGCTACAGACCAATGCTCTCTCCTCATCCTTCCTGACTGATTCTTCTCTTCTTTGATGAAATTCTCAGTGTGATTGTCAGACCTTACGCTGGTGTAGTGAGCCCTAAAGATTTTAAACTCGAATAATTCATTCATTAAGATCAAACCTGTGGTTTAAGTGTTACTTTAAATGTTTTGAGCAGTGTATTTTTTATTTTATTAGACTCTTACTGGATGCATTTTATGATTAAATAACTACTCATAATTAACTACTCATAAGATTGTTAGATTGGCGTTGTCATACGTTTTATAAATAGTAAATAAATCATAAATCACCTTGTACAAATGTTAAGAAAAAATAAAAATAATAGTCTAAATGAAGCCTACACTACACTTTATAAAACTAATTCACTTCAAATAGAAATATCATCTATAGTTCATTGACAACATTAAAACATAAAACATTAAAATATACAATAAAACTTTTTTTCAGAAATCACAAAACATCTTTCTGTATAACTATATACATTTCACCTTATTTGTGAAGTGCCTAGAGATGATTCTGTTGTGATTTGGTGCTATATAAATAAAATTGAATTGAAAAATATCAAATCCAGCCATTCTAATCAAACCTGAAACTGGATTTAAAATTATTTGTCTAAATACCTATGAAGAGGAAATTAGAATTTTAATATGTTAATATGATTTTTTGAAGTTATTTCAAATCCCCCTTTCTAAGATCACATTATTCACAAATACTTTCTTCCTCTTTGTTGTCTAGTTTTCTTATTTTGTCTGCACAGAATAATGTTGTAGTCTTAAGACAGCTTGTAGTTCCCTTTTTCCCCAACAGATTGTGTCTTTGCAAATCTCATAATTACTCATTTTTCATTTGGTTATATTATCTCTCTGCAACAGCTGTTGAGTAAATGCTACTAACAGGGGGGCTGACTTAGGCATCAAATATTGTACTGTTAAAATAAATGTTCTGTGTTCAGCTGATGGGAAGTGTTTCCTGCCAGTACACTGCTTACCTCTGGTTACCTCTCCATTTTCATGAGATAACAACCAGTACATTATTGATAATTAATTAATAACAAACTACATTGTAACACCAACTAGTTGTAAACAAATAGTAACAAATAATTGGTTGAGGTGTCTCTCTATCTATCTATCTATCTATCTATTGTAGTTGAAAATAACTATGATTATTATTATTATTTTATTACAACATAAAAAGGAGAGTACACATTGTATGTAATGTAAATTTTTATTGGGTTGTACTTAAAGCACCTTGCAGCTATCACAATAGTTAATCGCCAACATGTACCAGTACGTGCTATAGATGTTACATCTCATTGTATGTTTGGTCAACATCATTCCTCATGTGTGACATTTAAACATGATAAATACATAAAAAACATCAACTTGAGAAAGGAACGCCATGAAATATAATTTACTGAAAGTAAAGCTGTTATCGGTGCATAAATCAAGAGCTGCTGTTGCTAATTAAAACTACTCTCTCCCTTGACCATTGAGCTGACAGTTGCTCACTTCCTCATTGTTAGAGCAAGAAACTCCTTCCTGGTCTTGTGATCATCATGAAATCTTCCCAGCATGACACTTGTAACAGTACTGGCGTTCATCTTCTGAACACCTCTCATCACCATGCACATGTGACTGCAAAACACAAGAGGTTGTTAAAGTTACAATAAAACCCCAAAAGTTAGCGGTTTGAACATAATCCATCTAAAAGTCTGAGTAATCTCATCTTTGTTTGACCACCGTCTACCCTCTTGCTTGCCAGTGCACGTAGCACTATAAAAGTAGCCATGATATAGAAAACCAGATTTCTATGCTTCTCCTAAAGAGATAAGATAAAATTGTCAATATTTTTGTCTAAAGTGGAAAATAAAAAGGCTAAGTACTCACACAGCCTCAATAACCACTGCCACACCAGCAGGCTCCAATGCCTCAGAGATGGCTGAAGCAATCTGTTTGGTGAGACGCTCCTGAACTGTAGAGCAATTTGTGCCATTACCAAATGGTGTAATGCATAACATACATTACATAAAAAAATTCAGATTTAAACATAGTATAGTATGACTATTTCAGGTGTTTAGTATCAAGAGACATTTTAACCTTGGAGAACCATTTTGTAATAATTTGCAGAATAATCAATAATGAATAGAATGAGTGCTGCATGATTAATCTAATTGCAATTGTGATGTCAGGATGTGCAATTATTTAATGTCAAAAGGCTGCAATTTAATTACATAAATATGTACGTATGTGAACATGACTACTTATTCTGTTTGTGTGCAGTTTGCTCATAATTTATGCCCTTAATAAAGAAATGACCATTTGTTTGGAGCATGTGAGCTGTGGTCATGTGTATGGTCACATGACCTTCCAGTGTTCTGTGTTGCTAGTTTAGCTCCTAGATTTTAGTACTTTTCATGTGCCTTTAGCAACATTTTTTTTCCTTTGCTAAACCTGGGATTTTTATTTTCTGAAAACACAGTAGTGTGAGTAAATTCCAATGTTTACTTTTGCTTTATTCATGATAGTTAAGTCTGTACAATAGTTTACATGAAATTTGAAATTGAAATTAAAAGTATATTTGGATGCTTACTGGTGTGGTGATAGCAGCTTGAATAGTACCTAAGGATTGTTTTTTTGTATGTTTTATGCTACTACGTTTGAGCTGACAAATACACATTTCCAAATTATTATCAATGGGTGCATTTTCGAATATTGCAACTGCAAATTGTAATATTGTCCATAGTAATTGTATTATGGCATTTTCACCAAATTGTGCAGCCCTAAACAGATTGAATTATAGCCCTATAAAAGATTAGCCTAAATTGTAAGTTTACCTTGAAGCCTCCTGCTGTAGATCTCAACAATTCTGAAAGAAAATAACTGTGTTTTATGTCCATGTTTACATGATAATATCACTAATTTTCAATGTTATATTAACCTTTTGGACCCAATGATGTGTATGTATGCATCTTCTTCACCTACCTAGCAAGCTTGCTGAGACCAACGACTTTCTTGTTTGGGAGGTATGCTATGTGGGCCTGACACATTAAAACAAAACATTATTATTATTTAAATATAAATAACAATCCATATCATGCGTCATAAACCAAATACAGTCTGTAATAAAAATTAGAACAGGAGTATGCAAATATGACTTAGATCTAGCCTGTATATTGGTGTCATTGTAGATGTTGGTGGATAAGAAATTGCAGTGTAGGACTCCCAGAGATATGTTTGAGGTGATGTACAGCAGAAACTGTGTCACCATTGTGAACTTGATTCAAGAGATGTCACTGACATATTTAGCTTTTAACTCTGTACTGCTCAGTATTTTGATCAGCATTCTACAAAAGTTAAATTTAAGAGCTCTTTTTCAGTAATGTACGTTAATAAAATGAATATTAGCCAGTATATGTTTACCAAATATCTGTATCGGCCTCAGCTAATTTGGGGATTTTTAGCTTTAATGTTAAGCAGTATTTTAGAACAACTTTGTAATAGAATTACCTTGCCAAAGAATGGTACCAGGTGATGTTCACAGAGAGAAAACAGCTCAATATCCTTGACAATCACCATCTCTTCATGGTTTTCATCAAAGATTGCATCATTTAAGATATCTGTGTGGAAATTAAATATTATTATATATATATATTATATGAATATAATTTGTTTTGTAAATCTAAAATGAGACAAACGAGTGAATAAAGTAGGGCATAAGACAGGCAGACACAAAATGGTATATATTCACAACATCAAAATGTTTTTTGTTAGTACTACTTTTGTCATTAGTAAGATAAAAATAAAACTACACCCACCTTGAGTTTTTTCCTTGTAGCCTTTGGTGAGGAACTGCATGGCTTTGGCTGCACGCAGTGGTGTACGTAGTAGTCCCTCTCTGTCAACATCTTCTCCAAGCTCACTTAATACTGTGGTATAAGCTTTCTCAATGCGAGACAGCTTGTTTGCATCTTCAGAGTCCTTCTCTTCTCTGTGCATACCATTATGTTTAGATTCAATGCACATGTTCAGGTATTCTGCAACTACTCCATTCATCTCTGCAGCATGGTGATACTCCATTCTGACTCTGAGCTCTACAGAAAAAGTGACTGCAGGATACAGTGAAACAAACAGAATGGTACCCTGTTGACTGAGTGGTTTTAGAACATCCCATGGCTTTTAAAGCCTGACATGGGCCCTGAGGCTACAGCATCACTGAAGCCTGAGGATGCCCATGGAGGAGAAAATTACATGTCAATAAATTTCTCATTTGAATTCCTTAATAGTTTTAATCTTTCTATACAGACAAGGTATCTAATTACCACATAAATCGATTTTAAATTCTGTTGCATCATATGCCATCATGCAGCATTTGACTGATCCTGTGATTTGTGTTTGAATACCTAGAAGTCCCATGCTCAGATTTGAGGTCACAGGCGACTGGCCTTGAGTGTGTAGAACAATTACCACACACATGCAAGCCTTAACAAGCTTATGTAGTCTACAGCAGTGAAACTTAAATAAGATTAAGTGTCTCACACTTGCAAGAGGAGGTACCATTTGCAGAAGTCTACAGTTATTTGATTTAATAATAGGCTAATAGGTATACAGCTTGAAAACCTAAAAAGCCCAAAGTCTAAACAGAATAGCTAAAATGCTGAAGCTAGATATGGTACATTGGCCAAGACATAAGCCCACTGCTATACATCAGGTGATAGAGAAATGCCCCCATTATAACGCCACTTCCCACTGAAAGGTTTAGTTTTCAACAGGATATATCTTGGTCAGAACTGTATAAGAATATCAAATATTACTGTCAGTCTGAAAACTCCAGTGTCAGTTGGGCTACAGAAAATACATTAAATATTCTTCTCAGTGACGTAGTGTGGATTTACATAAGATTTCTGGGCACCTGTGACAGATCTTCTGTTAAAATAATTGAGTGATTCCATTGTTTGCATGATAGCCTTTGGAACATAAGCTCAGTCAAAATAATTCAGATCTTTAATCATTCAGATCTTTTATATATATGTATATATATATATATACTACTCACAAAAAGTTAGGGATATTCAGCTTTCGGGTGAAATTTCAGGATGAACCTAAAATGCACTATAGCCTTTACAGGTGAACTTAATGTGACCTTCCCTAAACTTTTGAATGCACATGTCCAACTGTTCAATGTTTCAGTACTT
>JAUMHL010000021.1:17653969-17665508 GCA_032362345.1 Sandelia bainsii | reverse complement strand
TTTATAACCTCAATCTCTAACAAGGTACTCAATCTGTAAACAGATGGATCTTTACGACACAGTTTTAAAACGAAGTTACGTCACAGTGTAGCATGTTGGGGGACCAATGCGCCAAATTGTGAGATATGTGATCCGTTTACCTGTGGGCCGGTACAGTGGTTACCATGGGTTACATACATAATTGTCTTTGGCTAAAAACATGGTTAAGTCAAATCAGATGGAGAATTGTAGAGATGAGGGAAAAATAAAGTCACAAAAACTATTAGTATTTGCATAATCAATATAAATCCATATGACTTGGCTCCCTCCACTACTCAGATATTGTAAATCATCTCATTTTTGTACAGTGCCTTAGGTAAATTAGACCTATGGAAGGTGGCCAGAACTACAAAATAAGTTTTAATAAACAACAATTAAACTAAAGGGGTTTCAACCTGTAATGACTCAAACTGCTTTAGTAAAAAACGGACCTGGCTTTAAGCAGTCAGACCTACAAACCAAACTAGGTATGCAGCACTGCATTTTGTCCTTGGCATCTAACATTTAATGTACTTGACCTGGAGCTGTTTCTGAAGAAAATGTTAAATACAGAACAGTTTGTACGGTTTTTCACTCTTGGGTTCAGCAGGGCCGTGTGAGAGTAGACTCACAGGCTGTTCTGCATTCAGTCCATTTAATGAGAAATGTTGTGCTGGTTCCAGGCTCGGGACCATGTTTTCAAACAGCAGCCTCGTACCAAACACCACCCTTTTCCCGTGAAGGGAAGCCAGAGAGAGAAAGAAAGACGCACAATCTGACTGACAGGGAGTGAAAGCCAACATCCTCTTGCTGACAGCAACTTTTACAATCTGACTGCTTTGCATGAGAAAAAACCCATTCAGAAATCTGGACACAGAAACACATAATGAGACACAAACCATCAGCATGGGCCGCCATACATACCATGCCCATAAACACACATGGATTATTAAGCCTGTGACAACGTTAACTGTTTTAATTTCCAGTTCCCTGAAAAACTCTTAATCTGCCAAATCCAATTCAGTTTTGAGTCAAGATTAAATTTTGACAGTCAATGAGAATTTAACAATAGAGATAATTGTTCACTGTCCCATGGTATATTCTCATTTCCATAATTTAATTGTCAATATATTTATTGATGACAGTTCTATTTGGTTGCCCATGTGGAGCTTACAGGATCATATTGCAGGATCTTCATTAGCAAAAAGAAAAGCTACTAAAAAGACCTTCACGTCAGATTGTTGTGTCAGCTGCAGTTTTCAGGTCACGAATAAACTCTTAAGCCAACATGAACAAGAAGTGGACAGTAAAATGGAAAGTGAACATCTATGATTTCTTGGCAACTAGAATAAATAATTATGTAATATAATTAAAAGCTCCAGAACAGCTACTAACTGGACTCTGAAGTAAGACTGTAATGTAACTGCTGTTTCAGATTATTTGCCGTTTCTCTGAAACAGGAAACATCTTGAAATAAATGTCCATTTTCAAAACCTGTAACTCAGTTAATCTTTAACCTAAAAGCAACTCATAATGCTGCACCTAATCCCTTGTAGGGGCAAGGAGAAGATTTCTTTCATGTCTTTATCCTGGTGAGGAAATTTAGACCTAACAGACACAAAAACACAAGTACACACATACACAGACATGCACAGGAGGGCCTCTCTGCTGCAGGAATAAATCTACAGTTTCCTGAAGGGAAGCTCATTTCTTCCCCAATAAATCCCCCTCATCACCACACACACTCTCTCGCACACACACACTCCCTTCAGTGCCCTGTGGGAGACCTCCCATTGTCTCCCAGTAGGAACTGTGAGAGGAGGGGGGTCCTGCCAGGAAACCCATCAGGCCGTCCTGAAAGCTGCTTCCTGAAGCTAGCAGGAAAACACCAGAGAAGACAAGCAAAGACTGAGAGCTGAACAAACACACAAAAACACACACTGTGACATACAACAACAGAACTGAGGCCAGCATCATATGATGCATCACGTTGAGGTTAGATGGTGTGTTAAGCACTTGAGTCCTCGCCAAAAGTGATAAGTGTTTGTGTGCACCAAAGCTCACACCAATAGTAGCACTAGATGCTGTTTCCTGCCTCCATCATACAATAAATCAAGCACTGACGTCACATCACTAACATCTGTAGGAATAAAAACATCTTTTTTTTTTATCACAATCAGGTTGACTTCAAATGACGTGACATCACTCATTGATGTCTGTAAATAAAGAAAATATCAATTTTTTAGAATCACAATCAGGTTGACTTCAAACGTCTCATGCATCCTGCCTCCCCTCCCTCTTCCTTCCAGATTCTTCAGCAAACACAATCAGGCACATTCAACCTCCACAATGAGGCATTATGCTTCTTTGGTGGCAACGCTGTTTTCGAAAAGTTTTGTGAGGCCTCGTTGTTTCTCTCTACACTGACCCCCCCCCCGCCCAGGCTTTTTCCCCAACTGGTTCAAAATGTTACAAAGTGAATTCAATAAAGTCACAGATGAAGTCCAACGCTTGATGAGTCTTAAAATGAAGAGGCAGAGTCTGGCAGCAGAGCAATGACGGCTCCCACGGTGGATCTGACTCCACTGAGAACCAGCCGCTCACATTCAAAAAGAGGCCACTGTCAATGGATTTTTACAATCAAGAACAACTCTGAAGTAAAGACCCCACTCTGACCCACCATTCCTCTTAATCCTCCCCAGGCTGTCATATTAAACACAACAATCAATGTAGAAATACTGTGTCACAAAAGTCCTAAATTCAAAATTTAAAAAAGTACTACTACTTACTTTAAGCACCAAAAGCAAAATTACTCAGTATCTAGAAAGGACTATTTCATTTGTAATTATTGATGCAGCTGGTAAAGGTGGGGCTAATTTAATTTATTTTATATACAGCTTAGACATATGCTTCGGAGCTTATGAATCACCTCTCACCCCAAAAGTATTATTTTAACCTATTTAATACATTATAATCTCTCTTTGTTGATTATATTTTGTAATATTAGTCTGCATCAGAAAAGTCATCAAAGGCTTATCAAAGCCATATATACGGATACTCCACAGATGTAAACAGTCACTGCAGCTGATTCCACTTGAGTCAACTAAATCTCTGGAAAGGCCAGTCTACTCAAATACATTTTAATTTAGAAATGTTATACATTTGACTCTCAGTGATTATGGTAACATAAAGAATGGTAATCCAGCCAGCAAAGGTCCCAAATTGAGCAGTGCATAAATCAGACAAACAATGATGTTGGCCTCAGTTTGCAGCTTTGAAACTTTTCAAAACTGCACACAGTAAGAACATAGTTCATGTTCCAGCAGCAGCAGCATCCAGTCAGCTGAGCCTGAAGCAGTCCCATGCCTGACAACTGACTGCCCCTCCCTGAAACAAAGCAGGGCTCTCAAATCGAGTTTTCCCCAATTAGCCAGTTTCCAGCTCTGATGTCACGTTGCATTTCAGACCAAACACACCATGTTTTCCCTTCTGCAGTGAGACACAAACTCTCCAGGACCCAAACATTAAAATCTGAATCTTTGTAGAAGTTTGTGTTTGACTCACATATCACCACCATTTTCATTCTCAACTGTACAAATTTGTCTTTTTTCCCTCATTTCCCTTTCCTCTAATCACATCAGTTGTTTTTGAACTAAAATTAACCAGCTTCAGGCATCTCTACAAGCCTCTCTGGGTTGACCTAGATATCTGTTCTGCACATTTGTGTTTAGGAGGAGACTCTGACCCATTTGTATTTTTCTTAACAGTAGCAACTGGAGCCTCCAGATGTTTGATTCTCGTAACTACAGAACAAGACCAGATGTCAGCCTTTGCTGTTTTCTGCCCAGAAACAACTGAAATATATGTCTGTTATCATGTTATTTCCTTCACTGCTGGAAATCATACCAGTTCAACATGTCTTTGATGGTGAGGGCCGGTGTAATGACAAGGCACAGGATGAGAAACACACCTTCATCACTATGGATCTGCTCCTGTGGAAAATACACGTTTGAGGTCTCTAATTCAGTTTTCCATAATGTTATGATTCAGTTAGTTTTTCAGAAGTCTTTACTCTTGTAGTAACACTGAGACGCAACCTGTCAGGCATTTCGAATCTTAACTAAACATATCAAACAGTCGACTCTTTTCATATAGGCTATGACACCAAGACAACATCAAAGAACTAGAGGAGGCTTGAACCAACTCTTTTGATGCCTCAAAACACCTTCACCTTGGCTAAAAAGTGGCACTAGGAAATAAATCACTATATCAGCAGGTAGAAGTAGTCTGTATTCATCATTCAAATAGGAAAAGCAGGAGAGGACCTAGAATGCAGCGATAAAAAGAGTTTTAAAAAAAAAGCCTACTATTTTCACACCATTCTTGCTCAGTTCACTACAGTACTTCTAATCCAAAATATGTCTGATAAGGAGTTTTAAACAGCCCTGGGCTCCATATCTCTTCTTGTGCAGTGATTTGTTAAGCTGAACAACCAATCAGAGTGGTTTCTCTCACCAACAAACAGGTCCAGCACGAAGTCAACATGGTGCAAACACATGACACACGACAAATGCTCACCAACAGCCTATCATTGGCTTGGTGTGTCCTCAAGGACTCTAGAAGTCTCTATTGTGATTATGCATTACACATAATGAAATTTTGTTCTGTGACTATTGGCTTCGGAAAGGCAAAAAAAAAAAAAAAAGAGCACCAAGTCCTGGCCCTAAAGTTGGGCTTTTACTCAATACTACTTGTGTTAAATTGGATTTATTATCTCCCTAGAATTGATTATATTACTGTTGTACCACCTTGTTTCAGAAGTTTTGTATAGTTTGCTCTATATAAAAATGGATGCTCAAAATGGATAAGTAGTAGTAACTAATGTTATTGTTGATGTTTCTATTTTCACTTTAGGTTTTTAATTAATCAAGTAGTCTCCAATGGACCACCGGATCTCTGACCCTCTGGGGGGAAAAACAGATTTTCCATAACCTACTTAACCAAACATGTATATAAATGCTTGTAAATGCTTCAGCTGCAGTGGGAACTCAACATGTCAGTGGATCCTTGTTCTGCCGCCTCCTATGACTTCATAGGGCAGTGGTGTTTTTCAATAGGCACCTCAGTGTTTGGTTCATTATGAACAAGTGAACAGAGTGACCTCTGTACTAGGGGTGGGTGATATGGCCAAAAATATATTACAATATTTTTCTTTTCATTAATGATCAATATATAATTATAATCAGACTGATGAGTGCCATCTGTTCATGAGGAGCCGTTCATGAGAGTTGATCAGCCCCAACAAGCATTTGAATATTAATGAAAATAATAATAATAACATGGTTTATTGATCCCCTTTGGGGAAATTGTTGTTTGACAGCTGCCAGACACTACATGTCGGTGCTACTACTGGGTTTCTGTGTCTTGTCCAATGACACCTCGACATGTAGCCTGGCAGGACTGGCAGTGACAAAAACACATTAAACTTAACATATTCCTCTGGTCACAGAAGAAAACCCGATACTATTACAAAAAGTTAATCAGATCAGATCTTTTATTCTTTTTTTTTGTTTAATTCCACCACCTGAAGACATATACCCACATTTAAACAGCAGTAGCTCTTTTCATAATAATGTTACATGGAGAAGAGTTAATATTGTTAATTTGAAAGGAGTTGTGCAAGGAGCTTTAATTTTGATGGATTTGATTTGATTCACGCTGCACTTCGCTGTGTGTTTACTCTCAGACAGAAAATGTTTGAACTAACATTATCACAACAGGCTCATTTTTGAGCTTGGCTGCTAGTCCTTTAGTCTGGGAGTACACTGACTTTATTTATAAAAGGATGGCAGTGTTACCTTTTGCAAATGCTGGAAAAGGTTTGTTGTGTTTTCTCTGTCATCACTCTGCTGTTGATCTAGCTTTAGAAACCCAATCCACTGCAGATGTTTAACTCTCTTCATTCACTCATTTTTATGGTGTATTTTTATCTTGTTGTGGCTGTACTGTAGCCTAGTTGTGCAATTGTGCAGATTAGGGCTGAGCCATTTATAAAAATTTATTTGATACATGACATGTGTTTGTCATAGTTATTGTGGAAATATAACATGGTCAGCCAGCTTTACAGGACATCAGGTTTTGGGAGACCAGGCTCCAGTTTAGACTTTGAAGCTCACTC
Organism: Sandelia bainsii; assembly: GCA_032362345.1. Classification (NCBI taxonomy): domain Eukaryota; kingdom Metazoa; phylum Chordata; class Actinopteri; order Anabantiformes; family Anabantidae; genus Sandelia; species Sandelia bainsii. Next base: position 17,659,312 of record JAUMHL010000021.1, on the reverse strand, counting down.
TCACTTCACATTCAGTGATGTTTTTCAAGCTTCAGAGTCAAAAGCATAAAGAGGGAAAGAGAACAATCTTCAGACGGCACCAGGCAAAGTTTGAATGCAACCACAAACTAACTTTGTCTTTTCAGTGTCACACAAAACTTTGTTTGATCCATAAATGAAAACTAGGTTGTGGCATCACAGCAACATGCAGCATTTGTTTCCAAAAGGAGTCGTGGTTTGTGTCTTCCCAGAGAGAAGCGGTCAGTTTGGCAGGGTGGGAATCTAACCTTTTTGGTCCTCAAACCATAAGAGTCATAACCAGTCTGCCACGCTCACCAGATCAGCACCCAAAAAGTCTTTTAGGTTCAATGGTTAAAGCCTGTCAATTATGGCTGGTGGATGATAAAGTGTCTGGTGGAGTAAAGAAACTCACCAGATGCTGCCAAACTCATGCAGCATTTGGTTATTTTGGTGTTTTCCCACCCTGATGTTAGAGCACACAATTTGATTAGTTGCTTTTTCCCAAGCCCTGCCTACTCAAGTTAACGTTGATATTTTTAGTACGATTCTCAGACACAAGAGATAGCAAGGGAGGAGCGTCTGATCAGACCACAGGGGTAGTCATTCATATCATAGTTCCATTTTGTCCTACTCTTCATTTCACATTTATCAGAGGACAGAACCTCTGTTCATTGTCCAGTCAATTGAAAAGACAAAAACCAACAAGGAGCTGATCCAGATGACTAGATTTATATATTAACCTTGTCCAAAGACGTGTCTTCATTAGGATGAAGACACACTGTCCCAATGCCATAAATACTTTCTAGAGCAACACATGTTGGTTTTGCAGAGATCCAACATGACTGCCAAAGCTGGACAAATTATATCATGTCCAAAAGAAAGTACGTAATTGATTGAATTTGTTTAAAAGCCAAGAGGCATAAGTTGATAAAAATAAGGAGACATTAATGGATAACTTAATTCAACATGATTAAATCAAACTGATTAAGTTAAGATTTGTCCAAAACCATCGTCTTTATAACAATATAATTCAAACTCAACCTGGAGACAGCTGGCTATGAGGTAAACAACTCATAGGTGTCTTGTGTTGTAATGTCTCGATTTCTGTTTTAAAATAACTGGATGTGGTTTCTGCTACAACAAAATATCCACTAAGAAAAGTCAAACTTGTCAAAACTAGAACTGAAGAAGAGCTATGTCTGTCAAAGCACCAAGCTGAACTTCTGAGGAGAATCTTGTCCTTTCAGGAGTAGTTTGAAAAACCACTCCAATCAGAATCTGCCATGAAGCAGAAACTGGCAATTTCCAAGCCTGGGTCCCTGCTGATTATCCTGAGAGCATCCTGTTCTCAGGTTCCACTCAGGTCTAACACTTAAACCAATTGTTGCTCCAGAAAAAAAACTTGAACTTTCAAATCAAACTGTATGTTTTAATTTTTGAGAAACTGGTCCATAATTATTGTTGTGATCACGTTAAGATTACTCCACCGACAACACTGTCAGACTCACAACTGACAGTTAAAAAAAAAAAGATAAAATATCAAAGCTCATGTAGCAGAACCAGAGATACATTATTTTATTTTTTTTTTTACACATTTTCTTTCTTGTCAAATCCTTCTAACTACATGACCCACAATGCAAGCTGGCCTCTGGTGCTAAAATTAAAACCACTTGTAATAGAGCTAAAAATACGACAGCATGTATTTTATCAAGCTGCAAGACTCATGAGCAGGAGGACAGAGCTAAATTTAATTCAGTTTGACTTTAAACAGTTCTCAATCTGTTCCCAAGTGTAAACAGGGCAAGAATACATGAATTAAAGAGGCCAGTATCTGAGGGGAAAATCTGCATCAATATTCATTTCAGTAGTGTGGAGAGTGTTACACGGACCCCCTGACACCTCTAACTAAACTTACAATCTATTTTTAAGGTGACAGCACCAGGGTCCTGTTGCAGACTTACAGATTTCCATGTTGTAGCTGCAGGAAGTTGTTATGAGCTTAACAAAAATTTAAAAGGACAAGGTTCTTCTCATCACCTGCATCATTTTCTTTCTCATCATTGTACAACAGAAATCAATATTTGGTTTTAAAGTTATTTTTCAAAGACAACATTGAGAAGGACCATCCTTTATCTTTACCACTTATGAGAAGGGCATTGGGTGGGAGATGAGGTACATGCTGGACAGCGCACGAGTCTATCACAGAGCTGACACAGAGACACCAACAACCATTCATACTCTTGTTCAGACAAACAGGAAATTTACAGTCACCATTTAACCTAAACTTTGTCTTTGGAGAGTTGGAGGAAACTCACACAGGCACAGGGACAAAGGACCTTCTTGCTGTAAAGCAAGTGCTAGTCACTGTACAAGTGTGCTGCCCACCATCCGTTATCTATTATGAAAATGGTAAACAGGAAGTTCAACAAAAAGGTCCCTGCATCAAGATATTCCTCATCAGCATTTGTTCTCTCTCTTCAGCATTTTATGTAATATATTTATTTCACGTAATATATTTATTTCACATTCTTCACATAATAATTCCCCAACCAGTCAATTGATTCCTGTTTCTCCTCTTACCAACGCCTCCTAATCTTTAGGATATCAGAGCTCCTTACAATGTCCAAAATAAATGAGCAAGACACCCTGCAATGGTATTTTAGCCACTATCTACAGTCTAACAGTTTCAGTCATTACCCACAGGTCATGACCATTGTTGAGGATCTGATCAAAGAGAAACTAGTAAATTGAGAAGTCTTCCTCAGACTCAGCTCGCGTTTCCAACAACAACAGTTTGTGCAATACCTGTGACTGCTCGTGCTATTACAATCCAGCCCAAAGAGTTTTCAACTCAGCATCATGGAATCAGTATGAGACTATGTAAACAGACAGAAGACCCTGAGATAAATTAAATCCACATTAGAGCTGTGGGAAGTTCTCCAAGTTGCAAGAACAACCTACCTGTAGTGTCAAAAACTGTATACAGGATACAGTACAGTGGTTTGTAGCCTGTTTTATAGGTAAATGGTCGCACCAAATATAGATTTGATTAGTGTTTATATTCTTTACTTACTTATTATTTGCCTGATATAAGCCTGATATTTTTAAATCAGCAGCCTTTGTTCAAGCAACACAAACAACAAGCCACCATCAGACCCTCAAATTTGGTAGTCTGTCATGCTGAATGTATTCAAGAAGTCTCACAACCTCAGGTTATGATTTCCCATATTCCTCATCCCATTTGGGAATGGGAGAAACCTTATTTTAATCAGATGTTTCTGCCTCTTTTGAAAGATTTCTCCCTCTACCAACTGCTTTTTGATACCCAAGGACTTCCACAAGAAGCCTGTTTAAGTACTGTTTACATTTTGCATCACTGAATCATTTTCTGCTATCAAACTTCACTGCAGCATCTGGAAATATCTCTATGTGACCTTCGCAGCAAGTCATAGTCAATCAGACAAACGTGACCAGGAGCAAGGACACGCCTGCTGAGACCGTCCTCACTGGGACTGACTGAACATCTGAAAATCTACAGATTAAAAACCTGCCGTGGAAAAGTGAGGAAACCCAGATGATGGCACGGCGTAATAACAGGCAAAGAGACCAGCTAGGGGTGGGGAGGGGGGTGAGTTCAACACTTTAGACAATAGAGGAGGTCAGGGGGATTTCCGTCCCATGTAGCAGCCTCACCCACAACAGTATCTGGAAAAAGATTTCTTCTATTTCTGCTCTCAATTTACAATCAAGTAAACAAGCTTTGTTTATGAAGCAATCTTCAAAACAGAAGAAACAAAAAGAGCTCTACAGGGAAACAAAAGGGAGATAAAGAGAAAAGACACCAAAGAATTGCAATTAAGGGAACAAACCAATGGTAAAATGCTATGAAATCAATAAAATGCCAAAAACAACAACTTGGTTTTCAGTCACTTTCTAAAAACATGAACTACTTTGTCTTTTATGAGATGTTGTGGGAGGTTTTTACAAGTGAAGAGGGAAAACAAAAGCACAGTCACAAAAACCCAATACTTTATGTACAATACTGTATATCCCCTGAGGAGCAACACACACGTAGTCTAAAAACACAAAAGTCTAAACATTATCTAAGCTGTATCCGCTGAAAAGATCAAAATCTATAATGGAAAGATTTCAAAAATATGTTGCTATTCATATCATGTCACCATTGTTTTGTTTTGTTTTAAACGACATTAAACTGCTTTCAGTTGGATTAATGTCTTCAATAGCGTTTTAGAGACTACAACAAATATTTAATAGTCTATGTCAAACTGGATATGGAAAATCCCCAGAAATGCAAATAGAACCAACAGCTGTAAAACTGTCAAACCTAAATAATCTGTGAAAATCATTTTGAAATAAAAGTCTCTTTTGAGAAAGGCAACAATCACGCACAATAACAACATCATCAAGAGGAAAAAACCACATCACTGTAAAACACCAACAGGAGCATTTAATATCTGCGTATCAAAAACACATTTTTTTTTAGCTGCCAACAATAATTTCAAAATGTGCATTAAAAGATTTGCAAATCTTTGCTGCAGACGCTGCATTAGTAACAGGAACAATGTTTTTAATCAGTAAATCACCACAACAGTTAGACACAGCTCCTAACTAAAACAACCTGAGCCTAAAAATCCGTGTGTCGTTTATTCAGCCTCGTTCAATCGGGCAATCAGCTAATCAATGCGTATCGGAAACGTGTGTGGATCGATGCCTCGGGCTGTTTCTTCTTACCTTCTGGCTTCTCTCCGTCCAGTCACACTGAGACTTATCATGACTTTCCGAGAAGGTAAGAAAAGTTTGGGAGGAGGATTTTAAAAAAACACCTTCCCCCTCTGACTAAACCACAAGAGTCAAACTAACTAAACTTCAAAACGCGTTTCCGATTGTGGGTTTCAAAATAAAACTGCCACGTTGACCATTTTGCAAAAAGTAAACTCATTCCCATTTCAATACTTTTCTCTAAATGTAATCCTTTTGACTCTCACCTTAGTGGTTTTGGATCCATTTTGTATTTATTTGTCACTGTGTATGGCCAATAGTTTGGAAGAAATCAGTACCTCACAGAACGCAATGACTTTACATTTCCTGCACCTTTAATTTTAGTCTTATTTTTTCAACAACAATTTGACCACAAAACTACGGAGCCCCCTAGGGGTCACGTAGTAGAAACAAATATTTAGGTGAAATACGTGGTAGAAAAAAAAAATCAGACGATGTGGTAGGAAAAAAATGTCAGACTCCCCGTCCACACGTTAATCAGGCCGGCGAATGTGACCATAGATCTGTGGCATTACTGTGGCTTTTGCTATGGGCGACTTGGGC
>JAUMHL010000021.1:17580804-17650227 GCA_032362345.1 Sandelia bainsii | reverse complement strand
AGGGCTCTTAGTTTGTAGTAACTCATAATTTACAGAACCCGAATGGTAATTGCTTGTGTCTTCTCCTTGTAAGTCGCATTGGATAAAAGTGTCTGCCAAATAAAGTAAAGTCAAGTAAAGTAACCAGAGCTAAACCAATGTACTCCAGATTAATTTTAATTTTGTGTAAATTCTTTGGACAAAAACATTTTTTTTTAGATCCTAAACAGTTTTTAGATGTTCTTATAACCACAGTAGAAAGTAGTTCAGTGTTTGTTTTTATTATTTTATCAACTGATTACAGTTAATCACTAAAACGGTTAATAATTAATGAGAATCACATTGTCCTTCCTTATGTAACAAACTATTTACACTTATATTCATCATCTTGCCTGTATTTTATTTTGCTATTTAAGTGCCTCTGCATTGATATTAAAATACTTTTACATACTAGTACTTCAGTAAATATTCCAATCTACTTCTTATGCCACTTTAATATATGAAATTCCTTTGCTCCTGCATCCTCCTGCTGATGATGTGAGATGACTGACAATGACCCCGAGCTTAAATGTCAGGCTGTTTTCCTCCCACAGACAGACACACAACAAATCTGGCAAATGTGCAGCAGTTTGCACGAGGAGAAATTTCTAATGTACTGTACAGATGGAGGAAGTTGCAGTTAGTCGGAGGCACTTAAAAAAAAATCTCTTTATAGCTTCTTCTTCCTCCAGGTCAGTCTGACTCCCAGCCCAGAGGGTCACACTCACAGTGAATTTCATCAGACCCTGGAGACACGAACACACCCTCCTCCTTCCAAAGCCAGCTTACTGAGGAACATTTTACTGCTGTCAGCTAAATCCAGTCTGACTGCAAACTATAACCTTCTAACACTTGACCTTTTTAAATAGAAAAAACAGGCAAATGTGAGAAGTACAGCAAGTTATATTATTCTCAGAGCACAAATTGGGTAAACACATGGATTCAACGAACCCCGTTAACTGGACAAAGGTTAGAAGAAGTGAAGTGATGTGTAAGAGATGTTCTTTATTGTCAGTTCCTTTTATGTCTGTGTCTGGTTTCTACTCAAAGCAACATAAAAATCTAGTAAATAGTTAATTCAACACTGTAATATATAATATAAATAATACTATTGGCTTGCTTGCACTGTGAATCAAATTTTTTAGCCTTTAAAGCACCGACCGCTTTGAGACCATCAATAAGTTTGACAGCCACAAATTAAAGTATTGGTTATATAGATATATGTTATAGCCTCCAGATGTTTCTAGTTATTTAGTATTATGAATCAGCAACAGTTTTATATATCACCTCACCTGTCATATCAGTCAGTCAAGGCCATTTTGATAAAGTCATCACACTGAGGTTGTAAGGTTTTTGTTTTTTCTTGTTCATATCAGATATAAACACTGATGCACTGTATTGAGAAATAAAAGTGTTAGTCTCCTTTTATTACGGTTTAAACTGTTTTTGGCACACACAAAAAAACACCCAAATGCACCGAGGGAGCTGAACACTGAGATAATCTTGCCAGAGAAAAAGGGCGGCTGCTGTGATTGTGAACTGGCGCTCTAGTTCTCAGTGTGACTCATTACTTCCAAGAGTTTGATGGTTTTTATTCAAGATCACTTCTTGTTTCTGCGTTCAGTTTCTTTATTTAACTTTAAGTACATTTTACTAATGTACTTAAAGGGTTTTGCGGGATTTGTATTTGCAATCGAGTGTTTTTACATAGTTGTTTTAATATTTTTACTTAGTGCTCTCTCCTAGCTGTTGTCTGCCTTCAGGTGACATCTTATTTGTGCGTCTTTGTCTACGCCTCCTCACCTCTACAATCTTTTATCAGTTATTTGCTGGGAAATCGGTGATTTCAGGACTTTAAGCCAGTTCTACTGCTTCACTGTCTGTAAGCCACAACTACGTTTGTGCTGGAGTGACTTTTAATGTTAGCTTGTAGAAACCTTTGTACATAGTGACCGATTAGGGAGGAAAAACAAAGTTGGAGGCCAAACACCAGCAGGCCTTTATCAGAACAATAACTCATAAAGTAATTTCCCTGCTGTACAGCGAGTGGTACTGACAGGATGGAGATAGGAGAATACCTGTCCATCAGCTCTGAGAATGCATCAAAGTCCAGAAAATCTGGCAGCAAAACATGTTTTCTTTTAGGAGAATCGAAGAACAGCCAAACAGGAACAAGTCATAAACACATTTGCATTGGTCTCAAGACCTTGGAGGAAGGAAATTAGCTCCTTATTTAGCTTCAGAAAAACAATTTTAAACAGTTATAAAACTAGTGTTGCATGTAATGATTATGTTCATAATCAATTATCTGTTCATTATATTTTCTATTAGTGAACAAACCATTTTCTGTATTGTTCAGGCTCATACAGTATTGTCACTTAAAAGTGACAATTCATCACATTTTTCCACCGTCTGACATTTTCAAAACAATTTTTTGATCAACCAACGGTCAAAATCCTAAACATATTTATACCAATCACTCACAACATTAAAACCATTGACAGATGAAGTGATTAACATTCATAATCTCATTACAATGGCACCTCGAGAGGGGTGGGATATATTAAGCAGCAAGCGAACAGTCAGGTCTTGAAGATGAAGTGTTGGAAGCAGGAGAAATGGGCAAGTGTAAAGATGTGAGCGACTTTGACAATGACCAAACTGTGATGGCTAGAAGACTGGGTCATAGCATCTCCAAAAACAATCAGATCTTGTGGGGTGTTTGCGGTGTATAGAAGTCGCAATGTAACAAAATGGTCCAAGGAGGGACAACCGATAAATCAGCAACAAGTTCATAGGCACCCAAGACTCACTGATGTGCATGAGGAGCAAAGGGAAGTCTGTGTGAGCTGACTCCACAGCAGAACTACTGCAACACACATTAATGAAAAATTTTATGCTGACCATGATCAACAGGCGTCAGAACACACAGTGCATCACAACTTATTGCATATAGGGCTGCATATAGCTGTAGACTGGTTAGAGTACCCATGCTGACCTCTGTCCACTACTGAAAATACCCACAGTGGGCATGTGAGGATCAGAACTGGACCATGGAGCAGTGGAAGAAGGTGGCCTGATCTGATGAATCATGTTTTCTGTGCGGACGGCCTGAACACTACTGAAGGCACCAGATCCATGGAGGTTTCACCTTGCAACTCATAGCACTTAAAGGAAAATGCTGCTAATGTCTTGATGCCAGATACCAGAGCACACCTTCAGATATCCCGTGGAGTCCATATCTCAACAAGTCACAGATGTTTTTGTGGGATAGAAAAATCTGCACAATATTAGGCAGGTGGCTTTAAAGTTGTGGTTGATTCTAAAGAGCATTCTATGAGAAAATGGAAAGAAAGGGACACACTTTCATTTTCCATAAACTGAAGCTAATGGAAGGGAGCCTTTTCCATGGATGTGGTGCCCCAAGTTGGGCTGGATACTACAGACCGTTTATCTCTCATATACGACCCAGACTACACCAGTGGAGGGTGTAACAGACTCTTACCATCACTGTTACATCAATAAGCAAGCGTGGCTAAGGCTGTGGAACAGTCACAGTTTGGTTAGGTTTAGGAAAAGATTGTGACTTTGTGTTAAGATAATTACTTCATAATGAGAATCTCGGTTGACGTGGCTACAATAAAAAAACACTGAAAACAAACAACAGTTAACTCGTGTGTGAAAGGCCAGTGTTTCGTCGAGCCACCCATTCTCCTAACGTGGACTTTGTTTCACTTTCTACTGACTTCAACTGACTAACTCCTAATTAAAAAGTCACTAGAGGGCGCTTAACAACAAAACATATCTATGGTTTGGGTTCACATGTGGAGTACAGATTGTATTCAATTCAGATCCTCAGTGGTTCAGACTCTGAATCAGTTCTTCAGGCTTCTGGATTCCGGCAATAAAAATGGTCCACAAACTTTTGGGCCCCTGCAGCATGTGAAGTAGCGCTGAGCTGGCTGGCTTTCTGGTGGAAACATAAATGGGAAAACAAAATAATCACATGGCCTCCTCCACTCCTTTTCCAATGATTGTTCATGGAAAATATGCTTTTTAGGCATCACGTGATGAACCCAGAAGCTGTAGTAAAGCGGACACTACGCCAAAATGCTTCACAGCCCAGCATTGTTCTTGGGGACTTGGTTTTAACGATCCTCTTGCACAGATGACTTATGGTGGATGGATGGATTTAATATTACCAATGTCCATTACCAATACCCTTAAATCTCTACTTTATAGCATCAAGATCAGGTGAAAACATTAAGATTATCAATATTATGAGAAAAAGGCAGAAAAGACACAAGTCAGAGGAATTCTGATCATTTTCTCAGAAGTCAAAAGATAAATCTATTAATTTCACTGAGTGTTTACATGGGCTTCATTCTCACAACTATAAAACAATAAAACTAAAATCATTGATTGCTGAGTGAGCATTCAAACTCACACAGAAAATTTTCTGTGTACACGTGGTTACAAAGACAGTCACGTGTGTTGAATGTGTGAGTGTCTTCTTTTCACTTTCACACATCCAGGGCTTTCCTGCTGGTTTTTTGGGTAAAAGGTGAACTGTGTCAAAGTGCAATATGACTTGTCTCACAGCAGAGGTCAAGGCCAAGGAGAACAAAGGGAGTAAGTGAATGCATGGAGGGGGCAGTGCACTGAACTGCTGAAGCCCCACGTGAGTAAACAGACGTCTGGCCTGAAACAGAGGTTAATACCACAACACAAAAAAAGATCAACTGAGGTTTTATTTTCAGAAATAGATCAGAGGTCGCTAAGTTATTTATATTTCAGGCAACTACACAGTAAGAAATTTGGGGTTTAAAGTGAATTTAGACAGACGTACTCGATGACACATCGTAGCTGCCAGAATGAATTTTAAAAAAGTAAAAATGTCATTTTAGAAATGTTAAACAAACTCTATTATTTGGTTTACTGACGTGGTGGGTAAAGATCTGAGTCGAGAGTCCCACAAAGAGCAGGCTGTGTTTAGATGAACCTGGAGTCCTTCACAGGAACACAGACATATAACCTAGAGGAGAATCACAAGCAGAGTCTTGCTTACACGCATTCCTGTTTAGACATGATGTAAGGCCAAGATGTCACACTGGGAGGTACCATGTAAGAGTGCATTAAGCAATTTTCTTGACACAAACATAACCTTTGGCCTAAAAAAGTCAGCAGTTTATTGGAATGGGGAACAGAAACAAAACATCCAGTTGCTTAGCTGTAGACTGGCAACTGCTCAAGGACTTAAACTAAACATGTCAGAATGCTCCAACTGAAGTGGTCAAACTGTGATGGAAACCCACCCAGCCCTCCTCCACATCCTTTCAACATCAGAATTCAGAGGGCTGCATCAGAACATTTCTGCTTTCCAAAATCAGCAATCCCATATTTACACCCACTTCACACCATTATTACTGAGGTGTGCAGATGCAAGAGAGTGAGCGAGAGTTTGAACTTATTTCTAATGCCCTTTCTGTCGCTTCATGTTTACAACCAAGTGAGACACTAAGTTGACTTTCAGTAAAGTTGGTCCAAAAATGCACGCTGTTGTGCCCAATCAAACTATTATCGCGTCCTCTCAGTGACGGCTATCTTTGGGATCTATCTGCTTTCAAATGTGACTGTAAACACTTGGCCTGCATACTTCATTACTCCATGACCAAATCAAGATGTAACATTAACAATATGGACCACTTGAAAAATAAAAGAAATGATGGTTATTACACTGGATTTTGCCTTAATTCACTGAATAACAAAGAGTTTACCAGTCACTCTGTGTTAATCAGGATCGACTCATGAAGAAAACGGTTTCACAGGTACCTGTGATCTAATCACTACCTACTGACTCAGTAGCTCATCATTATTTACTACATGTCTTCCTAGTTATTCAGCACCTATATATTAATTATCCAGTCATTTCTGAGTTGTCCCTGATTTATTCATCAGTAACTACTCACATTTTTTATACCACATTTTACCATATTTCACTATATGATGCTTCTTGGTGTGGAAGCTTTAGTGTTGTAAGTAACTGTCAAACTAACTGAAACACTGAGAAAGAGGATGATGAACCTCACTTATTATTCTTCAGCTTCAGAAACTGATTAAATCACCTAAAACTATACATACTATGTACAGTAAACATAAAAGCTCATTACACAGTCAACACACAGCTGACCTCTGACTTACATGCTTACACCTTTGTTACTCTGTGATCAGAGAGTGGATGCCTCAGGGGACACAACACTGCTTTCTAGGTTAAAGTGCATGCTGCAGAGCTGCATAGTAAAAAAAACAGAAAGGCAACAGGTCCCAAAGTGAGGGGGAACACAAGGATACAGATGCTGTGTGAGTGTGGAATCTGGGTAAAAGGTCGGTGTGATGGAAGTGAATGGATGGCGTATCAGCCTCTGAACTGTGTATAAACAGCTGCTTTTAATGAACCCCGTGACATCAACATGGAGCTGCACAGAACCACCTTTCACACACTTTACTGTTCTGCCAAATGGACTCAACAGCCTCCCTTAAATGTTAAAAAAGGAGGAGGTCTTACACTGTATCACGTCCAGATCAAGAAATATGTTTTTTACAGCTTTTGCACAGATTAAACAGCTTTGGACAGAGCCACATTAGCCCTCCAGCTGTGCATGTCGGATGCAAAACAGAGCTGGAGTTTATTTTCTGCCCCCTCAGAGGCTGATGCGACACACCAGACACGTGAAAGCACCCTCACCTTTCACACACTAACCCACTGGTTCTTAAAAACACCATCTACCCCCTCCACCTGGCTGCACTGTGGAAGCTCAGATGGGGCGTTGTGTTGGTGTAATCTGCACAGTTACAGTGCCCTCCAGGTTTATGAACAATTCAGGAATCTTTCCAAATGTGTCAGAAATTAAAACAGTTTTACTTCCTGTTAATGCAATCTATAGATAACACATAGTCTGACGTTTAGGAACAATATTATCGTCTTATTTGATATCTGCCAGTCAGCGTCATCCGCCTCTCTGATGATGATGGAGGACCATCACACAAACAGAACCACACTTCACTGTGCTAAATGTTTTTATTTTGATGGTATTATTATCATTTAAAAGCCTCAGAAATGCGGTGTATATAAAATTTGTGTAGGTCTCAGCCACCAACCAGTCAAGTTGCATTTTACATGCATGTACTGTATGTCCAGACTCATATTCTAGTCAGTTCAGCCATGTGTCCAGGTGGATATTTGTGCCACAGATTTCCTCCAGACATTCCTGAGATATTGTATTAAAGAATGAGACAGACTTAGGTCACAGTGAATTTGACCTTTGACCACCAAAATCTAATCTGTTCATTCTTAAGTCCAGAGAATGGGTTCGAAGGACAACCTGAGAACATAATAACTCTGGTTGTGGTTGTTGCAAGCACATAAGTATAAAAAGAAAATAACACTGTGGCTAATTAAACAGTTGTTCACACTGGAGTTGAACTCTGGTCTCCTGTGGGAAAGTCATCTGCTTTGTTGACACAATGTCCACTCTAACCTCATCCCTGCAAACGTTTCTGTGTCTAAATACTGTGTGAACATGTTTACTGCATCATAAAAAAAGAAACACAAATGTGTTTCATCATCCTTTGAGCTGAGATTTATTAATTGTTAGCTGCAGTCTGCATGGTTAAAAAACAGAAAAAACATCAAATCAATGACTGAGCATCGCCAGTCACATACTGTATGTGAAGGGAAATAAAGGTGCTGCCATTCATTTTGTAATTTGGACAGAAATTAAGCTGCAGTCAGTAAAAAATAAAAGTGAATATGCCAAAACAGCCTTAGTTTAATATTCAGGACATCCTGACTCTGAAGATTTAGTTCTCTGTGACCACAAATTTAAATCAGATCTTAGTCTTTAGGGAACTGTTCTGCAGATCTCAGCATTTTATTACTGCTATTAGTGTAACCGACCCAAGATATGCACATGTGGGCTGTCGAGTCCAAGCACAACCTCATCTACAAGTCGAACAATCTGTTCTGATACAAGTGAGCAAGTAGGGAACCTACTCTTCCAGCTCTTCCAGCTGAAACAGTGATTTGAAAGCATTTGTATGCGTGTGATCACACGCATACAAATGCTTTCACATCAGCTCAGAGCAGGATGTTTCAAGGTACGTGCAGAACAGCAGCAACAGATACGTGCACTGCTCCCAGAAACTACCAGTGTTCCCAGTTCAGTCTCATGATGTCAAAGGAAAAAGTTCGCTGATAGCTACAGGGTAAAGTCTGTGGAGAGCTCAGACCTCTACAGCATGAATAATGATTATATAAAACACTGGAACGTGCAAAGGCCCAGATGCTATATTAAGAACACAAACATGAAATCAATTGTCCTTGTTCATATTTCAGACATATGTCAATGTTAGTTTTAGCTTGGTTTATCTTACTGTACTTTGTAACTGTGTTTGATGTTATGCAAATAAAGTTCCTCTTTGGCCCGTCTGGTTTCATTTTGAGTTACTACGTATTTTTCTTTTCATACAATAATTATTCCACTTCCATTTGCTCTTAACTTTCTGCTTGACATTTCTGATGAGTCAGTGAATAATTAAGTGCAGGAGGGGTTAAGAGTTGAGTTTTCTTTCAGTTTAAGTTTCTAAAATTCAGAACTATTAATATTTACAGTATAACAATACAGTAGGGTGTTCCTAAGTGACTAGAGTCAAACATTAACCACACTGACCTTTTCTTTTGTTGACATTTCTTGTAATTAATGGGTTTTAGCCACACTAGCAGTATGTGTCAGTTAAGACAATTAGAAACTTATTCTAAACTATTTTATTCAAAGCCATAAAAATCTCTGGTAGAATTGTAATAAATGTGTTTGTCCATATTGCACCAATATTAAGTGTCAAAATTAAGTATTTCAAACATTAACTTAATAAGTTAAATGTTTTTCTGCAGTAAAATCATGTTGTGGTCATGAGTTAAGCATCATAAAAGCTGTAGCTACATTTTTATTTTCAGTAACTATTGTGCTATTGTGTGTGGTAGTGCAGCGCTGCTGTTAAACATGTTGAGGATTTATTATCTGCCAACTATTGTCTTGACTAAATGAATAATTATTTTGCTTGTTAAATGTCACACGATAGTGTGAAATTCCCCTCAAAAAACAAAAGTAACATCATCAAATTGGTTGTTTTCAAACTCAGTTTCCTCAGCATGAGAGAAAGGCTAAAGGAAAATGAATCCCCTTTTTAATCTTACCAACATTATTTTCTCATTATTCATTATTTGATCCATCCAAAAGAGAAGAAAAAATAATCCCTTAAGACGCTTTCTGGGTAGAATATATCAAAGCCATGTGAGTGTGTTTCCGTGTTTGGCATGTCATCTGTACCTCATCAGTACACCACGTGCCCTGAGTCTGGGTATGTGTGTGCTTGTTGGTTTTTGTCAGGAATGAGTGTGTAAAAAGGCTTGAGGGTTGAACTTTTACCTACTTCTCACAGTGACTCTGCAGGGTCTCCAACATTTATGATTCACGCTGGAGACGCATAGCAACCGATCCGCTCCTTTCTGTGAAATAAACAATCTTCAGCACATTTACACTATAAATCTATTAGAACGAGGTGCACAAATACATTTTAAATAATATACAATACATACAGTGTTTTGCAATGTAAAGTGTGGATTTCTTTAAGGATTAACAAGTTGGCTGGTAAAGTTGGTAAAGTTGGCTGTACACTTAATTATATGATGTATTTATGTAACCATAATATAATCAAATAAACCTTGTGAACTGCTGCTGCACAGACCTTTGAGCTTGTGGATTATTCTGTTGTTCACATTGTAGAAAGATCTGCAGCAATTGGTCAGTTGGTTGGAACAAAATTCACTTCTTTTTTTTTATTAGAAGTTATCTGTCTAATCAAAAGTGACTTTTTACATTATAATGACTTAAATGTTTTGGGGTTTTGGACATTTAATGGCATCAGTTTGTGCTCTAGGACACAGACATTTCAGGAATTTATCACTGTTTTCTGATGTTTTATAGACCAAATAATCAATTTACTGAAGAAGAAACTGCAACCAAAATTCCCAAAAAGTTGGGATGCTGTTTACAATCTACATAAAATGTAGCATCTGAAGAAATAAACATGGTAATTTTGAAATAGATGGCAGCCGCATGTCTCAAAAAAGTTGGGACAGAGGCAACAAAGGGCTGGAAAAGTAAGTGGTACTAACAAAGAAGAGCTGGAACAATATTTTGCAACTAATTAGGTTAATTGGCAACAGGTCAGTAACATGATTGGGTCTAAAAAGAGCATCTTAAGAGAGTTGGAGACTCTCAGAATTAAGGCACCATCAGTATTGACAGGTATATCCAGGTTTTAGAGCAGAATATGTTCCCATCCAGACAACGTCTTTCTCAGTGAAAGACTTGAACATTTCAGCAGGACAATGCTAAATTGTATATAACATCTATGACAACAGCACGGTTAGTAGAAGGTGCTGGTGCTGGGTGCTGAATTGGCCCCCTGCAGTGCAGACCTTTCACCATGAAAATATTTGGTGCATCTTGACATGCAAAACGCAACAGTGAAGTCCCAGGACTGGTCTCCTCAGCTCCCACATGTTTACAGACTGTTGTTAGAAGACATTCATACATTTTCTCAGATTAAACATTTGATAAGTTTTCTGTGTTTTATTTTGAATAAACTGTGGTTTTGTGGGATTTACAAATTATTGCATTCTGTTTTGATGTAGATTTTACAAAGCGTCCCAACATTTTTGGAACTGGGGTTGTAATCAGCAAGTGAATCAGTTACGAATATAAACATAATATTCCATGTAGGGCAATAACTTCACAAAATCTGAATAAGAGCTTCTAGGAAACAGCCTGAAAAAATACAAAAGACAAGGAAGAAATTTATGTTGCACATTACATTATTTTACTTATTGCCCTATATAAGGGGTTTATGTGAAAAGAATTCTGATGCAATGAGTTTTAAAAATAACTCTGCATGTCACGTCCCTGCATCAGTGTGTTTAACTAGTAATGCAGACCTCTCATTGCGTCATGGTCATGTCCTCATAAGGATTACAACTGTGAAAGAGTTTCCACGCCTCTACCGTCCTCCTCCACTCACCCTCCACACTCTAGTAGCCAATCACAGGAGACCTCTGCTGCAGCACTGTTATAAAAGCCTCACAATGCCCTTCAGCAACACACAACAGACAGAGAGACATCAGTGTTCTTATTGAAGCGGACAGACAAAGATGAAGATGCCACAGCTTCTCATCCTTCTCTTGATCGTTTTATTTCATGCTGGTGCTGGTTTCCCCTCTGACAGAAAAACTGCGCCAGGCAAACACGTCTCCTGGGACGACGTGAACGTGGTGGCTCATGGCCTCCTGCAGCTGGGCCAGGGTCTGAAGGAGCACGTAGACAAGACCAAAGCCCAGATGAGAGATGTGAACACCAAACTGAAAGCCTTCAACACCACGGTGGCCGAGCTGCAGAGGAGGCAACAGGGGCAAGATGAGGCTCTGAAGGCCAGAGGTGAAGAGATGGAGGAGAGGGTGAAGATAGCTGCAGAGCTCGCTGAGGAAGTGAGGGTGAGGGTGGAGGAGGTGAAGAGGGAGAACGAGGACATCCACTCCAGGATGGGCAAACTGGAGGAGAAGGTGGAGGAAGTGCTCACAGAGCCAGCACTGGACAGTAATGACAGCGATCACTCAGGAGCCTCATTTATCCAGGTGAGAGAAGATACCGCTTTGTTTTTATTTCATTGTAGTGTAACAAATCAGGTGGATAAAAACTGAAAACACATAGACCAGTTTATGGTCTCTAAAAATCATTACACACTGTACATTTAAATCATTTCCACAAGTCCCAAAGACCAATTATACAGTATCTACAACTGTTTCCATCTACATATGTCCATCTGAGAAAGACAGACGTGAAAGCACAGTGAAGCTGATAAGGTTTATTTTCCTGCTGTTTTCAGAGGCTGGTGGCAGCTCAGAGCAGACGTATTGACCAGCTGGTTGAGAAAATCAAGCAGCAGCAAGATAAACTGGAGAAGCAGAATCTGCACCTGCAAGCCCTGCAGAGCAAGGTGAGTTACATCCACATTTATGTCGGCCAAAATTCAGCCAGTGTACTGACTTTTAAGTTACAGAATAATCCTATTTTAACATTAACGACAATATGTGGTTTTTTGTTTGATGGTATTTTAACCAGCTCTGTGATTCCTTCAGGTTGCACAGAAAAGAGTCAAATCACACAGACGGAGAGATGACGAGACAGCACTGAGAGGAGAGCCAGAGCAAAGCACAGCCACATTAGGTAAGAAAGCAAACTGCTTAATGCCTTTTAAAATAGTTTAGTGATAAGTGATAATAGTTTAAGTGATATACTGTACACGTTGAGGTCTAGAAGAAATGTAAATGAGTCACAGTATTGAAGAAACCTCACACAAGTTCATCTTATGCGAGTTTCATCACTCAGTAGCAAGTAACATTTACAGAAATTTTCTCTGGGTATTTCTGTGCTGAGGTCCAAAGGATAGCAACTCATCCTGTGATCACACGTAGTACCAGCGCAGTACTATGTTAACTCAACACACCCATCACACCCACAGATACATGACACACAAAACGAGGCAAGAAAATGTCTATTTACATGACACGCACCTGCAAGAATGCACGAACGCAAGCAACTGATGTCTACAAAAGTGACATAAGAACAAAAAAGTTCTTCTACCTTTGCACCTAATTTATCAATACTTCTTGGCAGAGCAGCTCACAGACAGTCCAAAGATCAGGAAAAATGAGGGCAGCAGTTTTTCAAACACACCCACTGTACTGTGTTTATAGGACATGGAAAATGTATAAAATGTAGAAAGTGAGACATTAAGATAAAGATTTATGACAAGTTTTCAAACTGTACTAAACTGACAGATGCTGCAACCTTAGGGGAAATAAAATCCTCAGTTTTCTGTGCTCTCGTTTTCTCAGGTTTGGCCAGAGACTGTCACGATCTGTTTGTACAAGGGCAACGAGCCAATGGTGTCTATGCAATCCGACCCGAGGGCTCCCAGTCCTTCAACGTGCTCTGTGAAATGACTTCAGGTGAGAATATCCATCAGAGCATAAAACATAGTTAAACTTAGTAACCTTTTGTACTCCGAGTATCGTCTGCATCATTAGCTCAACCTTTTCCCTCTCTGCTCTCTGCAGACGGGGGTTGGACCATCATCCAGAAACGTCAGGATGGATCCCAAAACTTTAACCAGCAGTGGGAGAGCTATAAGAAAGGCTTCGGCAGCCTGAATGGTGAGAACCATTTAACAAAAACGTTTATTAAAAAATGTGCATCAATACTTCCTGAGACACAAAATTAATCTTAACCTTTCTCGTTCTGTAGGTGAGTTTTGGTTGGGCTTGGAGAACATCCACTCTCTCTCCAAACAAGGCCAGTACATCCTGCAGGTGGAGCTCTCAGATCAAGCGGGTGAGCAGCAGGCGGCTCGTTATCGATTCGAGCTTGATGGAGAGGAGAAGAAGTTCGCTCTGCACCTGGAGCAGGAGTCTTCATCTGTGGGTCAGGAGGACATCATGAACACTGGGGCCTCCGCTCTTCCCTTCTCCACAGCCGACAGTGACAACGACTTCGCTGCTGACGTTAACTGTGCTCAGCTGCTCTCAGGTACGACTGGAAGCCTTATAAACCAGAAAAATATTCCAATATGTCTAAAAGTCTGTGGCAGTCTTTGACAAATCATAAATGCTGTTTTTCTGCAGGTGGTTGGTGGTTCAGCAGCTGCGGTGAGTCAAACCTCAACGGCAGATACCCCAGAAGGCAAGGCCTGCTCAGGAGACAGCAGTTCAGAAGACAAGGGATATTTTGGACGTCCTCAAAGGGACAAAACTACTCCGTGAAGACCACTGTTCTGAAGATTGCACCCACAGCAATAAAGCAATAAGTTCATCGTCTGTGTGTCTCAGAAAGGACTGAGCAGAAGACTAGTTATTTAAAAAGCAGAGAAGGCTGGAGTGTTTTAATTTAAATGTTGGACTACAGAAGTGCTGCAATCGTGTTTTCTCTAATAAACAATGATCTCTCCTGATGCACAGGATCATTAAATATTTCAATGCTATGCCATATGAAAACTATTTTCTCAGTGGACATTCAGTCATATTGACAGTGACATTGTTCCCTTTGTAAGGGGTTTATGTGTTAATCTTATTTTGTAATATATGTTTTATGTGTTTTAAACATGTACATAAAT
This sequence comes from Sandelia bainsii, assembly GCA_032362345.1. Classification (NCBI taxonomy): domain Eukaryota; kingdom Metazoa; phylum Chordata; class Actinopteri; order Anabantiformes; family Anabantidae; genus Sandelia; species Sandelia bainsii. The sequence goes on along the minus strand of JAUMHL010000021.1, from coordinate 17,635,923 downwards.
CATGTGCAGTTTCTTCTCATAACATTTATATACTTTAAACATTTTGTATGAAAGGGATGAAAATAAAGTTTTAAAGTGTAAATTAAATTAACTGTTGTCTTTGTGTAAACCACACAAACACAGTGTGATTGTGATTTTGCATTTTAAGTCATTTAAATCAAAACTTTGTGACAAACACGGCCACATACAGACACATGAATTTCAAACACAACTAATTGATATGTGAGATTTTCATTTAATCCTACAAACTGCTGCGGGTGTTTATTGTTGCTGTGCGCAGCAGAAAGCAACCCCCTCTTTACTTTGCAGTTCTGCAAATTCTGTTTAATTTCCAAGCGATTTTCAAAGAAGTTTTCTGGAAGGAACCATGTAATCTGTTACCGATTAACAGAGAGTGATTAGTTGGTACAAGTAATTCATTACAAATCACTGCAGTCTTGAGGATGGCAGCTGAATTCATCATGTACAAAATGTAAAATGTTTCCACAAACCAACATTCAAATCAGCATAAATGAAGGAATTGTGAGTTAACACTAACTGAGGCTAAAGTTTGGCTATTTCTTTAACAGATATTAATCTGGAAGTCAATAATAAAGCCAACAGAACCACTAAATTCAATGAATGAAAGTGTCAGGCGTGTGGGAAGTTTGCTTGTTTATGTGGTTGACACATCAAGCAAAGTTTAAATTAAAGGGCTTCTGTGGTTTCCAACACACAACACCGCTCCCTGCTGGGGAGATGAATAAAAAATACAGACGTGTGTGTTACATGAACAAGCATCAGCAAACTCTTGAATATATGGAAACTGCTACAGTGAAAAAATGTTAAGTCTGTTTCAGTGTATTAACGGGTTTATAGCGGGTTAATACAATGTCCATCTGAGCTGGTGCAGACAATCAAATATTGTTGAATTCTGTGAACCTGCAGATAAATATGGAAACAGAATCTAAACACAGATATCCCAGAGAGCGCAAAACGTCTCTCAGTTTTTTACAGCCGTGCTGCATCATTTTACAGCTACAATGCATGTTAACAGGTTTTCACTATAGAAAACAACAATGAGCACAAAGCAATGTGTGCAAAAAGCAGACAGAGAGTGAAGTAAACGTGTGACCATGAAGACTCATTACAATACATAAGAAAATAAGCTTGGACAAGTCAACATACCTGTCATTACGACATAAACTAACACAAACGCTGCTCAAAATAACTTCACTAACTCACAGACTGGCTGCACCAAGGACCCGTCTGGACGAGCTTCTAAACTTTTCAAGTACCTTATGAAGTTGCGTGTGATCACCCCCAGTGTCTTATTTCTTCCCCGCATTTTTTTTTACAGGAAGCAGTTTATATGCTTCAAATCGCTGTATCCAAAAACTATGACATCTGTGATCGATCCTGTCTCTAACAGAGACTGCTGTGCGTGTTGTTGGGGCAGATAGAGGCGTCACATGCCTGCAGCTGAAGCCCTTAAAGCATTACAAATGCTGTGATGCATTCAGGGACTACGGAGGCTTCTTAAGTCTAAAAATTTCCTCTTACAGAAATGTTTTGTGTCCTACCGATCTTTAAAAGACGTCTTTACCGAAGTTGATTAAATTGGTTCATCAGCACAAACACATAAAAAGTCTGTGGTACTATACTAAATATCTGAACTGTTTCTTTTAAAGCTTCATAAACAATAAACATCATTTGGTAACAACTTTGAAAACGATTGTTAACTTCTGTTTATTTCCTCAGTATGATAGTACTGTGTACAGGTCATAGTAGCTCATCGTACAAATGGTCATCAGACACACATGTAACAAGGCATTTTATTGTCATAGGTCCTCAGATTCCCTGATTTATACTATATGAGCAGGTGCTCTTAAGCTCTTGCAAGGCACCTCAGACTGCCAACAGCTGTCAAACTTCATAACACAGTTCAGTTTGTTGGCACCAAGGCAAGTTTGTAAGAAGTGCAATAGTCCTCAGCAGCAGAAGAAAAAGAAGCTCTCAGAAAATCAAAGCAAGAGACAACAAAAGGTCGCTACATAATTCCACCATTTCTGAATGCATAAGAATCCATAAAAATATTTTTAATAACACGCAATCATTTTTTTTCATTTTCATGGTAAACTACATAAAACGTTAGCTACACTCCCACGAGAGCATAGATTCAAAACAAAAAGGAGGCAACGAACGACAAACGGGGTTAAGAGCTTGTTTGTTTGCTGTTACAGAGCTTTACGTTTATAACCTCCCTCCAGTGTTTATTCACAGAAGCAGGAAACGAAACTTCGTCATGTGGTCCCCAGATAAACAAAAAGGAATGGCACAAAAGAAGCTCAAAACTGTTTCCAAAAACCAGATGGGACAGGTCCACTGTTCTCCTTTTTGTTTTGCTGTTAAAAGGTTCATTATGTAGCATTTTTAACATTAATCTTTTCACATTTTGATTTGATGTTTTTCTTAATCTGCTTTTTTATTCCTCATCTGTTGTCACTGGAATCTCAGAAAGCTTCAGCTTTTACTGTTTGTTACGGGGGAACAGTGCCCTCCGACTGTAAATGCTGTATATTTACAGTAATTATAGTGAACATTTGAATATTGATCCTGTAATAATTTATTGACACTACAGTGCTGCAGCACTTTTAAGACAGACGGATAACTGTTGAGGTGTGACCGGGTTTGGCATAGCTTGCATCCAGCACGGTTTAAATAAATGGAGAAAAGCGAAAGAGGATACAAGGAGACAAGGGTAGGAGGGTAGAGAGTGAGGAAGGGAAGATCAGTGTGTGGAAAGGCTTATCAGAGGTTCTGCTGGAGGAAGTGCAGCAGCATAATCTCATAATGTTCTCCAGACTCTGGACATCGGATGCTGTGTCGCTCATTGGGATAAACCTGGAAAAACAGAAAACGACACCACAAAAATCAGTCAGTGCAACAACAGCTGGATTCCTATTTCCTAATTCACATTGTTTTGGATTATCACCCTGTACATTAGAGAACATATTGCATACTTCACTCTTTCTTAAATAAAACTAGCTTAACATCAGTATTAACTAACTTTAACGATACAAAACATTCATGAGCAAACAAAAAAAACAACAGTAACAACAAGGAAACAAATATTATTACAAAATCACTTTGAAATCTTAATGAAATATTGATAATTTAATGATTTAAACAAAGTTAATAAAAGTAGAAAATGCCTGGATTAAAGTTTTAGGAATTGCAATGTACTACATAGACTCTAATATAGGTGCGAAACAGAGTCTGAACTGAACTCATGATCACACACACATCTATATCACAGTCGATAACCGGGCACATATAAACATTTGACTGTATTTGATATGAGTAAATCCTCCAACCTGCAGGTTGTATGGTTTCCCAGCCCGAATGATTTGAGACACCAGGAAGTTAGTGTGGAAAAAGTGCACATTCTCATCTAGAAATCCGTGCAGGATCAGCAATCTGTTGGGTCTGTGTTTAACAGAAACAGAGACTATTAACTTTCTTTCTGTATCTTTGACATAAACACATGTAGCTGAATAAGACAGTTAATGAAAAAAAAAAAAACAGTATCAAAGTATACACTTTTACTACTACTTTTACTATTTGGTGAAATTAACTAAGCAGAAACAGCCGTTTGCTAAATGAAGGCTTTATTTAAATAGGCTTTTGTCTTATAATTGCTAATGTATGTTAGTATAAAGTAATGGAAGCAGTGCACTTTTAAATGACAGCTCTCACTCATTTGGGAGTTTGTTGACATGAAGGGCGACAGAACAAGCCTCGTATCCCTCTGGGTTTTTTTCAGGTGTGTCCAAATACCGCTCTGTGTATCCGGTGTCGTAGGCCATCCACAACGTCACCGGAGCTCCGGCAATAGCAACCTAAGGAAAACAAAAGCAGGATGTCAGACAGAAGCATGAAATGCAGATCGAGTTTACAGGATGATGTTTAATATTTTGTAATTTATCAATAAGACTGTAACAGCACATAAGAGTTACACAAACAGATCTGATGATTCCAACACAAACACACACACAAACTCACAGAAGACTAAGTAATTTATAATGATGTTGAAAGTGTAACAAACAAAGTTCCTAACAGGTCTCCACAGGATAAATTCCTTTAATTTGACAACATTTCGATTAAGCCATCTTTTGGAGAAGGATCTGTAAACAGACTTTAATGTCAGATTACATGATATAAGCAGGATTATTAGCGTGGCCCGACAGAGACGTTCAGGTGCAACGCCTGGTTATTTAAGGTTTATGGAAATATGGAACAACACTCCCGCTTTTTGGTGTGTTCTCAAAAGTATAAAAAGATAAGAGCAACCAGTGAGTAACATCATTAGTATAAAGACTGTAAATCACACATTAATTAGTCACTAATCTCCTGAGATTAATTAAGCATAATGTTACATCAGCTCTGTTTTTAGCACTGACGTCAAGCTGTGACTCTCTCGACCAAGTTATGAAAGAATTTATGACAGTGACCATCTAATCAGACAAAAATATCTGGACCTGGCATTAATGTCCATTTTAATGTGTCCTCCTGCTCAAATTTAGCACAAAATGTTAAAAATCAGCGGTTTTAACCTTGAAGATGTCGGGTTTGTGGATGAGGCCCATGAGAGAGAGGAAGCCTCCGTATGACCAGCCGTGGATGGCAACACGAGTCAGGTCCACAAACTTGTACTTGTCAGCTATGTAGTGCAAACCCTCCACCTGGTCTTCAATCTCCACCTGACCCTGGGCGGAGGACAACAGAAAGGTCACAACACACAACATTCGTTTTTCTGAAAACAATGTTTGTAAACAGCTAAAATACAAAGAAATCAGGCGTAAAACACAAATATGTGAAGTTAGGAGGGAGGAGCTGCTCTGTCAGTCGCTTTACTTCATGTGATAAATACCATTTTGTCCTTCACAGCTCCTTCAAACTTGAGTCCTCGCTGGCAGGATCCCCGTCCATCGATGACCAGCACGACATAGCCCAGAGATGCCAGCGTGCTCAGCCGCAGATACTTCACTCCTTTAAAGGAATTATTCACTAACTGCACCTGGAAGACAACAAATCACGTTTACAACGATGTCATTCGGTCAGATCAAAATGATTTAATCTTTCATATCTCAAAGTAACACATACTATGGTTAATATAAAAACTACAGTGTATGTGCTGCAGCGTTTCTAGGTAAAACATTACTCATTATGTAACAGCAGTAGCTGTACTGTAAAAGGAAGCCTTGTTTGTCTCCATGGTATTACCACGTCTGTCTGGTTATACCTTCTTTTTTCTATCTGATTAATGTACTGGGTCTTCACGTAGTTTTTTTCTTTCTTTACCAACTTATCACATGTGGTAATTATCCATTACGTTACTGTAATTTTCCACATATCTACCAAGTAAATGCTTAGTAATTAGGGGACTGTAAAAGGAAGGGTTACTCATTACTTTAATATTGTGGACTAATTTAAATGACTTAATAATAAAATAATAATTTTAATATACTGCTATGTACCCCTTAATCTACTATATTAGATTCGGTACTTTAGCTATTTGGTTCCCCCTGCAGTTGTTAAGTATATACAGCACTGTGGTAAATACCAGCTGCACTCTGCTGTTGGATCAGTAAGTAATATTAGCTGGTTTGCTGTATTTTGTGTTGTTGTGGTTCTATGACACGGTGACATTATGGAATGTGCCCACAGCAAAGTTATTAATGCAGTAAAAACTAACTGTTAATGCACAAATTAGCAACTAAATAAAACACACCACATAATTTAAAAATGGAAGAGGTCAAACCTGAGGACCGCCGTAAACAAAGATGACTGTGGGATGCTTTCTACCAGGGACCAGGTTGTGTGGTTTATACAACATGCCATACAGATCGAAGCCTGACTTTCCTGTGAAGCTGAAGATCTCTGGAGGAGTGTAGTCAAATGGGTAACCTGGAAACAAGCAGGAGAAACACAAGAAGCATTATTCAAGCAGACACACAGTCAAGTCACAGAATAAGTGTGAAACTCTCATTTTAAATTAAAATGGACATATTAAACAGGCAGCCACACAAAACAACATGAAAAAACAAACGGATCATTTCATCTATCAAAAACAAAGTCTTTGTTTTCATTACTAGAAGACTCCATCATGCTCGCCCAGAACTGCGGCTCTTTGTGGAGCGGGTCACATTCTGAGCCGTTCAGCTTGTAGATGTGTACACAGGGTGCTGAGGTCAAGCTGCTGTAATGGCTGATAAACATGTCAAACGTCTGTGTGGAAGAAAAGAAAAGGTACGTCAGCCAACATTTATAATATGTGATATAAAAAAAAACAGCTCTATAAAGTGATATATCCGTAAAATCCTGATGAAAACGTGTCAGGTGCCAAACAAGTGCTAATTCTACCACTGAGTTTGAGCTGATGAAGAACAAAGCGCTTTATATGTATGTGTGTGGGTGGGTGTGTGTGTGTGTTTTATTACCTGGCTCACAGAGCAGCTGTGGGAGAACCCAGGTTTGGTGAGTCGCACAATTTCACCTGGCGTGTCATAGCTCACCACATAGAGGTGATGCTCCAAAGGAGAGTCTTTGGTTCCCTGGAAGTAAACCAGCTTTGCCGTTTCGTCCACCCAAATCTGAGGACTCGACGAACGCTACACAAACACCACAAAAAAAACTTTTTTTTTCTGTTTCTGTTATTTCCATTGCACTGTTCATGTCTGTTTTATTCATTTCTGAATAAGTTCTTTCCCATCTTATTTAGTATCTATCTTTTTTTTTAATGTTGGCAAACTGGTGCATTTTTAAGATTTGCTATATTAATAATTACAACAGGTTTGTGTTGACAGTATAGCATTAGTGCCTTGTACCAATGTTCCCATGACTCAGTGTCTAAAATATTTTAAACAGTGTACTGGTGTCTGGTTGTTGTTCATTATCCCTGCTACTTTGAACCAGTGACCTTGAACGCACACACATGTGGGCAGAGTTTTACCTTTGCTCCGTGATTGGCCAGCACCTCCCACGCGCCACTTGTTACTGTCACCTCCTCTTTGACCGGACACTTGAAATCATCTGACGACAGACGAGCACAGAGGTCATGTAAGTGGATCAAATCAAAGATCACTTGTCTTTGGTAACTTTTTTACATCACTCTATTTAGCATTCATACCCGTTGTATAAGCATTTAATTAATGGTTTACAAAGCAGGTGGAACACTAGAACTACTTTTGTATTGTTTGGCATAAAATTTTCAAATATCTTCAATGTGGCAATTCAAGGAAAAAAAAAACAGCATAGAGTATCTTAGTGAAGTGTTGGACCACCACGAGCCATGAAGGGAGCGTTTAAGCACCACTGATTCTACAAGTCTGTTTAACTCTACTGGTGGGATTGAACCATCCTTTCAAAAGACATTTGGTGTGTTGATGATGGGGGTGGATCCAAAATCTCCCATAGGTGTTAAACTTGGTTGAGATCTGGTGACTGCAATGATCCAAATCACCCACTGTAGGGGTTAAGCATTCAGACCTGAACCCTTCTCTTGGTGAGAATTTGTTGAAGGGTGACTCATCTGACCACATCAAATATTCCCACATTTCTGCAGACCAGTGACGTGTTTTTTGCACCACTGAACTCTTAAATGTGCATTCATCTTTGTAATGAGGCATTGATGCAGCTAGAAACTTTTTTATATCCTTCTCTAGGTAACTGTCAGCCTACAGTCAGGTTAAAGGTGGTGACATCTGTGCTACAACAATTAACTCTCTTTCCTCTTTCCTCCTTTTAATTTGAAGTCAGAATCAACTGGTCTAGCTCTGCAACTTTTATAAATGCCACAGAGCATGACTGGATGTTAAATGCTCAGTTGTACTGTTAACTGAAACTTTATCCATACTGCAAAGTCAAACTAAAATTGTCACAAACTACAAAACGTAAAACTAGTTTGGAAAAGAGAAACAAAAATGATCCCACTGGACAAACTGAAGTACTAAATGCAGAAAACGTTTATACACATTTATAAATTAATTAATATGGCATGAAAGCTAAGAGCTGAATTTTTACTGTGGTTTATAATTTATTTCAGCATCTCATCTGTAATACACAGTTCAACAGTGATCTCAGATACCAGCACGTGCTCTCCACACAGTGTTACCTTCAGAGTGAGTGTAGCCTTTGGCCCAGTGATAGCTGCCCTGCCGTAGAACTGATGTGATCTTATACAGGTGGCAGAAGCCTGTTTTGGATTCATTTACTGTGATGAAGGTGATCTCATCATCAGTAGTTTGGATGAAAGGATGGAAGATGTCATGCACCTGTAGGACAAACAAACGGTCATAAGATATTTAGTCTTTTTAAAGCAGAGACAAGTCCACAACAAACAGCACTTAATACTCTATGTTACATATGTTTGTATGGGAATCTAAACTAGGAAACCTTTAAGCTTCTATGCTAACAGAGACAGAGACAGATCTTGTGTTGGGTCTCACATTGATCCAGATGTCACTGGTCTCTTGATAGATGATGAAGGGCTGCACTGTTTCTCCCAGGGCCTCCAGACTCCTCTGCCGGCTGGCGTCATCCTGATGTGCTGGGATGAAGAGCGACGGAGGCAACAAGACCAACTGGAGGTGCTGTTGTCGTCGGTCCATCATGACTGCCCATGCACTAACACACAAAGAGTTGAGATAGGTGGGAGATTGAGCATGAGCAATGTGTTACTTCTGAAATTTTGTGGGATGTTCTTTTTTTAACAACAGACTTGTGTTTTACTAAAGACACTTACTATCTGCCATCCTTTGTCCATCCAGCTCTGGTGATGTATTCAGCAGATGGAAACAGGGTGGTGAAGGGCACAGGCAGCTCCTTCTCCTGTGTGCTGACAATCTGAGAGAGAGAAAACACCACGCTGATCTCTGACCACTCATCTGCAGAACTTTATAACAAAACTTATTAAAACTAAAAAGTTCTGTTCACTGCAGCTCCGTTAATATACAAGCAGCATATTAAGATGTTTTGCGCAGTTGAGCAAGCACTCACTTTGCCGACATTGTCTGTCCTGATTTCTGCCAATTTGAGAGTAATCTCAGGATTCTTGCTGCCTAGAAATAAATAAAACTGAGTTAGTTACCAAAACATTAACATTTGTCAAATATCACTAATGGAAAAAGACGACGAAATTTCCAAATCAATTTATCATCTAATTGTCGCAGCTCTATATACAGCACAGATCTGTGAATTTTGATTTCCATATAGAGATTACATGTTTAGCTTTTGAAACAATATCCTGTTTTTTATCCAAAGAAATATACATTAAAAAAATAACGCTAATAGACAAAGACAGAAAACTAAACGCATCACATATAAATACTAAGTTGTTCAGTACCTGCACGTGGATATCTGTAGACATCCGTCTTACGCTCCTCCAGAGCCGGAGATGGGACATGAATGATCTCAACCTCAGACTCGTCCACCTCCTCATACAAAATCTGCAGCGTCTTACCACCGTCTGATTCTGAACCAAAGAGACCAGGAAAGCAGATCATCACACTCATTTTGAAATCTCTGTCTTTGGAGCAAACTACAGGTAAACTCTTGTTAATAGAACAATAATTCCATTAAAGACTTGTTCTTGATCTTCTTTACTTTATTCATAATATTATTAGGATTCATATTATAACTGATGATAGTATTGCTGTTTGCAAAGTCAACTGTGACAACATGATATTCACCTTCTCGAGCAGCTGGTGACCACCAGTATCCAGTGAAGCGATCAAACTCTTCCTGTGTGACAAAAGTGGCCACGCCTGCAGATTTGGGGTCTTCTTTCGGGTTATCAATCCCTAAAAAGAAAACAAAGATGGAGAAACCCACTGTGGGAAAAATTCAGAACAATAGTTAGCCCTCAGTGTGTAAACGTGTTTTATTCCTGACCTTTGTGGCAGGAGGTGAGCCGCCTCTCTTCGCCCGTCTCGATGCTGGTCACCCAAATGTCGTTGTTGTTGATGAAGCCGATAAAGTTTGGGTCCCCGGGGCAGATCTTGGGGTCCATGCGTGTGCCTGAACTCTGGCTCTTAATCTCTACAGGTTTCATGGGAGAAGTCTGCACAAAAACGCAGAGTGAACGGAGGACAATTTAGTGTAGTGTAGGTTACAGCCACCGTACTTCAACACTTCACTAAGAACAGTGAAGTAAAAAAAAAGGAATTTTAGGACTAATAGGAATATCTAAAAGTAAAAAAAAAGCACGATTGTGACGACAAACAAATACTACACCATTATTAAACACTTTTAGCAAATTTACCCTAAAGAATTACAAGAGCTGAGACAATTTGCAGATTTACAAAAATGTAAAAGCAACAATTTTAATAATCAGTCACTTTAAAGCAAAAATGAGAAAAATTACTGTGACCAGCATATGTACTGAGATCAACACATTTAACAAGATAAGTCGGTTTAGAATAGAGCCATGTTATTCTGTACCCGCTCATCCTCTGCAGAATCGAGGGAGCCTGCAAATAAGCTGAGGATACAATAGAGGCAACGGACAAAAGAGTCGACTTTTTCAGTTTAAATATAACCATTCATATTCTTACTGGGAACTCAGCAAATTGAGCATGTCTGTAATAATCACTCTGTGCTTTGTGGTACTGAAAGTCTTACTCAGCTGTCCTTTAACTCACAATAAAGCTGTTGTTTCCACCATCGCGGCAGTAGTACAGACTGCTGTTGGCCTGGAACAGGAAGAGGCCACTGGGCTGGTGATAGTCATAGGAGGTGATGCCAGACACCCCCAAACGCTTCCTCTCTCTGAGCAGCTCCTCTTCCCGAGAGAAACCACCATGGTGAGGGCTGGCCTGAGGTCAGGGGTGACAGGAGGACACACAACGTAACAAAGCTGGTCGACCGAGGTCAAGGTCAAAGACAGTTTTTTTCAGGGCATGGAAAACAAATGATAAGAAAACATTACCACACTAAACTGAAGAGGGAAGAGCCACATACTAATGAACAGAATCATTTATCTTCTCTGCTCAGCTATAAGTAATTCTATCTCCCTGAAAATAAAAATAACTGTAGCCTTAGTGACAAATTTACAAATGTAGAGAAAAAATAATCAGAGAGAAGAAGAAGGACAGAAATCCTCCTTACCTGAAAATGATCCAGCATCTGTTTCCATGACAAAACCAGCAGGGCATCTTTGCGAACCTTCTTGGGAATGTCTGAGTAAAGCAATGCGTTTTCCCTGCTAGCGTAAGGCATTCCTGTAAGAACGGAAAGACAAAAAGACAGACGCTATGATCCCAAGTAAAGATGAGAGCAGCCAGCTCTTCCTCAGTGCCACATCATTAGCCTAGTTGTAATGTAAGTCTTTACTACGTTTAACAGTTTGCATCACACAAAGTGGTTTTAGCTACTGACACCAAGTGACTAAACTTTAGTCAGCTTGTTAGTATCTGAAGACTGTCTGAAAAGTGAAAGATAATATGTACATATCCAATATGAAACTTGATAAATGTTTGATAACAAAAAAAAAGAAACAAAGAAAGATTTTAAATGACATTTCACAAAAACAGAACACAAGCAAAACATTATGTTGATAACGCCTCACTAAATGTTGACTGAATTAATATTTTATAACTTAGGTTTACAAAATTTCCCACTCATTAAACATATACTACTTAACCTGATTCACACATACACATACTCCATGTTTAACAAATACAAATACCTACATTTACACAGTATATATTCACTATCAGCGTGTAGCGTATAGTTTACATTAGTTGACTGGTCTTGATTGAACTACCAACTTGACCTGACTTTGACTTTACTTTCACTAACGTCTTCACTAACTCAGATGTATCGTGAGCTTTAAAGGTCCAAACTCATTTAGCAAATCACTATTACATATTAATGGGTTTATGAACAGTTGGTGCAACTCAATCCTGGTACCATACTGGAAGTCACCTCAGTGGTGACTGTAACTAAAACTGAGGTTTCTGTGCAGTTTTGTTCTGGGTGTAGATCAAGCCATCACTTATCTAACAAGTGTGTTTACATGCCCTTAAGTAACCTGGTTATTATCAGTTTTCTGTACTATACTAGGGAAGAAGAGAAACATTGTGTAATACCACAGCTTAATTTTTGCTGAATAGCACTGATCTTGAGCACATATTATCTGACTGAGTTTCTAATAGTTTATACTCATAATAATATATGAATGATGTAAAATGTGGGTGATGGAAATACACACTTCCACACTGAGGGACGCCGCTGTCAGCACAGCCTGTTATGTCTGCATCAGAAAAGTACATTTTCTTTACTAATACACAGACATTATTCCTGCCTTTATTATAAATAATATGGTAGCTGAGAATCAGATTAATAGTTTGCTGCATGTACAGCGAGATCCTACAAGCTCAACCTGTCTGGTTTGCATTTTGGTCTATCTTTGGAAAGCGGTGCGTGTAGCAACTAGTTTTGCTTCCTCCTCTCCCTCAGTGATGGTTAAACACAGATGCAAAATGTCAGCTTTAGAAAAAAATCCATTAGTTTTTGATTCAGACACCACAACTGCTTAAAACAGACATTTTCGAAAGCTGAAACATTTCCTCCTTTCGTAGTCCAAAGAGGACTATGTGAAAAGTATTTATTAAAGTGGTTTATTCCTGGACTTTCACAATATTGATTAAACTTGGCTTTTTCTGTACAGTCGACAACCAGGTACAGATCTTTCAGCCACCTCTTGACACGGCTGTGGAAATTATATCACACACCAGGACTAACTGCTAGAGACAGCAAAGAACAGCAACCATTTTGTAGATGTTCTGTGCACCGTAGCTGCCACATATAAAAGCAGAAAGATGCCCACACAGCAAAATACTGTTCCTGGTTTTCTGCAGCACACAATGACTAGATTCACTGCACATCTTTGGACATCAAATGAGCCTGAAAACAGCTGCAGGCTGGCAACACTGACTCACCAGCTGTAACCTTGGATTCTTCACAGAAGCATGCCACCCTTCAAAGACACTGAAACTACAGCAGCTTATCCGAGCCGAGATTTATTTCACAGTCAGTGCAGAAAATGGCCTTATTTAGCACTTTGCATGTATAAATTGTGTCAGATCCCAATTTTCACTTCTCCCAGCTCACCGAGGTAATAGATGCGGTGAGAGTGCGGACTGGCCTCATCCTTCTGGATAAACTGGAAGTCATGTGGCGCCTTGTTGATAACTATGCCACTGTTCTTACGGCTGTGGTGGATGATCTGCCGCAGGCCGTCCCATGTATGCTTCTCCACCTGGAACTGGGTGGAATTCACGTCCTCCATCTCCACCACCTCTGTGCTGTCCGAGAGCTCATCCACCCCAGTCATAGCTGCCAGTGCCTCCCTGATGCTGCGGAGAGACACTGAGACTGATCAGTAACTCAGACACTAGCAACAAACTAGTGTCTCAAACTAAAGATTTAACTATTCACAGCATAATTTAACAGTTTTCATCTTCATTAATGAAAATAAAAAATGAGTTTATATGTCTGAGACAACTAGGTGCTAATGTTCCTACCTTTCCTGGCCGTCTTCTGTTTTGTCTTCAATTTTTAGCCTCTTTACTCTGCGCATTAACCGTTCAACGACCCTCGACCAGACTTGACACCCTGTGAAATATCAGATTAAAGATTTAAGAGCTGAAAAGGTGAAGCAGGGAGGAAACGTGGTAACACCTGCTCTAACTGACAAAAAAAACTAGACCCGATCCTTAGCTAAGCTCACATGCTATGAACAGTGAAGCTGTTACTGAGGCGATGACCCCATTCAGGGCAGAAATCTCTTCGCTGCTTCATCGAGGAGCTGATGTTCTTCAGTCAACCACCACCACACTTCCAGCTGAGTGTTTCTGATATGGAGCCTCACTAACTGTAACACTAACACTTCAACGTCTGTGTCATAACTATGGCAAATGTTACACTGTTCCTCCACATTTTACTGCTGTATAAGAGGCCACTGTGTCGCCTGGGGCCTAAATGAACTGCAAAGCCTACACAAGTTAATTCCCACAAAACACTTCCAGCCGCTCCCTTCACTAAATGATGTTATAAGATCTATAAGGTCACATCTCAAAGAATTAAACATTTAAATAAATTCTTTAAGTTGAAAATCTTTACTAATATACACCGTATAATTTGTTCAGACCAAGATTAAATAGTGCTTAATGGAAACCAAAATCATCAACCCATGGAGGGCTGTATTCAAAATCAGACTAAAAATCATCCAAGCTGCAAGGATTTCATCACGGCAATTCATAATGTGACTCAGAAGTGTGTGTTTCCTTGCGTGCCTGTATGCACTTCCGACACCATCTGGGCATGCTCCTGATGACTCAGTTGATGGTGTCTTGGGGGATTTCCTCACAGGCCTAAATCAGTGCCTCAGTGAGCTCCTGGACAGTCTGTGGTGGTACTTGGTGCTTTTGGATGCACTGATACATAATGTCCCATAGGTGCTTAATTGGATTTAGATCAGGGGAACATGGGGCCAGTCAATGGCATCAATGCCTTCATCATCCAGACCTGCCTACACAGTTTGGCCACATGAGGCCGAGCATTGTCCTTTGTCAGGAGGAACCCAGGGCCCACTGCACCAACATAACATCTGACAATCACTCTGAGAATTTCAACCCAGAATCTCACAGGGTACTGCTGGTTATAGTGGTCTGTGCAGCCTTGCAAGGATACGCCTCCACAGACCATCACTGACATTTTGTAAGGCTCTCACAGTGTCCCTCCTTACACAAAGGAGCAGATACCGGTCCTGCTGCTGGGTTGTTGCACTTCTACAGCCCTGTCCAGCTCTCCTGGTTTGACAGCTAGTCTCCTGTTATAGTCTCCATGCTCTTAAAGCTGTGCGGGGAGACACAGCAAACCCTTTTGCGACTGCACAAATGGATGTACTATCTTGGAGTAACTGGACAACCTATGCAACCTGACTGAGCTGCAGGTACCTCCTTATTCTACCAGTAGTGACAAGAACGCTGGCAAAACACAAAACCTGAGAAGCATCAGTCAGGAAGGATAAAAGAGAGAGCATTTGTCTGTGGCCACCATGTATGATACCATTCCCTTTTGGGGGTTGTCTTGCTTTCGTCTCTGCAAATTTTCAGTAATAACAACCTACTGAATGAATTAACCCCCAACTTACTTAACTGAAAGGCAAGACAGACATTTTCTGTAAAAGAGATACCAACAATAGCTTTAAACAAGAAATACATTTTCATGAACAATAAACGGGCTAAAATTATTGTTGAAAAAGTCCCACATTATTATTTCTCATTTATAGTTGTGCTTCTTATGCATCTACTTTTGGTTTCTGTTTTCAACTGTATTGTATAATCTTCAGACAACTAGACTGAGGTGGTTTGGGTATTAGTTAAGAAACCAGCTTATATGACTGTTCTTTCTCTCTCTTCTCTCTCATTAAACAGATTATTAAAATAGTTTCAGATATATTGTCAGTAAAGTAAGATATTTAGAAACAAATCAACTTTGCTCTGCTTATTGCATCTTTAGCAATTATTCTGAGTATTTCCATGATTAAACAATTGTTCAGTATATAATTTTTTGGGGGAAATAGTTTAAAAGGTATTTCTGATTGTCTTGTTTTGTCCAGGTAACAGTCTGATGCCCAAATAAAATTACATCACTATAGCAGGAAATCTTCACAAAAACTGTTGACATTGTTGCTTGATAACAATAATCATTCCATAGATTAAAAGATTAAGATCATTGCAACTCATATTTTATAAGCCCTGTCAAAATGTCAAATAGTGTGAAAACATAAATTAGCACTATAAAAACTATAGTACTAAATCATCTCAAATTTGTAGCCCACGTATGTATAGTACTTCAATAAATATACTCAGTTCCATACATTGTGTTACTTTCCACATTATTTTTGACATAGCGTTATAGAAGTTAAATCTCTGAAATCGTCTTGATTTTAAGTTACAGGTTGTTTGTTCTTCAGCATCTATGTAAACATGTTTTTTATTACAACTAGTTTCAGTTTCCTTTGTGACACATCAACTGATGAAGCTGAACGTCCACAGACAGCTTCGCTGCAGATAAGAACACCTGTCGGTGTTTCTGTCAAACCTGACACACCCTAATTAAACAGATAGTTAAAACCCTCTGTGTTACTGTCGTTACTTTGCCTTGATGCTAGCAGGTTAGCCGCTCGCTGAGCGACTCTTTAGCTAGACAAAATATCATTTATGCGTTAAAACAAATCAAAATAGTAAAACAGTCATTCGTGTTTAGCTTACACTTTCTGCCCAGAGACCGTTAAACTTCTCCCCTTTAGTTGAAGGAACGCCTGTGCTGAAAACAACGACCATGGGATGAGTAAATGACAGAAATCAACTGACGTTAGCTACTCTCCAGAGAACAGATAGCTTAATGCTAACATGCTAACAATGCGGAACTAACCTGAGGAAACAAACGTCTCTATTCGACCTTTAACCCGGATATGATGCACAAAGGTAAAATCTGCACAATGCGTTTTTTCCTGCCTTTAACTTACTTTTTTTGTCTGTATTCCAAACAAGCTCACCGCTATTTTTTTTCAATATATCAAGTCACATTACTTCATTAATATGACTTGATATATTACTTTTGAATCTTGATTTGCTGCTTGTGAGTCGCTGTATTAATCTCATTTTGTCTTTTCAAACCAAAGATTAATATATAAAACGTTATATATAAAACAATCATATTGGAGATGCTGTAACCAGTGAATAACAGAGGTAAATATATCTACATCCAAATACAAACATCCATGACAAGCACTGTATCCTTAAAACATTTATTTTTGTAATAATTTGTCCTTTTTTTCTTTTTGCATAAGTGCAAAAAAATGCACCCAAAACAGCCACCTGAGGGAAGTCTACATCTTTAAATAAAAAAACAAGCAAAGTGTACATTTATAGTACAAAATTCTCTTTTTAAAAAATTGCACAGTTTGTGTATAATATATATATATTCATAATCTCCATTTTAAACAAACTTTAAAGGCTCAGAGAGTAAACAAAATTCACCAAATGAAAAATAAAAACATTTTTCCCTAGAATTTAAAGCTGAGGAAACTTGAGACCCTGTTTTCATTTGTGTCCACCATAAATATACATATTTATATGCAAGTCTCTTTACATATAGTCTCTGTGCTAGTGTTTGACCAGACAATCAAAATTATTGCAAAGTAGTTCAGTTCTACTATAAAACATGGGGTGGGGGGGTGGGGGATAAAAGCTTCTTTCTGCTGAATATTTCTTAAGTTATGCAAAAAAAAAACAAACCCTGGGTTTCTCAATACCCCTTTTGAATTTACCGGAATCCCTGCTTTTCACAAAGGTTTCTGTTTCACAAACTGTGTGTAGTCAACATTCCCATAGAACAATCCAGAACTCCAGTTTTGCTTCTTAGCAAGATCACATTTTTCCCTGACTTACTCTTGTTTTTGTTTTTTTAACTTTACACAATGGCTCTGCCCAGAGGTGGTGGTCAGCGTCGATACGGGTGAAAGCCCTGTACGTTGTGGTTCTGCCCTCTGCCGAACGCGCTGGCAGCAGACTGAGGGGCAGCAGTGGGCTGTGCTGTCGGGGCTCCATACGAAGCTGTCGGCTGGCTGGGGTCTGCGAAGCTGTGGCCAAAGGCTGTCAGGTCCTGACCGTACCCTGCAGAGGACGACAGAGAGGAGACATGTGGAAAGAGAATGGTTTTAACGTCAGGGGCACCAGACAGTGTTTAGGGAAAAGCTTTACTCCTTTACAAATATTATATAATAAGTGGTTTAAGTAAAAGTCTCACTATTTTGATGTTGAGGAAAAATCCACCACACACCTTCACACTTATAGGTACATTTCTGAGGTGTATATAGTGCATATTGTTATTTTTCATGTTATTTTTGATGGATGATAACTGTGCTGCACCTATTGAAGTACTGAAAGTGACATTACATCGTAAATTCTTATTATCACTTTTAATAATAATAATAATACCATTCTGTCCCAGCATCTACATAAAATATGACACAATTTATTGATCAATTAATTACTCTTTCAACAGGAAGCACGAGCTATTTGAATAAAAAAATAATTAAACAATTACTTGATTATCAAACAGCAAACATTTACTGGTTAGAACATCTAAAAAGTGGGGATCTGCAGGCTCTTTTTTCTGTTATTCTGGATTAATAATAATAATAATAATTGATGCTTTATTAATCCCCCTGGGGAAAGAATCATTGTGCTGTGCAGTATTAGACAAAAATTGTAATCTTAAGCCATCTGATCACCTTGTGTTCTGGGGATTTTCCATGGGCTAATTTAAGCTTATCAACCAATACTCTTAGTTGAACTTAGTTGAAGTCCTACTTATTACCTCCCTTTTCCTCAAACTATGTGTTTCCTTTGTTTATGTTTTCCTTCCTTTCAAATATTTTTCATACATATTTTTATTTTGTTTTATAATTAGTAGAAATCAATTTATCTCTTAAGAGCTTTAAAATGTGATTAAATGTAAAAGACTAAAGACAGATTTGTTGTGCTTGCACAATGACAGTTAAGTTTTTAAGAAATGTAATGTGTGTTGCCAAAAGCAGTTTTTTTCCCCACAGTGTTTAAGGTTTTGTGGTGGAGTTTTACTTCAAATTTTGTATTCCATCAATGAGCCTTTAGACAATATTATGTAACAACACAGTAAAGAGACATAAATGTCAATTTCATTTGAATTTAAGTGATTTCAGTCAGCTTCATTGAGGAAAACAATGTCAAGATTGTTTTGAATGATCTGCACAACTAGCACTAAGTTCTTTAGTTAGACACTGGATGGCACCATCTCCTTGCAAACAGATAAGGAACATTCAGGGAAGGAAATTAATCTGTCTGGAAAAACAGCTGTCAGACAGCATGTCCAAGCCAAAGGGCCTTTTAGGTTGAAAAATTGTATTTTTATTTATTGAATGGCTGGTAGAACATGAAAACCAGCTGCAGCCAAATATTCCTGCGGCTTGCTGGTGACTGGTTATTTTCCTGCCCTGGTAACATCTAGTTAGCACTAGATTCTAATGATTTAGAAATGTCACCAGTAAATACTGGAGTACAGAAAGTTCCAAGAAACTTTAATAGAAAGACGAGAAAAAGAAAGAGGGATCATCAACAGAAAAGATTTCTTTGCTCAAAGTGACCCAAGAACAAAACAAAAATAAGAAATCTGAAGAACAGGAATCGATCCCAACAGGACCATCAGTCAGAAGAATCTGCGAGAAACTGGAAATTTAATGGCATCGTGTCCTTCTTTACATCTTCTTTCCTTTCTCACCCCTTTAGCTACAATGTGGAGACAGTACATAAGGAAAAAACAACGGGTGAATGGACTGCTGATGCATAGAGACAACTGAACCATGAACAAAATTTCTGACAATTAGATCATCCTTTTATAAACAGCAAAGCAATGCGGACAGAGAGTGGACAAAAAAACGAGGATATGGTTGGTCTTGGTTTTGTAAAGCTACAGCCACTGAGGGAGATGAAATGCTTTGAGCTCCAAATGCCTAATTCCAATGTAAATTTCTTTCAAATCCACTCAGCAAAGATATAGTCGATGGCTGTGTTTTACTATACAAGAGCACACAAAGTAATTTGTATGTACATGCAAGATGTACATGCAAAATACTAAACACAGAGCAAAAGAGGCAGAACCAGGTTGCAGCTCTATAAACACTACAGTACTGAACAAATGCTACTTTTGTGGTTGGAGAAGACGATGCTGGCACCTACCTGCACTATATCCTCCCTGCTCATCCTGACCATAACTGTGAGAAGGACGCGTTGGTCCGTAGGCAGAGGGGTCCTGAGGGTAGTTACCCAAGCCTATCAGGGAGATGAGGAGACCAGGTTGACTGAACCCAGATACTGCTGGCCGACTACTTTACATAGTTCCCCCCTTACTGAGCTAACAGAGCTTTGCATTTGTACTGATTTACTGCGCCTGCTCTATGCTTGGCGAAGCTTCATCTGGAAGTCAAAACAAAATGCAGTGTGAGTGTGTGAGCTATCTGCTAGCATGCCTGACTTTTTAATCATGCCAGCCTGGTCTCAGGAAATTTTGTGAAATGTGCATGATATGCTAAGATGCAACTAACAGTGAGAAATATGTTTTCCCACCAAGAAAATATTATAGGAACAATGCAACTGGAAACAGGAACTAAAACAACCCCACCAGTGGTTCTGCATGTTGCAGTCCATAAATTGTGACTGGATACAGACATTTTACAAAGAATACCAAAGGTTTCTGGATGTATTTCCTATCTCCTAAACTGACATTGGTTTCCATTCATTTCAGCACATTGTGAAAATCAACTTTTAATTGATTTGAAACACAATGAGCCAGATTTATCGTTAAAACGCTTTTCTGACCACATGACATCAAAATGAATGAATTCAAGGGCATTTCAACATCTGACCATGTGAACTTCGTGGCTGAAAACATAACTCATGGGACAACATGGAGTTCCCTGCATTAAAATGGCTACAGTCCAGCAGTAAACCCTCAAATTTCAGATGTAGCACTTGAATGCACCAATGGAGGAGTTTTACTATAATAAAAGTGCCTCCCTGAAGAGTGGAAATCACTAAAAATATTAGAAAATGACTGTGATCAAATTAAACATTAATTTACATTCAAAACCACTGGTTTGATCCTCTAACTATAACCAGTATATTCTAACTTCCTAATTCCATATAATCTTCAGTGTCTGCTATTTCCATAAATAAACATATAGGGTACAAGGGTTATTGTGGCTATGCACCAAAAAACTGTGTCTGTGTTGTCATCACTGGCTTTGATTACTGGCCTAAATTACAGGCAGTGGACACTAAATGCAAAAAGCTGGATGGAAGATAAGCACAAGCAGGAAACACTGAACAAGTTTGGCACCTCTCATGACTGACAGCAATCACATGACTGCTTTAAAATGTAAATCCAGCACTGTGAAGCAGCTGTAAGCTAAGTCAGTAGAAAAATACCAGCCAGCCAACAATCTGAATGTAGCTTCTGAATGAGTATCTGACTCTTATCTGACAGTGTGCCCATGTTACTGAAGGAGTGAATCTTCAGTGAACACAGGGCTTGTTCTGTTTCCCTGGATGCTGGTTTGCTTTCACAGTATCTGTCTTCATTTTGGTTCAGAGCTGAAACCCTCCAGTCTCCATTTGTGCTCTCAGCATGATGTCAGACTCTTAATCCTGTATTAGCATACAGTATGTCACTGGAGAGGTTACCCACTAATTGTTTTAAATCACAGAAATTAATATGGCACATCATTTAATGCATTAACACTGAAGTATCTTGATGAAATGTCAAATTTCAAGTCCCTCAAATGTATCCGTGAGCTTCCCAGCTCAGTAGAGATCTGGGAGGAATAACTACCCTGGCCCAACTCAGCACTAAGGTAATGCTAGACCAGACTAGACCACAATGTCACCCAGCAGAAAAATCTACAGATACGTCAGGAAATAAAGGACTTCCCCAGGACTCTTAACTAATATTTGCAGTTATGTATAAGGCAGAGGAGCAGACAAGCATGCAAAGCTCCGGTATGATAAATTCATGGACATGTTGAAAAGTTTTGATAGGTAGCTTGGCAGGTTGGATGTGGCTAGTTCCAGAAATAAGGTTTAATGGGCAAAATATTTTCATGCTGGTGCTCTTCTATGGCGATCGGGCCAAGACCAGGAAAAGAAGCCAGCAAAGTCATCAACAGGGAGGAAGAATTAGAGGAAGAGGTGTAGGAGGGAGAAATTAAAAGGCAGGAATATTTGAAACAAGTCAAATGTCTAGTACAGTCAGTCAGGAGAAGGTTGCACTCCCCTAAAACTTCAAATAAAATAGAAATGCAAAATGAAAAACATTGCAAGGCAGGATGATCTAATTCAAACCTACCAAGACCTACCAATCTTTTTACCAATCCATAGCCCAGCTGGAAAACTTGACAGAAATGACTGCTGAAGACTCCTGGATATGGTGAAACTTCAGCAGCATCTTCACAGCACAGCCAGGGGTTTTCATGTATGCAAAAAGCATGTATGCATATGTAGCTGTTCAAGCTAAATGGAACCAAGAGCAAGCTCCTGATTGTTTCAGGGTTGTAGTTATAAACTTAAACAAGTTGTAGTTGCACCCAACACAATATCTGGGGGGACGAGCAGGGTCAAGGGGTGAATAAAATTAAATGGGAGAGAAAGGGGCAGCAAACTGCTTTATGCACAATGCCTCTCTTACCATACTGGCTATAAGGGAAGTCAGGCTGCCCAGTGGGAGCTTTGCTCAAGTCCTGAGTTGGTGTGGTTGCGGGGGCAAAGCCCAGAGGTGCAGTTCCTGGTGTTGTGGGTGGAGGAGGAACCTGTGGAGCATACTGGTCTGCTTGGGGTGTGCCAAAACTGTAACCTGTTGGAGATTAATAAGATCATTTGTTTAACTTTTCCCTAATGATCATTTCTTACTGCTGCTTTATGGTACATTGTGTAGGCGTACAAAGACATTACGGCACATAACCCTGATCAAGCCACAGTTTTCTGCCAACAATAGCTACCTTTGGTTTTATTTACCACAACTTATTTTCATATTGTTCCTGCTCTTCAAACATGCTAGCATGGTACATCTGCTAACACCCCCCACAGGCCTTTTAACAACTCTTTATGTAATTTTCGGGTAGCTGCAAGTCTCACTGTCCATCTCTGATAAGGTGGAGGTTCCTCCCTGACCACAGCAACAGCAATGTTGTCTGTAAAACCTGATATAGATTAAATTAACACATTTTACTTACCAATTTTAGTAATAAAATGCTGCTTTGAGAAGTGAGGAGCTACAAAATTTATAACATTCTTTTAAGGATCATTTCCAAGCTGTTTATTAGGGGTTTTGTACGCTGGAAACATGAAAAAGCAACCTAAGTTTAGCTAATTTTAACATAATCGTTATTCTAATACAATAATTCTGCAGCATGCATCAAAGTGTAATGAGTAAGTGTAATTGAATTACTGACCAAACTGAGGTGCTGTGGTGTAGCCCTGCTGAGGATAGCCCTGATGTGCAGCAAAGCTGCCCGCTGGGGTCGTGACCAGGAATGCATTGAAAGGGGATGGAGGCTGTGTGGGTGTTCCCCGGCCCGTCGACAAAGGAGGTCCATACCCACCTGCTCCAACAGAAAATAGAACTATTTTAATCACATTTTTACTTAAATATTACTTATGTTTTATATAAATCAATAGGATTGGAATTAAGTACACAGACAGTAATGCTAGTAATGACAAGAGAAAAGTGCCAGTGCAGATGTAGTATATGTGAATAACAGACATAAAGTTGATAAATAAAGGGCCTGAAAAACTGGCGCTATCTGAAACCGAATGAAATGACCTTTGAGCGAGCACAGGACTGACACTACAGTGAACGCTGCAGGTTGACCCGGAGGTGGTGATATGAAACCGAGCCTGACCAATAGCAGAGGGAGACCGGAATCCACTCAAGGCTGCCATCTGTCTCAAGCTGCAAATTATCAGCAGCCTTAGCCATTATGAATCAGTGATAACACGTGCTGTTAACTGTCATCAGTCTACTGCATACACTGAGTGCAGGCCTATTTCTGTGACACAAACATCTTAAGATAAGCATGTGATCACACGGGAAACATGCATCTAGCTGTGGTTTGATCAATTCACAGCTATACAACATACACAAACTGAAAAGACAGGATATTTTCTGTGTGCTGTCAGGCAGAGGTCTAACACCTACCTATGGGCTGGCCAGTAGTCGACACCCACACTCCTTTAGGAAACAAAAAAAATTAACACTGAGGACAACACTGATGTTCACATTAGGCTGTTTAACATTTACGCTGACAGTGCAAGCACGTGAGGTTAATGTCAAAGCAGAAACATTTTTTAACTGTTACTACTACTTTTCCTCTGAGCAGCCAGCCTCACTTGCTCTGGTCTAGGACTTGTTCCCACTCACCCTGTGGCCCGTAAGGCTGTTGCCAGCCCTGAGCAGGCTGTGCTGTCCAACCATTAGCTGCACTCAAGATGCCCCTGGGTGCCCACTGGCCAGGGCCAAGCTGGCCAGGAGCTTTGCTGTCACGAGGTTCAGCCTTCTTTACTTCCACCTGGACAAAGGACAAGGAGGGCACATTTGGCAACACCAGTATAAGGTCCTTGAAGTCCCTCACCTAGACAGGCCTGTCCTACCACTGATTTAACCTCAACATTTAGGGCCATTTTGAAATGTATGTTTATTATAATAATGAGGGGAAACTATGTTAATTAATATTACTGTGTAGCCAGGAGAGCTGTACAGCTATGTGTCTCAGGTACAAGTAGGAATTTCACAGCACCCAAAATCATACTATACTACATTTATTTTTTTACGTCCAGATCAGAGACACTTAAGGTACCCGAGAAACATAGATTTTGTTGTTTTTTTTCTCAAATGAACTGCCCTATATATGATAAAGACATCTACTGGAAGGTCATGACTTACCTTTTTCCAGCTAACGCTTATAAAGAATCTCATTCTGATTTTATTTAGAATAAGTTTTAGGGGGGAAATGGATGTAGAGAGAAATTTGTATCTCAGTTCTAACAGAATATAAACATGCAGATTGTACAAATGAACAGTCTTTTCAGTCAATCTAAAACTGAATGTTCATACTGTGTCCAAGGTGAGAAAATATTTTTAACTGAGCACACACGACTGATACAATTTGACCCCAATAAAATATCCAATGGCTGCTGGAGGACACAATCTGTATATAACCAAAATATAAAACGCAAATGTTAGAATTCAATCTCATGGTTCATTTTGTCGAGATTTTAACACCCTTTAAAAATCTGAAATTTTAATTTTGCCTTGATTCATTAACACTGTAAAACTTTTATGAAGAGTTGTCGTTCATCTCTGTAGCCTATTAATAACCTCAGTCAAATAAAATGTATTGCCCCAATAACAAAACTTTCCTTTCTGTAACTAGGCAAAACTACCAGCAGTTAACCAGAGCAAAGAAACCAGCTGAGAATAAGTGGGAGCCAACCAGAAATAGACTGAGGGGTTGAGTTATTGGGGTCACCTTGCAGCAGGAAAACGCATCACAAATTCCTCCCTGCTTTAAGGTGTTGCCACCTACCCCAGTCTCCTCTCTTTCTTCTCTGTCGACCTAATTACATGCACATGTTTCCGGCAGTGGCCTCACTGCCGCCGGCAGCTACCTGAGCACTTTTTTCCCGTGGGCATCACAGCTACGAGTGATGGATACCATGACTTCTGTACAGTGCCCAACAGCAGAAGATTTGGCGCTATACAAATAAAGATGAATTGAATTGAATTGAATAGAACTGGGATTTGTTCCACAGTTTGATGTGCTCCAATTTCTAATTTTGTAACTCATATCTCACAGCCTCCCAGCGCAAGGTAATGTCAAGTCAAGAACAATGGATTAAGTCAAGCCTTGATTCCTGCTGGAAACCAGGGCAAAGTCAAGGGGGGTGGCTACCACTGGAGAGTATACAGGTTGGGCTGAATCCTTTACCAAGGAAATGAGATTCAGATCATCTTTTAAAAGTAATAATCACTGACATCTCAATAAAAATGTCTTGTGTTGTCCTCTTTATCTTTGAATACTATTGCAAACATTCTGTTTAAATACAACTGGTGAAAGCTTTTATATTTTCTGATCTAATCAGGTGTCTGGTAGCTCTTTTCTGGAGATAAAAATAGACAGTGAATGTTAATTTTCATAATGTGTTTAGAATAAACAGAGGTCAAGCTGTCTAAGGTGTTAACTACAAAACTCCAGCCAGGAACCTTTTGGCAAGTCATTTACCATCTTTCCCTCACTGAGTTTAATGGTAATAATAATAATAATAATAACATACTTTATTGACCCCTTGGGGAAATTGTTGTTTGGACAGCTGCAGACGATGGCGCTACTGTGGGGTTTCAGTGTCTTATCAAAGGACACCTCCACATGTGGCCAGGAGAAACCAGGAGTCTAACCACTAACCATGGGGTTCATAGACGCCTGCTCTACCAACTGAGCTACATGTTTATTATCTAATGACCACTCTCAAATAAATTATAAAACAAAAATTACAAAAAAAAAAACATCCAAGAAACGTCTTGCCCAAAGTACCTACTCCACAAAATAAGGCATTCTAAGTGTTATGTTCCACAGACTGACCTTCAAACCTTTAAAACACCTGTAGGCATGTAAAGATCAAGGACATAAGCAAAATAAATGTGATGATATAACATGGCTGAGTGGCTAAAACAACTGTGATCGACTCTGATGATTTTCTTATGTCTACAAATCATTAGTGTCGGCATGGAGGGCAGAAGGGAGACTGTCTCTTTTCTAGTATCTCTGTAGAGTGGCTTAAAAGCTGCTAATTACAAAATGTCTCTACTGGGGAAAGAGCGGGTGCTAATGAACAAGCTTAAAAAGTGCCTTTAAACCAAACCGCTAGGACCAATCTTTGTCAGAAATTCTTATTGTGTTATACATTTAATTTTTAATGCATTACTTAGAAAATGCTGTTAATATAACACACAATAAGCCATAATGACAAAGTTGGCACCATCCCTGCAGAGGACTTCTGTAGTTCTATAGGTAAGGTCACCTCCCTGACCAAGGGGCCCCTTGCCCAGTTACTCAATTTGGCTGGACAACCAACTCTAGAAGAAGTCCTAGTGTTTCCAGACAGACAGACCGAGGCCACTGTGCACACAGAGCTTTAGAAATGGTTTTATACTTTACCCTGATCTGTGCCTCACCATAAAATGCTAGTGGGAAGATCTACACGGTGTCCTGACACATCGCATGAATTGTGGGCCCTTACATACACAGGTGTGCACCTTTTTAAACTGTGTCCAATCAATTCTATTGGTCACAGGTGAACTCCAACCATCTTAAGGATAATTAAAGTAAACATAATGCACCTGGGCGTGAATAATTTTGTAAATGAGAGATTTCAGTTTTTGAATTTTAATGAATTTGCAAACAAATCTATAAATCTGTTTTCTTTTTTTTTTCACCATGCATTATTGATTATAGATGAATGTGCAAAATGTAATTTGATTTCTTTACACAAATGGTGACAATGACTTTCTGAAGCTACGGAATAGCTGCGATATGTTTTTGATTGGTTTTACTCAGCTGAGGTGCCAGGTGGGTGGTGTTTGCCACTGACAACAGAACAATAGAAGTGATGCCAGAAGGTTAGGAGGTGTGCTTAAATACTACACCATAATGAATCTGTTTTCCTTTTCCCGGATGGACAGCTTACCTGACAATATCTGAATTGTCTTTCTGCAGTAAACTCCATCCATCTGGTACACCCACTGAGTTAACGCAAACAATAAGAAGTGACATGCAAATATTATTGTGAAACTCATGTCTCATCCAGCATTTTAGAGACTTTTTATTTGCTATTTAGAGAAGTGGTAGACACAGTATGAAGATTCTTCAACTGAGGTCACTGAGTTGAGCTTTTTCT
This sequence comes from Sandelia bainsii, assembly GCA_032362345.1. Classification (NCBI taxonomy): domain Eukaryota; kingdom Metazoa; phylum Chordata; class Actinopteri; order Anabantiformes; family Anabantidae; genus Sandelia; species Sandelia bainsii. The sequence goes on along the minus strand of JAUMHL010000021.1, from coordinate 17,608,324 downwards.
TTAACTTTTCAAAACGAAAAAAAAACTAAACAAAAACATGTTGACGTGTAAGTGACCTGCCAACAAAATATCAGAAAACAAAAAAAACAGAACTGATTGGACCAATCCTTTAGGTGATTTATATTCAGTGAAATTCTGAGGGAGCATCGACTTTATCTTTTTCTTTTTTTTTTATAATTTCTGTGGCACATAAAAAGCCAAAAACAGTACTGTGAAGTACAATTTAATACACTTCAGACAACCTAAAGGAGTGGTCAATTTAAACAAAGCCTTGGGCGACAATAAAAACTGTACTAAAACAGCCTTTGTGAAGGATAAATGTGCCTATAGAAATAATAAAAGATAAAACAACAAGTGTAGCAGTTGTACAAGTTGAGGACCAAAAAAGTCAGCAGCCTGATTATTTTAAGATTTTAAAGGCTAAATCTGTGCAGTATGATGCTGGACTCGGTAATGGAAAACCACCGGAAAATGAGCTCTGACTAATAAACCAGCATCATAGTATACACCTCACCCGGTCGCCCAAGCCTCTGTTTGATCTTAAGGGAAAAATAAAACTACAACTACACACTTTTTTGCCCATGATGTCGTGAAAATGCATGTTGACAGCCTGGTCCACTGATTGTTCGGCCTCGAAAGTAATAAATCCAAAACCTAGCCAACGACCAAGAGTGAATCAAGGTAGCAGGGGGTTGTGACAACACAAGATGAAGAACAGTATTGGGCTTCAGCAGAGTGAGGATCCGTCAAGACTGAGCAAGAGGCTCCTGGGGTTCGGATGATGTTGCAGACTTGCAGAACAAGACAAATCCAAGACTAATGTCTGGGGGACTATAGGAAACTCCTTTCTTTACTGTGCAAAGAAATATTTTGTGAAGATAACAACACAGGACTGCTTATCATGAAGAATGACAAGAGTAGCATTGGATTTAATGTGAAATGTCACATAAAGATGTCAATAAAGTTGATCTTTCACCATCTTATAATGATAAATGCCAATTGAACTAATACTACTCAATGCCGTTTCATCCAAACCCCACCTTGATCTGTCCCTCGATATAAATGCTGTGGAGCACACACTCGCAGCAGCCATTGTTAATGCATCACAAAAACATGGAGAAACACAAACTGTAGAATGCCTAAAGCTTTCTCCAAGCTTTCCCAATTCAAGTATTTTACTTTTGAGTCAGCCAGGATAAGCCTAAAATGGATAATTAAAATATTGTTCATAATGGTAACACAAAGACATAGGCCAGAATAGCTTGAAGAGTTTTGGATGACGACTTTTCATGGGGGACACACAACGTTCATCAACAAAGAGTTTTCAGTCCAACTTTTCAGCTGCACCAACTGCTCAGTTCATCTGACTATCTGTTAGAGAACAGTGAGGCCGCTGCGTGCCACAGTGATCCATTTTCAATCTGATTAACTTTCCACAGTGGCAGAATTGGGTTGTGTCATCTCTACTTGGGGACTTAACCTGAATCCAATTAAATGTCCTATGAGACAACTGAGATTTTAGAGACCTCTAGTAACATGCCGAGCATTCCCAAACCTCATGATCTATTGCTATTAATAACATCTGTCAATGATCTAAATCTAAAACTTAGCTGGCACATCAAAGACTTTGACATACCGTGGTTACAATCAAATTGAAATCAGATATCAACTATCCATGAAAATTATATGTTCTAAATAATATTAGATGCTTTGAAAATAAAACCGTGGAGCCTCTGACTACTAGACACAAAACTAGGAAATAAATTGGTGATATCATTTGAAGAGCTGCATGATGTTTTAATGATCAATCAATCAAATCAAAAGAAATATAATAAATTTTAATAGCTGAATAATTATTTCAGTATAACAGGTTTCAACTCACCAAATGTGACTTTTTTGTTTGCTTTGGGTCTTTGGTAAACTAAATCTTTGAATATCCACAACCTATGGACATTTTATGCAACAAACAACTATGTTAAAAATAATCAATGCACTGTCAGTTGCACCCCTAATCAAAATTATTAGATTATACCATTTTATTCTGGACTTAAAGGGATTAGATGTTTATCCTGTGATATTTTAGTATGTGTATTATACGGAGTAGATAAAGATTGTTATGATAGTTACCATGATATTGTTAATATCACCTACTCATTTAACTCACAAAGGATGGAGTCAACATAAATTGTTTCTTCTACCATCGATAAACACTGATTAACAATAATTCTTTAATAGTTGCTAATCCATTAAATAACCTAGAGCAAAGTCCTTAAACTCTTCCTCTATTAACTGAGAATAAGTAAACATATAGCCCAGTTAATATGATGTAACTTTGTGTACACCCCATTTTAACCAAGTACAAAATTTGGGTGCTTTTACATTTGGCCTGTACCTCTGTGCTACCAGTCAATGCACAGTAACCTAAAGGAGAAAAGACAAATCTTAAAAGACACCGTTAATCACATTCAAACCATTCACAAGGAGAAGAGGGACAGAAGAAAGAAAAATAGAAAGGGCTTACTTACAAAAATACTTAACTTGCTACATATGGAAAAACACATACTATGCCATTTAAGATACAAGTATCAGTTCCATCTAAATCAAGGTAAAGAAAACTTATTCCAATGTTGAAAGTCTAATGGTTTTAGTAAAAGAAAATGTTTATACTATTAAAGATTATGTAATGATTGTTACTGGTGCAATACAACTTGTTAAATTCCAATGACAAACTATTCTGGGTTTCTCCCAACAGAGAATGGATGGGGTTTTGAAGAAGTAATGTTGTGGGTCAGTATCCACTGCATCATTGCTATGTAGGACAAATGCAGATGAAACAGCTGTGACTGTAACTCAGCGGACAGAGTCTGACACTAACACTGCCAGTGGCACAGGTCTGATTCCCAGTGAGGCTGTCCGTGCTAAAAGTGTCGCCACATGTCGTACACTCATGACATATTTATGACTTAACTGGGCAAACTCTTCTGGGACTTTAAAGTCAGACTCTTCTACTCTCATAAAAAAAAAAGTTTGGTGTAAGTTAGAAAAGAACGCCTAAACTTTTTTCTAAATTACTCCATTGTTCTCACGATAATGTTTTATCACTTTCAGCATTTGGGCTGAAAACAGCCTCTCTGAAGGGCAGATCTCCCCTCACATACTGTTCTCAATATGCCAGTAGTAGCATGTTGTAATAAAGTACTGTATTTTTGGAGCACCTACTTTTCTGCTACTTGCTTTTGCTCTCTGATTTAGTGATTCCCTTTGTGTCGCAGGACAACTTATAAAAACTTTCCAATTAACTGTATAAGCTTTCGTGGAGAGATTTGAACCACAGTTCAAATCATCAAAACATAACATCCCTTACATAATATGTAGGTGTACGGTAATCTGCTTTATTCAAGCTACTGTGAGAACAGACTGGCATCCCTAATTCTGCAATGTCTCCTTCTGTCTCCTGTTTTTCTTTTGGATGGTTTAAATAGCTGAAAATGTCATTCTGTAGCTAAAACCATGACTTAATTGACTGATTCAAATTCATTCAGCAACAATCTTGATAATCACTTAAAAAATTGGATACACACAGACATTTACAGTATTTTATAGATCAAATTATCAATTTTTTTTCATCACTTTAAATGCAGCACATATTTGGAAGTGATGTCACATCACCTTCGGCTAGTTATCTAAAAGAGCGTTAAAAACAACAACAAAGTGAAGCCAAATAAATAAAATACATATGCCTCTACTTATTTTAAGGTGCAATGTTGTTTTAAAAAAATGAGAAGGCAAATCTGAATCAGTGCTGGACTGTATGAATCAAATGCTCCTTTGGGTTTTCATCATGTTTATGAGAGGCCCTACGTGCACCATTAGCAGGCTAATAAATGTTGATGTAGGAATCATAATTACCCCAACATAAATACTCAGCAGACAAAACTATTTTTACTATTTCCACCCTAATGAAGATCCTGTGTGTTAAAAATCGATGATTGAATAATTTTTTCTTTACAGGAAAAAATTTATTTAACTGAGTAGAAACAGCAGCATGAAACAGACTCGCATTGTTCCACAAGGTCATGAAGGACACTGCAAACTAAAGCCTACAATTTCTATAATTTCTTTTCAGACATGCTGACATGTGATTTTAAGATGCCATTAACTGTTGTTCTATGAGAGCATATTACATGTAATACTGCACAACTTTACTGAACTTTAATGAATGTACTGCTTTCATGGTTGCCAAAAAATATAAAGTACTAGTCAGTAATATGTGGTATTTTACATAGTAGAACATTTTTCATATTTTTTCTAGAAATTATATTTAACATTATAATTACATTTTACATTTAATGTACACTGTGGTGACTTGATATGTCTTTTATTTAACATGCTTTTATCGGATTAACCATACACAAAATTCCTGCTATGGGTTACAGAGCTCTAATTTAATTGAATATCTTAGGCTGAAAGGGTTTTTTCTCTTTGGGCCAGAGTAGTTTGTCATGAGATTTAAGATGGGAAGGTATGGAAAGGGGAGGGAAAAAACGGGATCAGCTTTTACCTCGGGGCCTCTGCTTCTCCGCATCATAGATCATTACCACCTCTGTGACCTTGAATGGGACAAGGGGAAACAGTGGCTCCATTTAGAAAACCAGACAGGGTCTATTCTCATTCCAATTATATATTCTACCTCAATTTGGACAAATAATTAATTGTCCTATCCCATCCCATCCCACTTAACTTCATTTATTTTTATGTTGTAGCACTGACCCTGTTCAATGTCACATCCATTCAAGCAGTCTTAATGAGGATATGAACTGACTTTCATTATGCACTTGGCAATACTCACCACTCCGAATCTATTGAAATAGTCCCTGAGTTCAGGCTCGCCGCAGTTATGGGGGATTCCACCTACAAATATCTTCTTTGATTTATTGCTATCGGCTTTGCTGCCCTTCTGAAAGAAAACAGGGAGTGTATGGATTTCAATGTCTGTTAACGGATCACTCTGGGAAGGGGCCAGTTAGCCATCATCTATGCAGACAGTGCAGAAGAAATTAGGTTCTCCTCTTGCCCTGGGGTATAATTCTTAACATGTCATGTCAATGCAAACACTAGTCTCCACACATCAGAGAACACGGCTTCTTCCTCTTATTCTCAACCACTAAGCATTTCACCATTTCTGTGCACTGCATTCATGCTGTATAGGCGAAAGGCCGCTTACAACAACAATGATTTTTAACAATGACATATTCTGCTTGGTTAGGAAAACATTCAGTAGCAGCTACATGACTTAAACTCAGTGAAAGCAGTTCCAGTAGAAGGAAGAGGGCCTCATTTATAAAAGCCTCAGACATACAGACCCTATGCTTAGACACAAATGCGTGACTTATAAAAATGTTTTATTGACACTAAAGTGGCAATAACTAAAACCTCTGCTGCCCAAAAGGGGAAAAATTAATATATCTGCAGGGGCTTGACACCATTGTTGATACCTATTACTGCAGAGATTGCTACGTTTCAAAAAATTCACTGAAAGCAACATTTTGCACCACACTAGCTTACATGTCTCAAAGAGAGAACAGCAGCAAAAACAACATGCTTTAGCTACCAAGGATAGAATTTCTTAATCTTCAAAATGAAGAAAACTGTGCTAAATTCAAAAAGCATCATGCACAGGAGTTAGCATAAGTCTAAGGTCGCTTTCACACCTACAGGCTTTAGTCCTTTTGAATCGAACTCGAGTTTGTTTCCCCCTTTGGTGCGGTGCGGTTGGTCCGGTGTGAACACAGTAATCGCACTCGGGAGCGCACGAAAACAACCGCACCGAGACCCCCAAAAAGAGGTGGTCTCGATCCAAATCAAATAGCGAACTGTGGTGCAGCCCGCCTGGTGAGAAAGCGTACCGAACCAAACCAGGACCAAACGCTATGAATCTCATTATCCGAGGACATTAAACCATGTGTAGACTTTAATTTATTTCGTTAGAACACCTAAAACCTGCTGCAGGGTGAATCGCGGACAAAAGTGATGTCGTGAGAAGGTGCAGTGTCTCACAGACATCTGGTCGGATGAATGTGCAAGTGATTTAACATAATAAACAATCCCAGAGAGGACGACCGACCCACGTTAACATTCATCATGTAATTGCCTCCTCTGTCATAGAAATTTACAGTGGTCCATGACACAGAATCTACTTCCTGTATTTACTTTTGTTGTTCCCGTGGCGACACATCTGACCAATAAGCGGAGAGAAAGTTCTCGCGGGATTTGAAGCGACGCATTTTGGTTCGCTTGGATTTTTCCCTGTGTGAAAGGAAACCGAACCAAGAGGAAAATGATACAAGTTTACAAACTCGCCAACTGATTCGGACCAAAGCAAACGTACTAAGGTGTGAAAGTGACCTAATTTTTAGCATGGTGATACGGGGTTATGACACCTCCATCAGTCATTTTGGTAAAATCTGGGAAATGGTGACTTTATTACGTGTCAATCCCAGGCTACTGTAAGTTGTACCAGAGACCTGCTTATAATACTGCAGTCCCTTGGTCACAAATAGAGGTTTATTCAATTCATAGATTTGTACTGCTTTGGTGATTCATCAAAACCCCCAAACAAATTTTTAGCGATAGGAAAGTCATGCACCGATCTTCAAAAAACATAAACACACCTTGACGAAAAAAAAGGATTCAGGTCAAAGTCAGAGTGTTTTTATAAATGAAGCTCAAGGTCTCCTCATGGTTCATGAACAGCTACCAGAGTCCAACCTCAGAAAGAGAACTTGAGTCTTATTCCAGTAAAAACACCTAACTTAGCTTGCAGGTAGAAGTCAGATTGCTCTTACCCAGCCCTCCTTGGTTCGAGACTTTTCAGGTTGCATTCCTCTGGGAGTACATGGCTTCGGGTCAATCTGAACAGCAAGGAGAAAGAACATTACCCAAATAAAGGACACCTTCAAACGTTCTTCACTGAATCCATTACAGTAGATTACCTGGCTCCACTCGCACAGCACAGCAACACATATACGGACATATGAATATCTGGCCATTAGCCAATAAATGATAGATGACTGTAAGGCAGAATAAATGCACAACGGCTTGTATGTTTTCAGCCATCTCAGTGAAATCCAACCTTAACTGCCAGTTTTGCTAATTTGATTCTGAACAGGTAAGTCTTGTTGGGCAAACACATGTCAGTCTTTGCAAAGCACATCATCTGTACTATTGGCTGCAGGCAGATTCAGCCCAAAGCAAAACTGGACTTCTCCTTGAATAACAGTGGATGATGAAATACTGTTTTAGTTTTTCACATTGCTCACACAAAGCGCAGGCAGATTACTCGAGTTGATTTGACCATCTGGTTCTTTGATTCAAATTACTCACATTTCTTCCATCAAGATTATGCGGCTTTGTCTCCAGCACTGTCCGTACACAATTGGGGTCTTTGAATTTGACAAAGCCGAAGCCTCGCGACTGATTTGTCGTTTTGTCCTTCATGATGACACAATCCACTACTTCCCCATACTGTGAGAAGTAGTTTCTGAGCGTCTCTGAAAAAGAAAAGAAAGAAAAGGCATAGCAGTGGAGCTTCACAATAAATAAGCACAGAATAATAAAACAATACAGCAAACGTGAAATCATAATGAGAGATTTAAATCAGCCCAGTTTGCCTTCTGAAGAGGAAGAAGTGTAGTCATGATTTACTATATAGAACTCACTGTGCTTCACTGTGATAAATGACATTTGATATAAATATCCTCAGCACTTCAGCCTGCATTAAAGCTGTAACCGGCACCAAAACAAGTGTGTAAAGAAAAAGAAAACACAAGCACCACTACATAAAGTTACACAGGAAACACTATAGGTTATTCAGTGACCTTGATTTTTTCTCATGGTAGAATACTGGGGATTGTATCACTGTTTTTATTTGAAAAAATAAAAACACGTCCAAGTGACATATCAATAGTCCTAAAGAGCAAACAAAGCACTGACCCAGGGTCATCTTGCATGGCACCAAATATACAACCAAATACTGTAACGCCTGCACACGCCCACAGAGGCAAGGCGTGCGAGTTTGAACAAAGCAGGAGTCACTTTGGAGAGTAATCGTAATTGCCTCTCTCACTGCTGGGAAGCCCTGGGGCATTGCCGGGGAAACAAGCTCAGAGTAACACAGCACTGTGGTTCAGATCTTAATGTTAACAGTGCTGTTAACAGAGACGAGCATCGCGGCGAATTCACACAATGACCAACTGAGCATGGGACAGTAAAGGGCTTTAAAGAACAAGAGGAAAATGTATACACAGACCTAATGTTTGCCATTTAATGTAAACCCTGCCACATGAGTAATTATGACATGTGAAAAAGGAGATTTCTATTCTTCTTAAATCACAATAAAATATTTTGAACACAGGTAAACTACAGTGATGTGGAGGGACGTCCTCACCCCACTGACTGGAAGAAACTTCTTGGAATAGTTGCTTTTAAATGCTGCTAAATTTAAATCCAAATGCAAAGTATATATATTTATCCTGCAGGAATTATGGTGTTAGTGTGACAGAGTTAAATATTATCATTTGCAAAAAATAGTGTATAGGAGGTTCAGAGTTGTCTGATTTAAGCTACAAACACACCTGTTTTATATTTATTCCAGCCTCTATCAGGACTATTAACATCTTATGTAAGTTTTACTTTTCAAAGTTTTCTGGTGCCAATACAGTACTTCATGCCTTCAATATTTTAGTGAATATACACACGTTATTCCACACAGCACATCTCAATTGTACAAAATCAACCAAGCTTCTCAAATCCATGTGTCACATTAGCATTTTTTCTGAATCAAACAAAACAACACTAACGTCATCTGCTTCATTACCACAGCCACATTAACGGTAGTTATTGTCAGAGACAATGACCTCCATCCTTATTTTAAATATTTTATGAAAGCACAAATTTAGATTCACAAAGACACCACTGCAATATTTTTATCAAAGCAGAGGCAAAAATACCAACATTTAATTTTAGTGTATCATCCAGATTTACACTGCATCTCACAGGAAAGTGCTACCCACTCGTGACCTGACAATCTGTGTTCCAACTTACTTTCCAAACAACACAATTAAGAAGCCGCAAGCCAGAGCTTCCAGTCTGGCAACAAATCCATGAAGCTACAACAGTGTCATCAAGACAAATTTCTGTTCATTAAAAACAAAGTGTGCAAGAAGCGACTGAGCCTTCACAAATGTAGTAGTGCGACTTACCTTGTGTGGTACTCCAGTCCAATCCACCCACAAAAAGTTTCCTGTAGAGAATAGATAAATAACAAATAAGTTTGTATTTGATGATCACTTTGAGTAAGAGTACATTATAAACCGTTACACAAACATCACTGCAAAGCATGTGTTAAAAAAACACAGAATTATGTTACCTGTCCAGGCTTAACGGACCAAAAACACACAAATCTTGGTTGGTGGAGAAGAGGCATAACAACGGTACAGATGACTAAACAGCCAAGTACACACATATTACACAACATGAGATAACGCTGCTACCAAAACTGGTGCAGCATGGAGAGATATACACACATTTTCACTTAAATACCCCCTGTTTTATGTAACTCACGAAGAGGTTCAGTCCTAGCAGTGGATGTCATTTGGTCTCCTAACACTGAATGCAATGGCCTCTACAATAAAGGTCTTTTATGAACCTCCTGCCACGTAAGTTACCCCGGGACAGAGCCATGGCGTTTAGCAGGCTAACACAACACTGAGCTGACAAACTGACTCGAAGAGCCCCGACTGTCACTATCTGCCCCCCGGCTCCAGCATACAGCACCGAAGCCCCGAGTATTTGCCCACCAGAGCGGAGCGGGGAGTGCGGCTGCTTGGTTACCAGCATGCGGACGGGTGAACTCGGATGCTCGTAGCACAACTGCAAGTTTAACGGCAGTTTACACAGCAACTACTATCAAACCAGCTAGCGAGTTCATTAATGTTTGATTTAGATAACTGTTGAAACATATCTGTGACAAATGCAGCGGCTGTGACAGGAGTGGGGAGTTGGTGCAGACGAGGATGCTTCACCCTCCGGCGGTGCCCGCTAAATGTCCTCACATCGGCGAAGTGGAGAAGAGGAGACTTTCGCTTCGCTGGCAAGCGTTAGCTAAGCTAGCACGGTTGCTTCGAGCTAACTGAAAACAACACAAATAAGTAACTACACTTTCACACATTCCCATGACAAGCCGAGTGGCAGCACTCCAGACATACGTGGAGTATTTCACCGTGAGTAATTACACCATCAACTGAGGTATTTTGATGACTAGTTTCACTTTTTGACCGTCTTTCATCTGGCTAACGATCTCGCTTACTTACTACAGCTAGCTTAGCCTGCAAGCTAACGTTAGCTGTCAAATGACAGTTGGACACGGTAACTATAACTCACAGTGCAGTTTACAGCGCGACGCGCCCACAGCGAGAAGCTTTGTTAAGCGGATCTTACCCGACTTCATCTCCGACTAAGTTGTTGTTCATTGCTGATGCTAAAGCGGGGGGGACTGCAGGAGCTGTGACCGGCTTATTGCTTCAGTGCTGCCCCTCTCAGACTGAGAGCGGGGGAAGGTCACTCCGCTTTTTGGTTCAAACTGTTCTGCGCAATGACGGCGCTGCAGGGGGCAGCGACGTTAAAGGAATATTACACCCAACCAGTCTGCAACCACCACATCTACTGGTTCTAGATAAATAATTAAGATCCAGGGGTCTTTTTAATTGGCACTTTATTAAACAATCCTATGGGAGAAATGGCTTTTACAAGGAAAACATGGGTACAAACCACTGTAAAACATCATGCAGGAATTCATTAAAATCAAACATTTTCTTCTAAACTTCATGTAAATATGTCAGTTTTATTAATTTCAAGTTAATACAACTTTGTATAAGAATATTTAGATTATATATTTCAGATCATTTGAGAAATACAGATTAGTTTTTCTGACTTGAAATTATGATGTGAATTATTCAACTTCTGAGAGTTCACTCAACAAATGGGATATTTAAATAAACAAATAAATACAATTTAATTAAACAATATATAAACTGCAAAGCATGCATTGTTCGAGAGTTTAAACCCTCCAGAGACTTTTATTTTTTATTTTTGAAGAACCCATTCATCAATCCATAAAATGGCGTTGAACTACTGTAACAATTTTATCCTAATTTAGAAATTTAACCAAACTTATAACTAATATTTCTAAACTCAATAAAAATTAACTGAATTATATACAGTGTAGTGGCACTAACTTATAACCAATGCTATATAAAACATGATAATTAATTATTATTGGAGCAATACTTTTAGGGTTTGTTTCTCTAATGGAGAGTTTAGAAGCCCTTACTAATGATAATAATAGCAATAACTAAAGCCACTAAATGTGTGGTTTGCTGAATTGTTATCCTGAATAACTGAGTTCCTTGAGTCATTACCAAAAATATTAGATAATTTATTTAATAATTAGAGAAATGTCCATCCTTGTTCCCTGAACCCTAAATGAATATATTCAGACTGTCCTTTTTATGACCAATGGTCAAAAACTGAAAAAAAGTTCCTCATAAATAATCTGGGAAACATTTGTTTGTACCACAGAATTTTTGACATTTTTGCTTGAAAGAACATTTGTCATGATTAATCACTTATCAAGAGTTTTTGAAGTTAATATTCTGTCAGTCCTCTAATTAATTATTCTTTAATAATGTTATGTTATGTTATGTTATGTTATGTTATGTTATGTTAACTTAGCCTGCGTCACAGCTACAGAAGAGTTACAGAAGCAGGCCTAGTGAGCATCCCATTGTCCAGAATTAAAGGTTATCTTCCTCTTTGCATGAATGTGAACAAATTTTATGCAAATTCAGACACTGCTTTTCAAGATCTGTTGCTGACAAATGGGACAGAGATGACATCCATTCTTTGGCTAAGTTAATAAAACACCACTGACAAGCCTTGAACAGTGACATTTAAAACATGAAAATGCAAATCCAAGTGACAGAGGTGACACATAATGTATTCACATTAAATAATAGCTTTCAGGCACAATTCCCATTAATTTCCTTTTAAAAATAGCATGTGACAATATAAGCAACTGAAGGTTTAATGTTCTGCACAATGCAAAGTGCATAAAACTCAAGTAAACAATCCACACTGATGTACAGTAGCTTTCAGGCATGAAGAACTACATAACATCCAGATACTACATTATTTTAATTTTGAAAAAAGAAAACAGATTTGAAGAATTACTGTAGGCACAGAAACAGTAACCATGCATAAGTTGAACACTTTGAAGAAACATCATATAATTTTGAAGGCAAGACTTTTTTGTATAATGGGGTACCTTGTATTTTGTCATATTGGTACTTTTATTTTGGTAAATAATCTAAATACTTCTTTGACTAATACTAAATATGTGTCATCTGTAGATGTAAATACCCCTGTTTTCTTTACCATTTCCTATTTATATTCTATTTTTCTTCAGTGAAATAACTTAGATTTACTAGAATGCACTTAAATAAATGACTGTTGTTGGTTTTGGATTGGATGTGAATTATTTTGTCACATCCCAGGCTCATGGGTACAAAAACTTAAAAATTAATAGAAAAGATTTCATTTTCAGGATGTTTTACAAGAGAGGAAACTCATATTGTTTTAGAAGAGCTGTATTAGAGAGCAGCCCTCTCAGTTTTTGAATAGATTAACATCCTATCTTAGATGTTTCATTGAATTAACACCTCGACACTTCCTGAAGGTTCCACAATACCAACATTCAGATCATGTCAGCCTTAGTGAAAAATGTTCTGCTGCCTGGGAAAAAAACATGCATATCAGCCTCTACTGGCACTGCGAAGTACAATATTTCTCACAGAATCTACAAAAGTCAGCTTCCTTTACTTGCGAGATGAGATCTATGCGTTGACATTAAAATACTGTGTGTTCTATTTAATTGTGAAAACTAGATCATATCTCTACACGCTACTTATGGTGTGTCATTTAAGGCGTATGCAAAGTCAAGACATGTAGCCTACTCCATGAATTTAAGTGAAGAACTAATTATTAATAAAAATAGAAATACACAGATATCAATTTTAGTAGTTTTCCCTGAGGTTTTGCCTTGCTCCCAGTGGGAATCGTGAATGTCAGGATGAGATTCACCTTCATATTTAGTGTTTTCCCAGTGAGATATTCTTGTTTCTATTTATCTCTTTAATATCATTTAGGACAAAACGAGGTCACACATCAGCGTGTCAAGATTTATAACAGATTCCCTACTGGAACTAAAGTCCATCAAAACAGGTTTTTATTTAAATTACATTACATCTGGGGAAAACAGCTTGATCATGTTTCTCAGTGAAAACTGTCTCAACAGAAAGGACTCTGTTTTGTTAATGGAGAATAAAAACAGAGCAGGAAGAGGAGACGGCAGTGTCACCATGGTGTGATTACCTCATGTCCTCAACTATTGTCAGTATTAGTATAAACTATTTGTTCATGTATGTCATTTGTAGGGAATAATGTACAACATTAAACAAAACTAAAAGCTTTATCTGCAGGCTCTTGGTAAGTCACATTTAAAACATAAAGAGCGACAACACAACAAACACACAAACAAATAAAACAATAACTAATACACATCAGGTCAGCTACAAGTGTGTGGAAGACAAAAGCATGAATATTTTAACAAAAATCTAATAAAATGAAATAATAATAAAATGTATAGTCAGCTGAGAGCCGTGATGCTTTTAGAGCTACTAAAAAGCAGAAACGTTTTGTAGTGAGCCAGATATTTCTCCTCGTGACATACGTCTTTTATTCCCATCTGACAGGGACAAGTGCAACAGTTTAAATCAGATCCCACAGGCAACTGTCCAATGCTACATGACACAGAAAGATTGTCACAAAAGTCAAATGTTCCATCATCGATCTGAGACAATTGTCATGACACCACCAAGCCACAGACGGTCAAAACTTATTTCTCAGACTTATCTTCTCTTGCACTGAAAGAACAGCACCCTCTTCCTGTTGCATGCAATGCAGCAACCCAACGATTTTCCATGAATCCATGATGCCAGTCACTAGGTCAAGTTTACCAGTTCCTGCAGCAGCAAAACACCCCCACAAAAGGATGGACTCACCTCCATGCCTGGCTGTTTGAATGGTGTTCCTCTTGTCAAAGGCCTGGTCCTTCTTATGCCAAACAGTTTCCAGGTTGGTCTCATCGCTCATAAAATCAACTCCGAGCCAGTAAAGTAAAGTTTCTGAGCATAAAGTCATTGCTTGCATAGTGTTCATTTTACAGTCTTTGCTGATACTTACTAGTTCTTGTAATAGTTTTTTCCTTCATCAGGTCAAGTCTGCAAGTCTTTAGCAGTAATACAAGAGATTTGTTGCTGTTCCATGAGTTTTTACCTGCAATCTGTGTCTCTGAGGTTTTGTGTCTTGGGAGTCTTTTTGTAACCACTTTAATGAAATAATGTCTTCTGTTAGCTTTTGAGACAACTCCTTTATCTTTGCTATGTTTTTTTACTCAGCTTTAACACCTGCATAGGTGAAATTTATATCTGTTTCACAGCTAAAGCAAATTCAGTGTTAGACTTCCCAGAATCTTAACTGTTTTGCAACCGTTTGATAGTGAATCACGTACTAATAGCCGTTATTAGATATGGGTTGAATAACGATGACATGCATCTAGTACAAAAAATCATTCAGTAAGATTACTTTTAAGGTAACACTTCATAGATTCTCCAGAGGGAAATTCAGGTGTCACAGCAGCATCAAACATTATAGTAAATAAGAATAAGGGACAGGATGTCACACAACCACCAATAGTAAAAAAAAAAAGGCACCAGTTTTAAGTTGGGAATAAAATATTCAACATTAAAGATAAGAGTGATGGAGACAAGGCAACATAACTTGGAAAAAAGCAGCATTAAGAATTAAAGAGAAAAGATAAAAACATATATATAAAGGTGTATTTACTCATAGTTTTATCTAATTGGAATTAAGTATTATCAAAGACTTGACTTAAAAAAAATATTTTTTAAATTTCGAACGTTTTAAGCCTCAGCTGGCAGTTTGTAGATGCTGATTGTTCTTCATCACGTACAGATAGGTGTTGAGGCCTCTATACCTGATGAACTGCGAAGACACTTTTCTTTATGAAAGACTCACAAAAGCTACAGTCATAATTTGCAATTTTGCATATGTCCCTTTAAGGGCTTATTTTGAAATTATACGTTCTTTTGGGTCAAAACTTGTTTTACATTGTGCTTCACATTTTTACATCTTTGTCATTCTGTTGATGAAATCTGCTGGAATGAAAACTGAAAAACAGAAGAGACGTCTGCGCTGACTGATAACAAAATGGGGGATTATCTGTCTGACCTGAGCTGTGGTCCATCTTCTGCCCTCTGATAACTGGACGTTACCTTTAGTTTGCACGTTAATTATCAGTGACAAGATAAAGCATGAAGACCTATGATGAAACGGGCCTCTTATTGAAACCACTCGTGCTGACACAGCACTGTTTTGAAAAATAAATGTGGATGAGAGTATGACAGTATGTGTTTGATAAAGTGAATGTTGTTGTGCCCTTGTGAAGATAATTAATGTTGAAGTCAGTGAAAACTTATATTTTATTGACTTGTTATGTTATTACAGTGAAATTAACTTGATATCATAGCAGATGCACAATATCGGTTTAGGATTTACTGGGTGCTGCTTAGGTGTTTCAGATGTTTTCAAGGAGTTCTTAAAATTAGTAAATCATATATATATATATATACACATACACACATACACACACATATATATATATATAACTATATATAGTTGGGCTTTACTCTCCCTTGTTGAAGTAGTTCTGCAATCCAATACCAGCATTTATAAAAGAGATTTCTGATCAGCTTCACGGGGTTTGTGATATGACAGCATTTGAGAATTGCAGGTTTATTGTTTCCCGTGAAAGGACAGTGTGGTTGTTGCATGAATGTGAGCTTCTGTGGACGTAAGTATTATTTAAAGGCAGCACGAATGATGAGCCGTGTGTAAGAGTGGTAGGCGAATGAAAACCTGCGATTTGATGAGGACACTCACTGAGGAGCCGGTCCCACTCAGCTTCACCTAATGGGAGTGAAGTGGATGATGGGTAACCAGGGCAGAGGGGCTGTGAAGACGATCAGATGATAAATTTTTGACCGTCATTTTGTCGCATTGTGCTGTGAGGCATTTAACACACAGGGACAGACCAACTGACATTGAACAACAGAGAAACTGAGGTTTAAAATTGATCTGTGTGCCTCATTTTAAGGTAAATTATTTCACATCCTACATATAAAAAATAATGAAGCATGATCTTGCTTCTCTTCCCACAGAGAATTAGAGTTTTGTATTATTTAAGGGATTTATGACAACCTAAAATCCAATGTTGTTAGAGGTGCAACTAACTAATTTTTTATTTTCAATTAATTTGTTCATTCTAGCTTAATCAACCTTAATTAATCAAATAAACTAAAATTCATATATAAAAAGTCTAATAGCATAGAACATCCATTGCAGTTTTCTTTGGGGACCCAGAGTCCAAAATGCAAAGACATTACGTTTACTATCATAGAAAAGTGGGACCAATTTTTCTGTTTGACATTTATAGGCTGGAACAATTGATTTTGCCAGTTTAGTTTAATGAAGGGATCGACTGATTTTGGAAATAGAAGTGTACAGATTTAATTCAGATCTAAACTATTGGTATTTCTTTCTGGGGGTCAGTTGGTAGGGCTGTCATCCATGAACCCCTGGGTTGTGGTTCAGTTCCTGGTTCACTGCGGCCAGTTGTCGAGGCGTCCCTGAACATGGCACCGAAAACGAGCTGTAGTAGCTTCATCATCTGTGTGCAGCTGACTAACAACAATTTCCCCATGAAGATAAATAAAGTATCTAAAAATTAGAAACAAATCTACATGAATTTGTTATGTCTCAGCATTAATTTGCTTAGTTGCATTTTATATGCTGTTACCACCATTATTATTAGTTGTACATGTATAGTGACCTTTTACACTTAATACTAATTTTACATGATGGGACAACATTTGCACATCATCATATCAAATAACAATATAACAAATAATAATACAGTTTGAACTACATAAACAAAAACTTGTGTTTGCAGTTTGTAAAATGTAAAAACAGTCATATAATCATTGCATTTTAAAAATACGTGTTTTTCTTGAGTGTGAATGTTTTCATTAATCTTTATGCTACATATTCAGGTGACCAGGCTGCTCATATATGATGTTATGCAATAGGAGCAAACATACAGCATGTGTTCAATGGAATGGTTGACTTCAGCTGTGCATGCCAGAAAAAAAAACAAAGAGCTCCCACTCTGCTGCTAGTTCTGGGTACTAAGAACAAGAAACACCACAGTTTAACCTCAAGTGCATTTAAGAAGCATTTCCACAGTGATTTTTATACAGTCTATTGTAATAGGAAACAGTTCATCATTACAATTATTAACATAATGAGAAATTGCGTATGAAAACTGACATGAAAATTAAAAGTGAACTTATTTAAGGTGAAAATTTAGTTTTCAGTTATGAATACACACTGTGACTTCTTTGAACTGAGCACCTGACTTTAGCTTGTCTGTGCCATACACTTGCATTGTTCAACAACTATTTCACACAGCATCAGCAATCACTGGGTGACCTGTGTCTTCCTTGTAAAAAATGTGACCCTAGCATTTAATAAAAAAAAACAGTTTCTTAAAGCCTCTGAAATGAATTTCACAAGTAAAAAAAGCATTTTTAGGCCTCAAACACAGTTCACGCAGATGCTTCGAGCAACACAAGGTCGATTTTATGTGTTGTTCCATCCTTGAGTGCGTCGCCCAAAAAGATCATAACACTACATAAATGCGAGCTGCACTCAGAGTTGCTGCTAGGGGCACGGTGGCTGGAAACAATGAGAGAAAACCGACCACATTTCTTTGGATTAAATTTCACTCAAAGCAACCACCAATTTGATGAAGTTCTAGCTTAACATGGTCATATGCTCAGGCATGATACTTTTACAAACATTTTATTGTACAACATAAAATTTGTCAGTAAAATCTTAATCTTGTAAATCTTAATTACTTTTTAAAGCCTTTACGTGTATTAAACAGGGGGTTGCTAAAATCAGTCAGGGGAACCATGTGACACTAACCTCTGGGCTGACCTGCAAAAAAAAAAAAAAAAAGAATCCCTAGCTAAAATCAGGCTCTGGATTCACACAATTCATTGTAGGTTTTAGTTAGTTTATGGGATTTGTTAACATGAAAAAAAATACTGAAAATCACAGGGCTTATCCTGTAAATGTAACTGCCTTACCTCGGGTGTACATCTGATAGTAAAGTGAGCTACTTATTTACCGCTGAGTGGATCATCTTCTCCACAGAGGATCTTGGGCGCAGCGGTAACCGGCCCCCCTCACGGTACGTGTGTGTATCTGTGTTTGACCCGTAGTGAAACTCCAGCGGTGTCAGCACTTCTCGGCCCGATATAAACCGCCTCCTCCTGCCTTTCACCCTCTTCTGTGTGGAGACACGGTCGGCCAAGCCGTTTACCAGAGCCAGAAAAAAAGCGACCACCGCTGCAGACCAGAATGACGACCGCTCAGCCCATATTCTCCGAGGGAGAGAACTGCACGGCCGCCTGGCACGATGCGAGCGCCGACTACAACGAAGCCGACACGCACCTGGAGATCATGGGCAAGCCCGTGATGGAGCGCTGGGAAACCCCGTACATGCACTCCCTGGCGACCGTTGCAGCCTCAAAAGGTAAAGGTGGTAGTTTCAGGAAGCCGACCCACACATGTGTCCATTATCGGACACGGTGCTGCTCTGAATACGCATGTCCGATAATGGAGAGTGGTTGTAGGGTTCGTGAACAGGGGCGCGCAGAGGCACACATTTAAAAAGGGGGGAACACTGAGAACAGAGTTGAAAGGTTAGGTTCATATAAACACTAAAAAAACATTTTTCCCTCTTTTTTGTTTTTTTGCAGTAAACTGTTTTACTGCAGTGTAAAGATCATAACAAAAGCAGCTAATCTGGTACTTCAAATAATGCAACTTTTGAATACACCCACTTATTTGATTAAATCAGACTGCTGAAGCTTATTAACATGACAACTGTCCCCCATCACTTCAAATGCATTAATATGAATTTTTTAATGGACAATCTGAACAGGGAGAATAATACACTAAACCCTGCTTCAGTGTAAGCACCAGACCATTGTTTTAAGATGCACATTAATAATTATAACTCATCCTTTAATGGTACAGGGGATAAATGTTGGAAAAACTATTAATCCTGTTTATCTTTTCCTACTGATGCTTCATCTTATAACTTTCACTGCAGCAAACATTCAAACAGACCATGTTGTGCTGAAGAAACTATCAGCTTTTTTAAGAGAGTTGAGTCATTGATACCAAGAAAAAAATGGCCCCCAAAGGGTTAATTAATGTTGAGAGAGGCATCTTACATTAATTTGTTAATAAGGGAGCATGGGCTTAAACCTCCAGGTCAAGATTGAGACCAATGCACAGAGTACACTAAATTACAGCAAGAACATTGGTTTTGTTTTCACAGTTCCATTTCACATGTGGTTCAGAAAAAACTGGAACAGAGAGAAAACTGCATTTTTATTATAATTTACTGATAATATTTTAGGTTTAAACATAATAATAGGGGTCTTATTTGGTCTAATGGATTGGACGGCCATGCTTGAGTGAGTTTTCCCTAAGACATGGGGTCAGGAATTGAAAATTTTGAGAGATTTAAAAAGGGCAAAGCTACCAGGTTAATGTTTGACATTTCTGCACAGACATGTTAGGTTTTTCCTTCACGTTCGGTAAATGATCTTCGGGACACGTGAGAGACAGTGAGCAGCATGGTGCTCGTGAGCATTACAGCAGCTGTTACTTTACTCATGGGAACTTTCCAAGACGTCTGCAGGGGGAAACGGCTCATCTGCTCTTAGCTTAATGTGAAAATAGACTGGTCCACACACCCTCACAGACACGTGGGAAGGCAGCAAGCAAGTGCACCAAGAACTGTCAGCACATTACAAAAATGAACAATTTTCATGTTGTGTTAATTTAAATAATGTGAGGGAGTTTGACACTTTGACTCTTTCTGTTATTATTGCACACACATAAAGGCCACTCACTGAGAAGCTTTGACTCTGTTTAAATACTTTGATTTCAGATATAGTGCTGTGAAAAGGTATTTGCAACCGTCCTTTTTTTCGCATATTTGTCAAACTTAAATGATTCAGATCATCAAACTAACTTTAATATTACACATCGCTGTGGAGGAATTTTGGCCCACTCTTCTGTGCAGCTACATTGGAGGGTTTTTTAGCGTGAACAGCCTGATTAGGGTTATTTTCTGCTTTGATATGTCTAAATTTTATTTTGTTTTTTAAGTCATTCAGAAGTGAACTCGCTGGTGCGTTTCGGTTTCTCGTCCTGCTGCATAACCTAAGTGTGCTTGAGGTTAGAAACTGCCCCAGACCATCACACTACCACCACCATGTTTGACTGCTGGTGTGATGATCTTTCATGAAATGCTGTGTTAGTTTTACACCAGATGTAACAGGACACACACCTTCCAAAAAGTTAAATTTTTGTCTCATCAGTCCACAAAATATGTTCCCAAAAGTTTTTAAGATAATCAAGATGTTTTTTTGGCAAATGTGAGTTGAGCTTGAACTTTGAACTCTCCTATGGATGCCATTTTTGCCCAGTCTTATACTTGTTGTTGAATCATGAACACTGACCTTAACTGAGAGAAGTGAGGCCTGCAGTTCTTTAGATGTTGTCGTTGTGCTCTTGGAGTAATTTCAGTGGGCCGGTCACTCCTGGGGAGGTTCATCACTGTTCCAAGTTTTCTCCATTTGTGGATAAAATCTCTAACCATGGTTCGCTAGAGTCCCAAAGCTTTAGAAATGTCTTTGTAACTTTTCCAGGCTGATACATGTCAATTACTTTGTTTCTCATCTGTTCTTGAATTTCTTTTGCTGCATGATGTGTTGCTTTTTGAGATCTTTTAGCATACTTCACTTTAACAGCTTTTTTCCTTAATAAATGAAATCTGCATCTGCTTTAAAAACTGCATTTTGTATTTACTCTGGTTTTCTTTTTGTAATATTAAAATTTGATGATCTGAATCATTTAAGTGTGAATATGCAAAAAGAATCAATCAGGAAGGAGGCAAATACTCACAGCACTGTATCCCTTTGACAAAACAGACATTGTTAAACAGTTTAGTTATTGTTCAGTTATTCATAGATGTAGAAACTTTTTACCCGAAAAGGCTATTATGCATTTTTACATGTGAAATGGAAACTGTCACATACTTTACACCTTATCTGTGCTGCAAATTGTCCTGAATATACAAAAATAAGAACAGAAATTTAAAAGCATGATTGTTAGAGAGTGCTACTATGACAGTTGATTATAGGCCCAATAAATCACCATGAAGAGGTCAAGCAGCACCAAATAACCTTTAGCTCCCTTCTATTTATATGCTTCTCTGAAAGAAAATTAATCCCTTTGGCCTTTTCTGTCCAACCACATGTTTCAACCAACTGGCTTTCCCTCCACAGGGGGAGAAAACTTACACCAAACAGTAAAAATCACTGTAACATTATCAGAGAGCTGGTCTGTCCGAAGAAAGAGCGTGAACAGTAGTACAGTAGTGAAAACTGTACTGCTGTACTGTTTAATTGAGGTTGTCAGTTAATCCTGTACCCTATTCAGAGCTTCAAGCTTTTGTGGGACAAAACATGTCACAAGTGTTTCACAGACATTTAGAAGCTGGAAAAATGAGTCACAAAAGAAGGACAACCCTGAACTCCCTGCCTAAAACGTCATTACGTAAACACATAGTCTCACAGCCTCTAAGCCCTGCAAGGACATTTATAGAAATATATTATCACGATGAATCACTGAAACGCTTACATTTTCTGATGTGTCTCATCTGGTAGGCGGTCGGGTTCTGGAGATCGGTTTCGGCATGGCCATCGCCGCCACCAAAATCGAGTCTTTCCCCATCGAGGAGCACTGGATCATTGAGTGCAATGATGGTGTCTTCGCCAGACTGGAGAACTGGGCCAAGTCTCAGCCCCATAAGGTCAGTAGACCCCAAACGGTGTATCTGCAGGCCGGTATTATCTGAATATATTGGTTTATTAAAGACATGTCGGCTGGTAGCTGGTATAACAGTTTGCAGGTGTAGTTTATGATAGTAAAGTTTACTGTTACTACACTTACATGTGAAGATGCTGATGAGTTGTGTCGCTGCAGGTCGTCCCTCTGAAGGGCCTCTGGGAGAACGTTGTTTCGACTTTGCCAGATAACCACTTCGATGGTAGGAAATCAAAACAGATGTTGGTCATGAGGGAATATTCAGCTCACTGTTTTGCTTAATGCACGATCCAAAATCAGAGCATTAGGTCCAAACTCAAGACATCCTACATTCAGCCTTTTTTTAAACATCCCTGAAATGTCCCTTCAACTTCACCACAACCTGACTTTGCTGCTCAGATCAAAGTACTGGAGATGTATCATTCATATTATCACGTTTGAGAGAAGCGGTGAAGAATAAAACATAAAACAGCAATAAAATCCTCTGTTTGTCCACTGCTAACAGCGTGTTCCTCCTCTCAGGTATCCTGTACGACACATACCCTCTGTCAGAGGAGACATGGCACACTCACCAGTTTGACTTCATTAAGGTAGGTAGTTAAAATCCATATGAAACAGAAAGTTACACACAAGATGTGTCCTGTAAAGATTAAAATTCCACACAGGGATAATCACTGAATACTTGGAATAGTTTGCTTGAAAAGTGGATTAAAGATAATAAGTATAAAATGTAGTGTAAAACACTTATAAATGTACAAAAGAAAAGACTTGATTGTAAAGATATTGGCATGAGTCTAGCTTTGGGAGCTCAGAGAACAGATGCACATCACAGCTGTAACATTACATAATGCTTCATTTGGTGCACGTAGCATGTTTGTCTTTAGGTTAAACACATACAGGGTTGAAGGACTGATCGATTTGCTGGTGTGTGTGTGTTTTGCATAGTGTCACGCTCACAGGCTGCTGAAGCCCGGCGGCGTCCTCACATACTGTAACCTGACCTCCTGGGGCGAGCTGCTCAAGACCAAATACGACAATATTGAGAAGATGTTTGAGGTTGGTCAAAGACAAAAATTCTAACTCGATTGATCTACTTTTTTTTTTTTTGTGGCCTCAAATGCACTGTGCACTGTTACTTTCCACACAACACAACAGACATTTTGTGCACAGCGTAAAGAAACTATATGGTCAGCTTGTTGAGGTACCAATAGGAAATGATGCAATAGATGCTCTGTAGGATGTTAATCAAACTTTAAATCAGAATGACAATGTCACTAAGACTTCACAAAGTAAAAAAGAAAATGTTTCAAACATTTAGAAAATATGTTAATTTTTTTCAGCTTTCCTTCTGTGTAATGTATTGTGGGACTGCAACAATACTAAAAACAGTCAAAGGGTTTAATTTGCACAAACACAGACATTACTGAAAACTGGTAAATGCGATTGGAGCTTCGATGGAAAAGCGCCGGACAAGTGAGTGTTCAGATGACACTGCCATCCGGCCTGTGGGGCCAGGCATCAAGCTGCCGAGTATTAACTCTTTGCTTGGGTGAGAGTAAGAGTTGAAAGCAGCTTTAAAGTACGTTAGGTCATTAGGTTAGAGCTGGAGAATGGTATCAGCTGTCATGTGCCCCAGCTGCAGGCCCCAGTGAAAAAACATTTAACATGGACACTGTAGGATTACTCTCACTTTATCACATTTTACTGTGTATTGATAACTTTTTAGAGTTAGTTACTGAGTACTGAGACATAATAAATATGACTGTAGCCCTTCAGGCACTGGTTTTATTTGAAATCGCGCGTAGTACGTGTGAATCATCAACATGTGTGCTTTTGCTGTGTCATATGTTTCCCCACGTCTGTGCAGACTTTAGGTTTTGATTATACACGTAGCATGGCATAGAGTACATACATGAATTACGTGGTGCGATCATTTCAGAGTTAATATTAACCAGCTGCAGAGGCCGATAACGCCACGAGCCACCTCACACTGATGACCTCTGTCTCTTAATGATTTTCAGGAGACGCAGGTGCCTCATCTACTTCAAGCTGGCTTCAAGAAGGAGAAGATTAGCACGACCACCATGGACATTGTACCACCCAGTGAATGCAAATACTATTCCTTCAATAAGATGATAACGCCCACTGTTCTCAAAGAGTAAAATGTGAAGACACGACTGCAACGTTTTTGTACTCTAATGTGCCTTATCGCCTGACCCTGCTGACCTCTTTGTTTCTGTCTGTTTGCTATCTGTCAATAAACCCAAGTCCATCCACTGTTTACAGCTGCTTGTTTTACACATCAGTTTCTTATCCCATGTGGTTTCAAAGATTGTGATTTCTTTATCTGACTTAGCTGTCTCCCCTTAGCAGACTGTGCTATGTGCACCCACTGATATATTTTATTCTCCATAGTAACAAACATGAGACAAAAACAGACTGAAACCATCTAAAATGCAGTTACACCCCACTGAGCTTCATCTGTTTTACATCACCCAGCATCTTTTTTTTAACCATGCACAGCCCAGTTTTAGTTTAAAGGCACATTTTGTCATGAATTTAAGAGATTATAGTCTAAAATTCAGACATATTCTCTACTTTAACATCAACAATTTTAGTTATTTCATAATACACGCGTGAGAATTAGACTGACAGCTTGCATAATCACACAACGCAGTGTTTAATTTCAGCTTTCTGCATAATGAAAACCATCATTTGCTGTCAGCTAAATACTCCAGTGGGAGGACACAGAGTACAGTATACTGTGTTTTAATTTAGATAACATGTTATCTGAACATGTGTAAACATCATACAGTGTGTTTAAATGTAGGTTCATGGATAACGGTGCATGTTATCTGAACACGTGGGAATAAGTTACCACCTGGCGAAGACACATAAATCATTAGACGAATGGATGACGCAACACGAGGCTGCAGTCAGGTGGGAAACCACAGCAGCTGGTAGATCTCAGGTCTGAATCAGGAGCACATGACTCTTGTATTTTAGGAAGTTAGTCAACGCTCTTAGATAAATGAAGAGGCAGAAACAGACGTTATATGCATGAAGCAAGAAGCTAACGCTAAGACTGAAACAATAAGTTAAAGGCTCATGACTTTGGGACAACAGCCAGTTTAACAATTTTCTAACATTTTATGAACAAAATCAGTAAATTGGAAAACAAATCAGCTGTTTAGCATATGTAAAACAAAATAGGACTTACTATAGTAATCTGCAGGTGTGGGGCAAATAACAGACATTGCTCTAAATTGTCTGTGATATTGAGAAAGAGGTGTTTCCCTCATTTAAAGGACAAGTTCACAATGTTTCAAGAGTGTCTAAAAACAATAGTCAGGTGCTCATACTACTAAAAGAGGTTTTCTCTTCTTAATGCACATTTCTACATGAGATGACAGAGAAAATTAACAGTTCTCATTTTACACAATATTACATTTCAATGTTTATCTGAAATTAATACGGTTCAGCAGTCTGATTTAATCTAATTAAGCCCAAGGGGCAGCAGTTCATCTACAAACGCCACGGTAGGTGGTTCGATTCCCGGTCCCTCCTGGTTACTTATCGAGGTGCCCTTGAACAAGACAACGAAACCTTGTAGTAGCGCCAACATGAACTGTCTGACAGTTGTCCAACAACAATTTCATATTTTCATGTCTCTGAAAGTACCAAATTCCCTGTTTTTGTTATTGTCCTTCCACTGAAGCTCAGCAGAGGAACAGCTGAGCTTCCTACAAAGCATAAAGATGGAATTTTGTACTAAAAAGATAAATTTTGGAAGATAACTTTCATTTAATCAAGTCAGACTGTCGAAGCCTCGAATAAACTTTGGAAAAATTGTTTTGCACCAAGCAGGGACTATAGATTTTATCTGACATCCTTTCCATTAAAGGAAATATTAAAACACCAACATATAAACAAGAGAAATGATTATAGCAAACAAAAACTGTTCTATGTTCATATGGAAACCTATTACTTTAAGACATGCATGAAAAATTGTGAACTTATCCTTTAATGCAGATATTTGACTGACTTAACTTCTAGTTTTGTGGCTGATATCAGCTTGTCAATCGTATGGTCAAATATCAGAGACGATAATTAACAGAAGTTTGGGGAACAGAAACAGAACCGTCTCCACATCTCTCTCAACACAGCACCAAGTGACATCTTTCACAGTTCATTAAGACAAAACAAAAGAATACACGGTTATGTTCATTAATTCGAAATGTTTTCTTTACCGTCAGTCATAAAACGATTGTATTGGTTGGGTTCTCTGGACTATGATAAATCACTTTCGTCTAAGCTGCCTCAGAAGAAAAAGTCTCAGTGACTTTTTTTTTTTTTGTGAAAGATCTTAAAATGCAGTTTATGACTGATGGAAAAATTGTCCTGCTGCCTCGTTAATGTGTGAAAGAATCAGTCACTGGGTTTACACTGTACAGGTTCAGCTTTAAAATGTAACACAAGTAAGTTTAATCAATATATGGTAACTTGAAAATGCAGTTAAAACAGAACAAACTAAAGTGTTGCACAGAGAAATAAGTGTCTCACTCACGTACACTTCAGTGTCACAAAGCACTGAACCTGTGATTTTGTTTCTGCACACTGAAGATGCACAAAAGCAACTCTGCATATATAATTACAGTAGTTAGTTTAGAGTTCAAGCTAAATATACTGCAGCACACTCTGTACAAATATCCACACAGCTTTGTTAACAGATTCACCTCTGAGGGGGCTAACCTGACATTTTATTTCTGTGTTTGTGTTAGCACCTGGAATACAATGACCTCAGGGTTAAACAGCACTCAGGATTAACGCACAACAAAAATGAATTTTGCTTCTAACTGCAGCCGTGTGGACAGAGCTGGTGATCGCAGGAGCCACCTAGTGGCTCAAACACAGCTTTGGTGTTCTCAACTTCTCAGTGACAGATGTTACAATGATGCATCAGCAAGTTTATTGTGCTCAACTTGTGATTCTTTTAATTTGTGTAACAGTGTGGGTTTGTGATAACGGAATGTATGAATTATTAATATTGCTTTTGGTTTGTTTATATGTATTTTATTTATGTAGTTTACAATCTGGTCATACTCTCAAAAAGCTTTTACAACTATTAACTATTGAAAATAATGTCTGTGAAGATTCTCAGTCATCCAGGTCATAGTTATCCCAAAAAAGGTTATTCAATGGCGACTGGACTAGTTTTAGTTCCTTGAAGACGTTTCACCCTCCATTCCAGAGGGCTTTCTCAAGTCTGACTGACTGGTTGGAGTAGCAG
>JAUMHL010000021.1:17566213-17580704 GCA_032362345.1 Sandelia bainsii | reverse complement strand
CTGTGTTGTGCCATGCGTTTATGGAGCTGCTGTTTAGTTTCTCCTATGTACAGATCTGTACATTCCTCACTGCATTGTACTGCATATACTACATTGCTCTGTTTGTGTCTGGGTGTTTTGTTCTTGGGGTGGACGAGTTTCTGTCTCAGTGTGTTGCCTGGTTTGAAATGTACAGGGAGGCTGTGTTTGTTGACAATCCTCCTGAGCTTTGTTCTCTTCCCCGTCAGTTGTAATTGTTGCTTATGCGATTTTCTCCTAGATAAAAAAAAAAGTCCAGTTTGGATATCCACGTTTTTGCTACTCAACCAGTCAGTCAGACTTGACAAAGCCTTCTGGAATGGAGGGCAAAACATCTTCAAGGAACTAAAACAAGTCCAGTTGCCACTGAATAACCTTTTTGGGGATATTGAAAATAATATTTAATACACTGTATCATTGGACTCATATCTTATGTTTCTGACTGATCATAAAAATTCAACAATAACTGAATAAAGATAAATTTTATTTAAACTATGGTTTGAAGTACAAACCTTGTTACAGAAACAGTTAATACTGATCTAAAAAAGCACAAAAGCTGATGCTGCTGTGTTTGACTGTAAATAAGTGTCAGTGAACTGTGTGTAAATTACAACAATAATTTTATTGAAGTCAGTTCCTGCAGCTCTACATGGAGGAGGAGCAGCGCTCCAAATGAAACCAGAAATACAACATTTACATACCAGATACACAAACATGACACATTCACTTCCGATACCAGATCTTCATCTTCTTCTCGCGTTTGATTTTCTTTTGCAGCTGCAAAGTCCCGTAGAGGAGGGCTTCTGCAGTGGGGGGACAACCTGAGAACAGATGAAAAACAGACAAACTCTCACACATCAATACTCTGGAAATCCATTAATATATGATTCACCTTTATATACTGTATGTGTCCACTTGTATCACACATTGATCTCATCTGCCTGCAAGACACTAAAGTAGTGACTGGACTGACAACATCCAGTCATCAAGTACTTTCACTATTAATTACAATAAGCACTAGCTGCATAACAATTCAAGTATGTGGCCGCTTCTACTAATATTAGATAATATTAGAATAAATAACTAATCCTTTTACTACTGATACATATAGTTTATTCCTGTTACAAAAACTGTCTCTACTGCCACTTGTTCATCTGTTTCTGTTCCTAAATGTGATCTTTACAGCTTCCATCACCACTACATTTTATTGTGATTAAACTGTTGACTGGAACGTAACCACCTTGGTATAAATTTGCAGACACGCAGAAATTACAACTATTTGTGACACAATTTAAAAGCCACCAGCACTGATTAGCTGCTACGACAGATTCCACTCTTCTGTGAAGGTTTTGGAGCCTATGTGCAGGATTTCTTCTCATTCAGCTACGAGGCCATTGGGCTATATTTGCATGGACTTTAACTAGCTGAAATAAAATGCAGCATTTCTGATTCATTTGGATAGAGCAAGTGCTCTGTTGCAGCAGTGTCAACCAGTATAAAAAAGTTGAAGCTGAAGGTGAATTACTTTGTATAGTGACATAAACACCATATTTCAGTTATTTACCTTGATCGTCACAATCAAAGATGAAACAGTTAAAGTCATGTTAACTCTCCAGAGCTGTAAAATCCTGTCCATGAGTATTATGAACCAAAATGCCGTGTCTTGGCGCCCAATAAGCTTTAAACACAAATCTGTTGCTCCTGAAGGACTTCCCATGTCATATGTCATTGTCCACAGGTACATGAAGCAACACAGTCACACCAAAGCAGACCAACAGTCTAGTTAATGTTTTAAAAAATGAGTGAATACAGCCTGAACCACAGATGTTTGGTGATAAGATCTGATTCACAGGTGAAGTTTAATTCCCTCCCACAGCTGGTGGATGGAGATCAGGTCTCAGTGTGACAGTCAATTACTAGCACACAAAACTGGAATCTCACTTTGTGCATGGGAGAACTACGATGTTGATACAGGAAAAGAGTCTTCCTCATACTACTGCCACAAAGTTACGACCACAAGGCTGTCCACATACATTTGGCCATGCAGTGTACGTTTAAGATTCAAGGATTTGTTGAAGATTCTATCATCTCCACATTGTGCTGTAAAGTTTACCTGGAACATAAATGTCCACTGGTACGATTCGGTCACAGCCTCTGACAACAGCATAGGAGTAGTGATAGTAGCCTCCTCCATTAGCACAGCTGGTAGATAAAAATTAAGGGACATATCTGGTTATTGTCAAAACTCTGGGTTAAACTGCAAGGACAGAAATTACACAGCTAAGAAAGTGCAAAAAATTAAAAGAAAATTTCAATAAAAGACATGTTGACTGCAACATTTTATGCCAAAAGAACACTATAGAAATGCAGAATCGAGATGGCTAAACACTCAAAAAGTAAACTGAGCACAGGAGCAACACGTGTTCAGGAGGTAAATTACCTTCCCATGGAAATGACGTATCTGGGCTCAGGCATCTGGTCATACACCTGTTGGGGAGAAGAAGTTGTTCAGCTCTTATATAATGTCTGACTAAGTCCTAATCTGTCCTTTCAGCTGGAAGAAGGTTTCGTGCCAGTTCACCAATCCACCGACAGGCTGGTCATAATCCTGTCAGCATTTACACAGATATACTGTTCTCAACACGCACAGACAGAAACATCTGAGAGAGAGAACAGAATCTACTTCAGTGCAGAAAACCCAAGTTTTTCCACCATTCTCCATCCATTTCACACACCCGAATCAAAGAGACAGCAGCTGAGCTGTTATTCTGAGCACTCCGGCACACAACGCTTTCCTGTCTCTCACCTTCCGTAGAGCTGGAGCCATCTTATTGGTCAGTGTTCCTGCCACGATCATGACGTCAGCCTGTCGGGGACTTGCTCTGAACACGACTCCGAAACGGTCCATGTCATAACGGGGCGCCGCCATGTGCATCATCTCCACGGCACAGCAAGCCAGGCCAAAGGTCATAGGCCACAGAGAACTCTGAATGTGGGAAAACAGCAGTAGCAATGAGACAACTGAAGACTAACAGAGCAGTTACTTATGGCACTTTCCAAAATACACACATATTTGCTATGAGTACAGTATTCAGAAAACGTTTCCGCTCTCAAATCTGTATTTGCCAAGTTGTTAATATTGTTGAGATGTTCCTTGTTTCCATGCTCCTCGTGCCCCAACAATCAGGCGACAGCTTTGGTTTGTGGTATCAGTGGTACTGAACTTCGCTACTTTTATTATTGTTGTGTTTATTGCTAGTGTCAATAATCCAATTACAACAGAAAGCAATTTATATAAGAACATACATTTGAGAAACTGATAAAATTGAAGCAAATGAGCAGTTATTCTCTTGGGTGTCAGAAAGATGAGCCTTCAGATGATGAAAAGATTAAACAGTGGCGATTTAAGTGAAGACAAACGTACAAATCCAATCACAAAAGACAACACCTCCAGCACTGGACATTTTAGATCAACACCTAACAGCCACACAGTGAATGATGGGTAAACATCCAGGAGATTTAGCCTGTTTTTTTTTAAGTTTCTCTCGCTTGTCAGTATATTCGTCCTTATCTCTCTCTCCATCTGTGTTTTTGTTTCCTTTCTCCTATGTGTGAATGGCAAATGGTGTTTGCCTCTTGTGTTTGTGTAGTCTGTCCTCCCTGCAGGACTTCATGGTGGAGAAGAGGCTCTGTGGCTCAGCTCTTTTTGGAAGTTAGCTGACATGCTCCCAGATCTTATTCTACTATTTTGTATTTGTGTTGGTGTTGATCTTTTTCAGTTTATGGTCCTTTCTTTCTTCCCTTTTGTACTGAGAGCAAAATAATTTCCCTCTGGGATTAATCAAGTTTTTAAAATCTTGTTTATAATCTATAATGTCATCCCGATTCTGCAAAATGTAATTACTATGTTTCACTGTTCTGTATACACAACATCTATTGCGCGTCTGTCCATTCGGGAGGAGGGATTCCTCTTCAGTTCTTTTCTGAGGTCTCTCTCTTTTTCCCCCATTGTATTTGACTTAAGGTCTGGAGATGGAGGGTGCCATATGCTGTACAGACTGTAACGCCCCATAGGCAAATTTGTGAGCTGTGAAATTGGGCTGTATAAAACTGAATTTATTTTGAGGAAAAAAAACCTGAGATTGTGTCATTCTTAGTTGGACAATTGAGAATATAATGTAAAGAAAACAACACTAGAGACCTTCATAAAAATACTCAGCACATTCAGGATGTTAGCACAGCCAATACCCTCTCATTTACTCACCCTACGAGCCCAGTTAACCAGGTCATCCAACTTGGTGATAACATACTCCCCCTTGCTGCTGGCTACAGATGCTGGTTTGGCTGCCGCAACCGCTGTGCTTTTCTCTCTGACTGGAACCACACTGCAACAGAAGGAGCGAGGCCGGATTTACCATGTGCAGAATGTTTACCAGGTGTCTGCTCTTCTTCTGATATGTAAACCAGGGGAAATCTTTGGTAAACTCACCTCGTGCTGGTATTATTGCTTGTAGCACTGCTGTGCAGACTCTTCTGTTGAAGAGCAAAAACTGTAATTGGCCTGTTGGATGAAAAGCAGGTCAGAGAAGAAACATATTAACAGAACAAATCACAGCAAGAAAGAGCCTGAAATCATTATCACAGCATATCAATTTTTTAAACCAATCACAGAAATAATGGAAAGCAAAAAAACAGAGGGCAATACTGCAATAATCTTATGTGAAATATTATCATTTTAAGATATTGTGTGTGAGGGGCAGATGGAAAGATTTCATTGTGGAGGATGCAGATTGCTGTTAGAGCCTCCTAAACTTGATAATGCTTTAAGGGATTAACTTGACTGTTGGTCTGAACAGCAGGCGAGCTGAGAGCTCCTGCTGCAGACAAAAAAAAACATTTTTTCTGTTGTTTTTTTTGTGTTTCCTCTTGGCATTTTCTTCAAAGTGTGGTAATCTGGCCTCAACTGATAAAATGCCAAGAAATTAACAAAATAACAACTGGGTAGGTTGTTGCACGTGTCAGATGTGAAAATAACTATGTTTGTATTAATGTTGCATGGCCTACCATGATTTGTTAAATAAAGATATTTTGGGTTGATAGTGCACTCAGTATTTTCTGAAATTCAGTTTGTTGGAAAACAGAATTAATTGAAGTATCGAAAGCAAATCCTACTCCAAAAGCTACTGGACTATCAGGACAAAACTGGATTTAATTAAGTTTCGAAACAGGGAACAGGATTAGAAGGTTCTTACCTTGTTGAGAAAGAGCCAAACATGGCCAGGCGAGGTGCTGCAAAATAAAAGCAAAAAACAAACGTTTAATAACAGCTCCGATACATTAAGAAATCCAGATATATAAATCTTGACTATTTTATTGGCAATGTTGCCGATAATCACTCAATAAAGACTGATCTTGCTTACAGCATACAGTAATATAACGCATTATTTAACTAAAAGCAGCACAAACAACTCAGTAACCTCTGTGAGATTTCCCAGGCCAAACACTCCTACATATTCTGTACATTTTATGAAGCAAGACCACCCAGTGGATAGACAGGGACAACAGCATGAAGCAAAGACCTGTTCTATCCACCAGACTAATCCAAATGCATGCATTTGATTGACACAGCGCGAAAATTATCATCAGGATAATATATTTGATGTTAAAAAAGACGATGAGAGAAACTGCTTTGATGGATTTATATTTGATGGAGTTGATTTGACTTTACCGGGTACAGCGCTGTTTATTGTCGGTCTAATGC
This sequence comes from Sandelia bainsii, assembly GCA_032362345.1. Classification (NCBI taxonomy): domain Eukaryota; kingdom Metazoa; phylum Chordata; class Actinopteri; order Anabantiformes; family Anabantidae; genus Sandelia; species Sandelia bainsii. The sequence goes on along the minus strand of JAUMHL010000021.1, from coordinate 17,574,925 downwards.
ACGCCGAATTGTAACTTAGCACCTGGCAAATTGTAAAAGCCTCAAATGATAATTGACGGGGGCATAATATTTGCAAATGGAGATGAGAACTCTAAACTGTTCGCGTTTTCAAAAAGAAGTTTGGTTTGACAATCCAGGTATAACTGGTGACACGCACTGGGAGCTAGCAACACATCTGGCAAAGTAAGTCCACTGAAAAGGTAGATAAAACATTAAAAGACGGCGCGTCTGGGTTTGTCAAAGATGGAATATGTCGTCATATATTTTAGATACTGTTAGTTTGAGTACTGACTGCTAATGTTTGTTGAATTAGTTGAAGTAGCGCTGACGGTAGCTAACCGTGTTAGCCGCCATGCTAACGCAGACAGAGCAAGGTCAGTGTGCGCATTCACTTAAAGTTACAAATCCTCTTACCGACAGTCAAAGCACTGAGTAGTGCACTTTTGTACGTCCAACACTGAAATATACTGAATAGCATAAGCGTAGAAACAAAGCAATGTTGATGAACAGCGTCAAATTTAACTCAAAACATTACTCACCGACCAACGCCGCCATCTTTGGGATTCTGGTTACGTTCTCTTCTTCTTCTGTGGTTCCTGTCGGCGCAGACGTTGCTCGGCGCATTACCGCCCCCAGGCGGCAAACCAGGCGGCAAAGTTTAATGAAACCACAAATTATGACGTACTTTACTTGAGTATTTCCATTTTACGTTACTTTTAATTATACTACACTACAGTTAAAAGGGATATATAGTATTTTTTGTTGTACTACATTGATGATAAACTAATAAATGATGACGTATTGTTCATTATAGCTGTGCTGTTTTTGTTATTTAGATACAACAAATCTCTCGATAACAGAGCTTTTTGGTCTATATTTTTCTGGTCTCTATTGATTAATAAGAAAAAAACATTTCTTTGCCATATTCTTCACCTTTAAAAGTGTGTTTGCAGTTTACAGAATACACTAAATGTGAAAATAGTTCCCTATAAATATTTCCTCCATGTAAAATTCAGTTTCACTGAGTAGCTAAAAGCTTTAATTTCTGAATAGAATAAACTAAATTAATATTGATGATTTTACAAATAAAATGACCATAAATCAGGTTTTTGAAGTCTTTCTCTCCTTGAACTTGTGCATTAAACTGTGCATTACGACCTGAACATTTTAGATTTCTGCAGAAATGTTATTCATGATGCACATGTGGATCAAATCTGGACAGTTTTTGTATTTGTCACCTTTTCTCCTTTGTCCACCACAGTGCACAAAGCTGTACCACACAAATCCTGTTTTCCTACTCTCAGGCTTCCTGGAACTCAATTGGAAAAAGCAAGTAAATGTTAGTATTCGAGGATAAAATGTTTATTTTGACTTGATAAACATGTTTAGTCAAATGAATTACCTTTAATGATAGTGATTTGGATAGCACATTAATCTTCCCTTGACTCAGAATAAATCTGCATCCTTTTTTTTTTTTGCTTTGGCCTAATTTTGGTGCCACAAACCAAGCGAGCAGCAGCAGCAACAGCGAGTACGCCAGCAGGGTGGAGATGGAGAGCAACCAGAGGACACTGAGCGCATGTTCTCACATAATGACAGTCTCAGCACTGAAAACACAAACTGCAGTTTCTCCAGGAATAGCTGCCCAGTCAAAGAAAAAAGGGAAACTGATGAAAACCAAATGGAAATGATGAAAAGATGCTTTTTTAAATTGCTTTTATTCTGCCTTCATCATGTACAAACTTTCTGGACAGTTAAAATAATAATAAAGTCTGAGAAGTTGCTTTACTCATGGTTTTTAAGGTCAAACCAGCCATATATATATAGCAGAGCCTTTAAGTACTTAAGAGTTCAAAACATTAAATATAGTCACTGGAATAGCTTAAAAAGACAAATGTTTTAAGACTACAGCATTGTTCAAAGGCTTCCTCCACCACTAGCAGGGAAAAAGCTCTTGCATTTCAGACAATAAACTCGAATCCAGATTAAAAACAGTCCTAGGAGGAGAAAAAATACAAGTTAAGCCGTCACTCTGAGGTTACAGTGGCAGCGTGTTGCTGTGCTGAACTGCAGACCACAGGAATGGTCTATTTTTGGAAAGATCTCCTCCTCACAAAGAAGAAAGCGCGGCTCGCCTCCTCACTGAGAGACCAGGATGTCTGGTTTGCCACTCGGGCTCTGTGATGTCTCACCCGACCAGGAAGATGGGGTGACCTGATTATAGAGGACGTCCTGGGAGCCAAAAAGTGGCTCTTTGAGATTCAGGATGTACATGAGGAACAGATTGAGAGCCACCATGGCGAGGAGCGGGAAGATGGTCAAGCCGGAGCCGAAGCCTCGCCAGGAGCTGCACGCGTTCAGGCTGACCCAGTAAACGAGTCTGTGGAGGATTAAAGAACAAAAACAAACAGGAAATCAGATCGAGTTCAAACCTCACTGATAAACTCTCACAGTATTAAAGCTAAAAGTGACCAGTTTAACCAGGCTGGATGAAAGATTCACATATTATTTGAGGTACTATTGTACTTTTTATTTAATAACTAGCTTAGTTACTAGTTAGTTGTACATATTAAAGTAACTTGTAAAATATAAAACTGTTAAAATTACTGCTACCTATACCAGCAGCTTCTGTACTACTTACACATCAATGATATAAAAAAATATAAAGTAATAACACAACGTCCGAATGACAAGTATTTTTACTTTTGTTGATTTAACTATATTTTGATGCTAATACTTCATATTATGTCTACTATTCAGTATTTTTACCTGCAACAGAGTATTTCTATATTATTGTTTTACTTAATAAAAAAAAATGTGAGTACTTCAGAGTAGTTTTTAGATATAACAACACATCAAACTACTTTTACTTTTAAACTGTTTACTGATAAATCTGAGGGGTTTGAGATCTTGAGAACAAATCTGTTTCTTTGAGTCAAGAACAATCAAGAGAAGTTTAGTGGAGAAAAACATTAATATGAAATATCAAAGAGTTGTGCAAAACACACTTGATTTTACACTTGAGCTTCTGTAAAGATGAAATAAACAATACATAATGTGTTTATTCCTGAGCTTCAGAGGTGATAGTGGACAGACTGTCTTACTATGCTAGCAGTTTCCCTCTGTTCCCAGTCTTTGTGCTAAGCTAAGCTAAACTTACCGCCTTCTTGCTCTGTATAGACACAGATGTGAGACTAATATCTCTGTTCTCATCTAACTCTCAGCAGAAAAGTGGATGCTGTAAGTGTATTTCACAAAATATTCTTTTCAGTAAAGTTAAAGAAACAAACACACAGAAACTCATTTATTAAAAAAAAGAAAGGTATTTTAACAGCAACACAATGAAACTGATTGGAAGTTTCTACAAAACAAATAATCTTTCCGCCATTAAATAAATGACTTGTGTGATTTAAATGTTTCTGATTACCCCTGAGTTGTTTGATGTTCGTTGTTATGTCACTGTCTTATATAATCATTTTCAGCACTTATGAGACAAAGAAAATTCACAACACTGCAACTTTAAATCACAACAACTGATAAAATCCAAGCAAAACGCTGCAACAATCTGGGAAACCAGGAGAATCCAGAGGAGCTGACTTCATCTTTCAGTTTGCTGCCAGAGTTTCTCTTGACCTCGTTAACAACATCGGGTTATGTTTGTTTTCAGTTATTCTAACAGCTGTAGAGATGTCAGTGTCGACTGTTCGGTCCACCACTTTGGTTCAGACTGAAACATCTAAACAACCACTGGATCATCACGAAACTCTATCCACATGTTCTTGGTCCCCAGAGGATGAATCCTAATGACTTTAGAGAGCCCCCGATATTTTTCTCCAGCATCACCACAAGATTAATATTTGTGGTTTGTAGTAAAATGTTTCAACATCTGTTGGATAAATTACCATGAAAGTTGGTGAACACACTCATGTCAGGATGAATTGTAATAATCTATCATGAGGTCAAATTTTCAATTTGTCTGATATTTAGGTTATGATTATCCAATACTTGTCACTAAAATGTACATTAATCTCAGCTGTAACTGCCCTAATCTGCAGATTTTAGCCTGGTGAAATAATAACTGGCTGCTAATGTGATATACAAAGACTGCACTCATACTCATACTACATTTATCTGACTCCTTTTGTCATTGCTCAGTCTATGTTTCAATGTTGTCATTTTACTCTCACAACTGTCAAGACAAATAGTTTTTAACTAAAATTTTAATTATGATTTTCTTTTTGTCTTAATATTTCATTATTAATTCATTATTTATTATTTGCTCTGTTTTTATTCTTCATTCTTCTACAGTGCATTTGTGATGCTCCAAGACACATTGTTTTGCATTGTTGCAGGCTGATAAAACAGATTCTGCACAGATAAAAGCACTATGGTGCCTTTTAATTTCACTCTTCATATTAAATGTTTAATAATTCAGCTTTGTTGTTGTGAACATCAGTTTTGTCTTTATACACCATGTCAGTTTTACTTGTCATGAATAGATGTGATCTGCTTTTGATGCCTCACATGTGTGTGAACGAGCTGTTCTTAAACCAGACTTGGTTAAATGAGGCAGTTTAAACTGGGTTCAGTTTGTTTGGTGCTTTCACCATACAGCACCTTGACAAAAAGCCCCTGTGGTCCACGTTTAAGCCTCACCTTCCAAAGATGAACATGGCAGCCAGTATGGGCACCAACTTCAGCTGATCTTGAGGCAGTAAAGTGGCCATAACGACAAGGTTGAGGACGTAGAGGAGTAGCTGTTCCAAGGACGCCGTGACAAACAGCTGCTGAACTGCCCGTCTTCTGGGAAACGATTCCTGCAGACTGAAGGAGCCGGTGCAGAACTGGCAAGCTGCACCCGTGAGCATCGCTGTGAGGGATGAAACAGCAATAAGTCAGTTAGCATCTTGAACGTGGGCCATATTTCCACAAACAACTTTCAGCTCTCAGCTGCACTTGATCACGTCTGACAGCAAACTTTGTTTTTCTAATTTCTTCATTTGAATACAGCAGAGTGGCTCAATGCAAACACTCCTCACTGCCATCAGCTTGACAAATAGGTGAGAGGAAAACTGTCTGGACCAGCTTTGGATGTTTTTGCCACCTGCCCTCTCGTTCTGGTCGCCCAGGTTGGGAAGCGATTAAAATATTCTGAAACAATTAGGCCACAGCCTGGGAGATGACAGACGCAGACAACCTCTTATTGTAGTTTCCATTTAAAGCTACGTGCAGGAGAAGGGAATTATGCTTCTCTCCAGAGACTCAGGGAGACGTTTGCTGCACTGAGGCTGAAAGCGCATGAAATTAAAGAGGACAGGAGACACTGAAACATTCCGAGACGAGGAGGCCAGACAAACCAAATCCTCTCTTAATCTTTACCTTTCTATCGTTTGTGGCTGTGTTTGAATGTCAGTGTGCAGGTGTTTGAAGTGTACCTAGCAGGATGGGGATGGCTGCCACCACACAGCAGCACAGGGCGAAAACGATGCGGCTGGTTACATCGGGGCAGTCGGGGGGTTTAATGGGGACATAGAAATAGATTGCATAGAGGATCCCAGCCACACACAGAAGAGAAGCCAGGACTGAGAAGAAAGCGGGAACTCTGCCGCTCTGACAGCATTTACACTGGCAGCAGCGGCAGCAGCATCGTCCCAGGTCTGACGCCTCCTCTGCAGCCCCGCAAGTCTCTCCCCGTGCCTCGGAGCTCCACACAGTCAGCTCCACGCTCTCTGGCGGCGGGCCTATCAGTGGTCGACCCTCGTCCACAGTGCAGTCCAGATTGGTGGATTCTGGACTCCATCTCGGTGTGTCTGTGCCATTGGGAATGTCTCCCTGAGAGGCAGGGGTTGGAGTGCTGATGCAGTTTTCCATGGCTGCATCCAGATTGTGTGCTTTGATGATCGGAGTGGAAAGAGTTTGATCCAGCTCCCCCTCCTGTGTCTGATCTGCTCGTGGCTCTTCTGGGAGGCCATCACCGGGCTGCTGGTGGCAGGGAGCAGAGTCTGTTCAAATCAGAGCACATTTTAATACAATGTCCAAAAACAGACACTGAAAGCAATCAACTGCACATTTACCCTTCATCAATCATTTGCTGTTATAAGTCAGTGGTGCACAGCAGAGGTCTGGGGTTCATGTACTCTTAAAGGAGTTTGCATGAGGCTCCATAAAAGTCAAAACCCAAAGTGTGGTGACGTTTTCATAGTTTTCTTATTGTCAACAAATCCTATAAAAAGACCAAAAACCAGCAATAAATTCATCCTACTTGCCTGTATCCTCAGAAACCACGGTGCACAGCTGTGTTAGGATTTTTAGTTAGTTAAAAAATTAGACTTTAAATTTGTGACCTGAATTTAAAAGTTTATGTTTCGTGAGGAGCAAACGGGCTGAGAGAAGTCAGAGAGTGTTGAGAGACTAAAACACTGCTGCTGGTTTTGGTCTTTTTATGGCATTTGTTGACAAGAAGAAAAACAATACAAAATCACGGCCTTGTCCTTAAAGAAACAAAAATACTGTGATGTCTCATTTTTCATGCCTATTCAGTGAAGTTAAACGTGAACTTTCCATCAAGCATTCATCTGATTACAAAGTGCAGAAAAAGATCAAATCAACATCAACTCTCTCAACAGAAATTAAAGCTCATAAAAATCCAGATTTAGAAAACGATTTTGGACTAAAATAAAAAAATATCCAGACTCTGATTTTAATGACTCGTGATTGAGCATCTGTGGATGTCTGCAGATGTTATCCAGGTGTTTCTACTGTTGCCGCAAGGCCATCGTATCAACTTCTATTAAACATCAGGAGCTACCAGGAATACTTGTGTTGACGGACGGATGCAAACATTCACCCTCTTCAAATTATAGATGGAGCCTCGCTCCAGCAGCACTTCAAACTCGAAATGCAAATTGTCACATGTTGAACTTTTTCTCTTGCCTGTTTTTTTTTTATTTAAATGCTAGAAACAGTTTTTTTCTCAGTGAATTAGGTGGTTATGTTATTTACTGTGTCATTACATTCAAGTGCCCAGCCCATGTGGACTTTATAAGATACCTCAAATACCGTTGCAGTGTTTGTCAGACTAGAACTTAACTTTTTACACATAACTTTACAATTAAACTGAAAATATAAGGTTCCCTTCCTAAAAAAACATAATTTTCTATTTACAAGAAAATCAGAAATGGATTTTACTAAAACCATCATAGAATGAGCAATAACACATTCAAATGGGCCAAAAATCCCACAACAGGCAGGGAGATGAATAAACTTGCCTATTTAATCATAATGTACCTGAATATCACTGTATTGGATGTTAAATCAACTTATCCTCATGGATTTAAACAAATTAAAAAGTCAGAAACATGTTTTTCTCACCTCATAAAACTTTGTTGTGTTCTCCTAAGCACAAATCCCGCCAAAAACTTCAACTCGTATAAAACATGTAAACGTTACCAAATCCTGAAGCTCCTGCAGGTAGATGCACACATCTGCTCCACGTTAAACGTCACCACCCATCATACGTGACACTTATAATGACTCTGCTTTGAATAATAAACTCACCAAAAAAACTCAAAAGAGTCACTTAACTTTTCTGCCCCCACTGAAAAGTTCACTAATTTGCTGTTTTAAACTGCTCATGTCTCCTATTTCACCACGAGGTCCACGCTCATTGTCTGAGAGCTGAAAGTTATAATGCTGCATATCACACATATTTAAGTTGATAATTAGACTGGGGTTAGCTTATAAAATAAAATATTTGTAAATCACAAATCATGGTTGTATGTGCACCTCTTTAGATTTTAAGGTGGGGCTCAGAGAAACCTTCCCTCGTACCCCCGGACAACACAGAGAAGTAAAATATAAGCAAAACATATTTTGAGTGGAGGGAGACTTTAAAAAGCGGTAGTTTCACCTCTGGGAAGACATGCACACTGCTTATTAACTGTTGCTCCACTTTAATGAGTCCGGACTCTGTCTTAACTCCCTTTGAATTGAGTCTGGACTCAGACTTGACTTTAGCCCTCGCTAATCAACTCTGGCCTCAAATCCTGCAGCTCCAACACACAAACAGAGAAAAGCAGCAGTAATAACTCACTCTTGGGCTGATCGGCTACTGGTGGAGGTTCAAGGGAGCGCTGGGAGCCGGAGACGGAGTGGGAGGACGAGTGTAGCTCCTCCACCGAGGACTCTGGGCTGTCTGACACCGGCGCCAAGGAGATCTGAGTGTCCAGGTCCAGGAAAGGGGAGAAGGAGAGCCTGGCTGGGTCGATGTCCTGGAGCTGGTTTATGATGTCGCTGATGGACTCCTTCATGCTGTCGAGCTCCTTCACGTTCTGCCGGTTAGTGGCCTGAAGCCCCGAGGTGCTCATAGTCACACTGAGCCTGAGAGGAGCCATCACACATCACATTTCACAAAAACTGTGAAATCACATCCTGTCTCCAATAGTCAGAGAAGCCAAAGCAGTGGAAAACAGTTTTAATTTCACATATGTTTTTAAAATAGATAATTCACTTTAATACAAGTGACGGAAACTCTGACTTTGACTCTGGTTTGAGAACTATTTCTAATTTTCTTGAGACTTCTTCGCATGTAAAAAAATCTGTGCTGTTTTGATGACACTGAACAATAATATTAGACATACACTACCAGTCAAAAGTTTGGACACACATAGAAATGACCATGTTTGTGAAAGAAAAGTAGATTTCATAACATCA
>JAUMHL010000021.1:17533972-17566113 GCA_032362345.1 Sandelia bainsii | reverse complement strand
ACTGAAGACATGTATCTTTTCATGAAAAACATGGTCATTCCTATGTGTGTCCAAACTTTTGACTGGTAGTGTATATTTTTTTAAATAAGAACAGGCAATGGCTTTGAAGTCAACTATATAAGACTGAAAAACATACTCTATATAATCATTATACTGTAATACACACTTGTAGAAACTATAATTTACAGTTTAACAGACATTTGATCAGTTGTGTCACTGAGATCGTGACCTTTGTAAGTTTTGGGGGAATTTGTGGGTTTTAAATAATCTGGGAGGAGTGTTGTACGTTCTACAATTAAAACTGTATTTAAATATATAAATTCATGGTTTAGAGTCAGTACAGTTAAATTTGGCTACTTATGGTGCATCAAAATATAAAGTATTAGAAACTAGAGTTACATATCAGCATCAGTGTCTGGTTAAATACTTTGCAATGGGGAATATGAACCTGTTTTTCAAATATATATTTGAACGCTTTGACACTAATTTGCTTTTTTGCTAAGAGTAAACTTAGGAGACTGTATCACTCATTTCTGTCCAGTGGTTAGCTTAGCTTAGCATGGAGCTAGCCTCTGTGCAAAGCTTATTAAGTAGTTTTAAACCTTTGTTTTCTTAAACTAATGAAATATATTGTGTTAATTAATGTAGAGATGCTCATGGGATTCTGTTCATTTGATGCCTTTGGATGAGCCAGGCTAGCTGTTTTCCTCCGTTTCCAGCTGTTATGCTACGCTAAGCTAACTGTCTCCCGCTTCCAGCTTCACATTTGTTAGAAATAAGTGAATGGCATCATTTCTGTCTTATTTACCTACTTCAAAGTCAAAAGCAAATAAGCACGTAAATAAAACACCTAAATAACTACTAGGTTAAAGTTAGAGCTTTAAACCCAGAAGAAACTGACCGAGCGTTTCAACACCTGCCTCATTCAATGACACATTTTAGTTGATATTCAGAACATACTGAGGTTCAATGCTGTAAAATGTTGTAAAATCTACATAACTGAACTGTTAACCTAATAAATGAAATATGTCAAATCTAAATTATCTATTATCCTGATGGACTGAACTGTAGTCGGGCCTAATAGCAGGGTAGTTCCTTATGTGAGGTTCTGGTCTTGATTTGGTTCTAACATGTCACAGCGGTGCCTAATACTTCACAAGAAAACAGGGAAATCAGAACAAAGTGATGAGCCGTTTTTCCTCATCCTTAATCCGACTGATCGGACCCCTCAGTCAGGAAGACCTGTTAGAGCATAAGACAACGTGACAGATATAGTGGAAGTTAATGTGTAAGACAGTTAGCTGTCAGCTGGACTTCTCTTTTTCTCGTTTTGTCCAAACATTTCACTACTCAGCCAAGCAGCTTATTCAGTCTGAAGAAGCCAAACCACAAATTCATCCTACAGGTTGGTTTCATTTCACACCTGCCCCAGATTGGCAGCACTGACATACTTGAACCTGAGTATCCCATTTACGATTACTGCTCCTACTCTACTGCATTTCAGGATACATATTGTACTTTTTGTTCCACTGCAGCACTGCAGGTATAAACAGCAGCAGTTACTTGTGAATTTTACTTATAAAAACATATATAAGAAGCTGTTAAAATTAGCTCCCCCTTGACATGAATGATCCATTAATCCGCTGTCTGGGGTCAGTCTGCATGAGTACTTTTATCAGTGCACTTTCTTACTTAGGTATATGTATTTATTTAATTATCATTCTAAATACTTTTACATGTAATGGTGTATTTCAGCAGTGTGATATTGCTACGTTTGTTTTACTACATTATCTGAATACTAACTTTTTTTGCGTAACCTTCACTGACTGTGCGTCGACTTGGACATTTGGACGTTCATCAGACAAATAAACGTCAACTTTCACCAGTTCGCTCACATGTGCGGCTCTGTCGTTATTTGAACTTTGCGGTGATCTTCAGAAACATGTGCACATTGAATTAAGCGCATTTTCTTCCGGACTTCTTGGCGCACATCCAAATGTGGCGCAGACTCGGCACGCAAAACTCTGCGGCGAGGATCTTTCTCCAAACACATGAGGGCTTTACCATGTATAGAGCGCAATTAGGAGCCGTCTGGATTTTGTTGTCGGGGGGGAGAGGTGGGGGTTAAATCTCGCTGGTTGGCGTCGATATGGAAACGCACGTATGGAGGCAATGTGCTTCTTACTCCACGATGAAAAATAACATTTCTCCCGCTACTGAGCAACTCTCTCTCTCTCTCAAAAAAAACAAAAACCCTTTAACAATTGTTCCTCCACACAAATCATGCACAGCCCAGTGTTGTCTGGTTTTTCGTGCAGTAGGTTGCAGGAAACGCTTAATTTGGTGATAAACAAATAAAGCGAAAAATGCGCCAGAGCCGCACAGGGCTGCGCGTAAAACAAACGCAGGTCACTCTGTAGCAGAAATCTTCTATTTTGTGGCCACTCAGCAGCAATTACTGCAGCTAACTTTACAGTTCAGGAACAAATATGTACGTTTATTAAATGCACTGGAAACATTACTCGTATAAATGAACTTACTTGAGTCGGAGGTTGCGGAGTATTTGATGACTTTACTCTTCTCGCAGTAAAAAAAAAAAGAAAACCTCCGTCCTTCTCTGCCTTTCTTCCCTCCCCCTCAGTTTGCTTTTTGTCTTCTAGGATCCTGAACTTCTGAATCAAATTTCAGGACAGACAAAATACTAGGCTTTTCCTCCGCCCACACTAGTTTTTTTCTTCTTCCTGGGTACCATGTTAAACACCATATGGAGTAAATAAAACCAGAGGAGGAGGAGGAGGCAGCACTTACTCTCCGTTTACCTTCAGATTCCATATTAACAATCACATACTCACAAACACGAGTTTATCTCAATAGGTCAGTAAACATTTACGCTGCAGCAGACACAGGATGACGGTGTGTAAAGACCTGACTGTTTAAAAACATTCAGACAAACCTTTACAGACGTGTTGTTACCGTTATGTGAAAAAACACATTAAATGTGGTTCAAACCTTTGTTTTCTTCAGCACAGATCCAGGAAGAACTTACTGAGAGTTTATTATGAGCAAGATAATTTTAATTTACATCTTTATCTATATTCCTAAAATGTTTTTAGTGACATGTTTGTGTTTTATCTGATAACATGTGTGTTTTGTTCTGTACATTTGATGGTTTAAGCTTGAGCTTAAATGTCATCTAATCTGTTTATCACTGTAAATGAATACATTTCTTAGATTGTTTTTACTATTTACTGACATTTACACTCTAAACAGCATTAATTGCAATAAATACTAGATGGTTCAATAAAAAATGTTATATAAAATATGTTGTTAAAACAGTTCCAGCCCCAAATTATTTATGACACTTTTTAAATCATTATAATATTCATGCAACAGGTAACACTTTATTTTCTATTAATTTCCTAGAAAGATGCAGGTAGTTTGGTACCAACTATAGGAAATCTAAAGTTTGGATTATTTATTACAAATGATCAAGTTTCTAATTTTTGTGTTTTTCAAGACAGAAACCGTTAGTTGATTAATCTTATTAAATATTTACCAGGACTGGAAATAGTGAAGTTTAAACCCCAGTATGCCCAGTAAGTCAGTCATATTTAATGGCGGTGAATTGAGATGTTTCATGTGATGTTCTTAGGTTTCCTACACTACTGTGATCCCACCTATTCTCACTAATCTTTTCCATTTGCTCTGCTGAACCTTTGCTTTCCTGCTGAACAGGAAGTGATGAGCTTTGTTTTAGCAGCAGGGACATTTTGAGGGTAATGAAGAGAAGGCAGCAGTTAGTGTGTCTGTTGTGACACCACAGAAACTGAAAACATAAAAACTACAATAGCTGAATATGATTTAATAATATAACGTTTGATGACACACACCAACAATGGAGATGTGGCTGTTTAACATCCTCCTCTGTCTGATCATCACAAGTCACAGCTCAGTGCACAGAAATGAAACATTTAAGAGGAAACCTCCTAGACGAAAAGCCAGTATGACTGAAACCAGTTTGCATTTCCCCATTATTATTATTAGGCTAATTTTATTGCATTAAAAAGCATATTTAAAATATACAGAAATAACAACCGTTGATTAGTAATATAATCAATAAATAGGAAATTATGACTATAAACAACATGTTTCAAGTTTTGTCTTGTAAATATACACAAACAGTTGGAAGCAGTTTATTGCCTTGTGGAAAGAGTCCTGCAGAACAAGACCAGCAGCATATTTAAAATACTGATCTGCGTCCTTTAAAGTCATCAGGGAGGTGCGAGAAGGGTGGGCAGGTCCACCACAACACTACGGGCTTCGGGTTGGGCTAATTCCTACTGGATTCTTCTTTTTCGCCAAAGCAAAAGATAAGCAAATGTGAGCTGTGAAAGTCACATGAAGTAGTTAAAGTGAGGGGTGAGGGGCAGGGAGTCCTGTCAGTCCTCCGACAGCAGCCTGTGGAAGTGATCCTTCCTCTTCTTCAACACCTCCCGAAAATCCTCCTGAAAAAACACAGCGGAGGACATATTAGGACAGAACAATGAAAGTGTGGGAGAAAAGACAGATGTAGCTGCAGATAACCAGATGTTTTATTCACAAACCACCAGCTGAATGAAACGGATCCACATGTAAGAGCGGTGGAACTGTTACACTGAACATTAAACAAACTTCATTTAATGTGGATCAGTCACATTGTACCTGATACTGATTCACAGCATCCCGGCATGATTTGATTGTATTAATTATATAGTTTCATCCCACTTGGTGGATCTGAAAACACTGGAAATATCTGCTTTCCTGTAAATTAACACACACGAGCATGGAGCAGCTGAGCAGTCGATCTGCAGTGTCGGGGAGTGATGAACTACATGTAATTCAACTAGCAGTTCTTTACATTCATACTTTCATAATGATTCAAGTAGGTAAATTACTTTTTGCCATTTTTTTTCATGTAGTTAAACTACTTAAACTACAAACAGAGATGAGTCTGTTTTCTTTAGAACAGGTTTAATTTTCAGGACTATTCCAGGAAGCTGTATCATCACCTCACCTAAAAAATACTTTTCTATCGTGTTTAATGTTTTGAATCAGGATTTGTGAAGCTACACTTGAATGTATTAGGTTTCGATTTGTCATAAGCATTGATTATTTCTCCTTAATAACAAATTTTCAGAGAGCTGACATTAATCATTTGAACATTTTTCTAAGTAGCTTTAGTTAATCAAACTACAAATCTCCTTATGGTAACTATGCTGTAGTTCAACTTCTCAAACTGCGGAGTAATTGGTAACTTCCCCAAAACTGTCAATCTAAGCCCCTAAAACTGGTGGTCTATGTATACAAATAATGAAATTGCTCTACCTGTTCATCCATTTTAAATTCAAGCTGACAGTCGACATTTTAAAGCACATTTATGTTTGATTTCTGATCCACTGTGGTGTCATGACGAGTCACCGTGATGAAAACTGACTCTATAAGCCGATAATATGCTGGACATACCGCTGCAGACAGTTTCTCCATGTAAGGGACGAGTTTCTGGAGTTCTCTGTCATCCGACTCTCCAGACCAGCTCTTGATGGGAATCGTATTCATCAGCTGCAAAAACACCAATAACTCAAAATTAATTTAGTCCAGTGAATAAAGTAAAAGGTGCACATCAGGAGCATTACACACTTTATAATTTTAACCAGCTCAGCAGTTCTTACATGGTACGGGTATGTGTGTGGTGCGTTGTCCAGAATCACCGTCTTGGCGAGATCTCTGCCCAAAACGCTGAGATCTTTGATGTAATGTCCAAGAACGCAGGCACAGTCGTACTGATACAGACGATGTCTACGAGGAAAATGATCAACAAGTTCAAAATATCAGTTTCTGTGAATCAGTATGTTATTAGAGAGGTGTGTATCTGTTCCTCTCAGACAACACGTTTCTACGTAGGAACCAAATATCCGGATACACAGGCTGAGTTTTTAGTCAGTTTCTAAAGAGACTGGATGTTTTTAAGTACAATCCTGCATTTATTAATGAAAAAAATTCCCATCCTTCTTTTCCAGTGAGCTACCGTCCTCGACTGTTGACATGCACTTAAATAACCAAGTTACTCAGAGAAAGCAGCTTTCATGAGTAGCACGCTGCTTTCTGACTTTTTTGTTTGTGTTTGCGTAGCGACAGTGTGAGTGACAGGGGAAGAGAGGAAAAGAGAGACACAGCTGATACACAGTGCAAACAGTCTGAATAAAAGAAATCTGCATTAGAAAGAAACTTTACATTACTTTTAAAACCATCTCTCCCCTCATTCACTCTCCCTGACTCTCCCTGGTCACAAGCGGCTCAGCAGCAGAGTGCGAGGAGTCCGACAGAGAGCACATCTCTGCGGTCAAGCAAAGAGTTTACGAAACACAAGTGGAAGCAGATCTTCAGGAGACATACCGAAACAGTTTCCTCTGTGGGTCCAGGATGTCCAGTATCTTTTCGGCGTATTCCTTCTTCGCACATGTGTAAACAAACAGCTGGAACAGAACACAAACAGCAGCTGGAGGCAAGTCTACATAAACACGAACTCAACGGGCATCAGGTCATTGTATATACAGTATATAGTTTAAATTATTTTCATGTACAAAGAAAAATGAGATAAGAGAGAAATAATTCAGCTGAGGGGAATCAAAGCAAAAGGAGAAGTCTGAGAGATGTATATACTGTAGATCTGTTCACCAAGTTACAACTTTTCGCAATAAAACAGCACCTGACAAAGTTGACCTTCTCCCACCAAAAACAAACTGCAGACAGAACTTGTCTGGATCTAACTGGACCAATAAACAATCAGAACATTTAATTTTATGTTGGATTAACACAGACCTCATAGACTTTTGCCATGGCTTGCAGAAACTCCTTCACATGTGGTCGTAGGATCATATACACCTGTTGATAACAGGGGAGGAAGAATAAATGTAAGTAATGTAAGTTCATACACCACAAGTTCACAGGTTAGTTTACACACTACCAGGCAGCCACTGTTTGGGTTTTAAAATACTCCAGGAAATACTCCTGTCTTTGGTAACCACAGAAGAGACCATATAAAACACATTGATGTGATTATGTCATTGTTTTTTCACCATCTGCTCAATGTGATTCTAATTCAACAATAGGTTTGAGAACAAGTGCACAGTGAGTCTTCACCTTATACTGATGGTCCTGAAAAGTGGTGTGAAATGTGTACTCTGCGTCCTCAATCACATTTAGAGAGCTGAACATCAGGGTCTCCTCCTGAAAAGACATGATTCATCAGTTTTATGCATCAGTTTATTTAAGTATTAAACTGCTTTAACCAAAAAGTGGGATGTAAAACTGAAAAAACAAAACCACTGTGTTTGAACTTAATCAAGAAAACTAGGTGCAGCTATTGTGTGCGATGAAATACATTAAACACCTCATGAAGGTTCTGTGTGTGAAAAACGAAATCTGGCACAGTGTGATTTCAGCTTCCGTTGGCTCATGTGAGATTTTTCTATTTCCACTATACTACAATGAAATAGTTATTAAATACTAGCTTGAGGCCACTCTTTCTACGAATCACAGTAATCAAATATTCAAACTTCCCTTCATAAAAGGGTTTCTACAGGTTTCACCAGTTAAAATGTAAAACATTTTAATACCACGCAGAAAGCAATTTATTGATATTTTATATCCACCCAGGGGAAAATATAATGAGGGATATGACGAAAAATGTTGAGTATTCACTTGAATTAACTGACAAGTACTTTTTTGACTGTTTCCCCACACACAACACACAACTAAAACTTAGAAACTCTGCAGGCTGACAATCAAGATTTGAGTGACAGTCTAATGTTCACATCCTGCAGCTACAACCTATAAATAAGATCAGGTTGAACTTAATTCACCCTAAAAGAAATGTTTCTGCTAAATATACTGTGTAAACATTTAGAATTACGTCGCTATATGCGGCAATATTTTCCTAAAAACTATTAAAAGCATGAATAAATTAATGCAACATTATGTAAAGGCAACTTGAAATAATAACCTTAACCGAAAAACATGATCAATAATTTTAAAGAGAATTAACTGCAGGGAATTAAACTCACTAGGTCGACCACAAGCGTGGCCTCTGGAGTGCTCCTGGTCTTGGGGGGAATGTCTCTGAGTCGGGGTCGGGAATGCTGAGACTGTGACGGTATGTTCTTGATGAATGTAAATCTGGAAAAGACAGTAATGCTCTTAGAAACACAAAGAATTACTAGTCATGTACAAAAGAACATCAAACAAGGAAGAGCTGATGAACCCTGGTACTGTAGAAATCATTTCTAAAATCAAGATTCAAGTAAGAAACATTTAAATCAAAGTTGCTGCCACAAACATAGAAAAACCTTTTATCCATCACACGTTACAAACACCAGACTTTTAAAATTAAACAGTGCACATTAGCCATTCCATTAGCACAACACATATCTGAAATTGTGCAACTTTAAGTCCAGCAGAGGGCAGTCTTAAAATTAACAGCTTCACTGAATGCTTCCTGATCAAATCAAATTTTATTTATAGACCAACATGAATCAATCACAAACCACAGAGCTTCACAGTCTGTACCACACATAGTGTCCTCTGTCCTTAAACTCTTGACATGGACAAAGAACTGCTCAAAAATCCTTCAATGGGAAAAATTGAAAGAAACTAGAAGGGAAACAGAGGAGGAAAGCAGAGGCACTACAATTGAATTGATAAACACGACTCTTGTATCTGACGGGCTGGTTCCTTTCAATACAGAACAGTTTCCTGCTTACTCTCACATTAGTCTCATTGATGGTTTATGAAGCTGTAACAAAAAATACTACACTTTAATTTTGAAATGCTAATTTTTAATTGATCAAACAGCAGCAGTGGGGCACTGCTGTGAGCTGTAGGAGCAAACAAACATTTTTGTGCAATTCTCACATGAATGTTTTCCCCGTCCCTACTGTGTGGGATGAAGAGTTTGCACTTACGGATTGAACACGTCTTCATCCTCATCTCCAGCCAGAAGCTCAATGGATCCATAACTAAATACACCTTGTTCTGGGCTCATCAGCACATTGGTTCCAGTACCTGCACACTTCACATCTGTACAGAAAAGACATCGGGTACAAACTGTAACCAACACAAATCTGTTCAAGCACAATACTCATGTACAGGCATTAGTGGAGATTTCCCTGCTTCCTTTTTCCCATGTCAGGAAGATTTCATTTATTGAACGACGAGAGAGACGGCAACAGAGAAGAATTTAATTATTGTCTCAAAATGACTTTGTTTCTGTTTAACATCACATGTCAAAATGTAATATTATTAAAAGCCTTATTGAATGAAAAATACAGCTTATTTTTATTTGCATTCTGTAGCTACACCTGACCACAACATGGATGCATTTGGAGCCTCTCACAGAATAAATAAACACTCATTGACTCATCTAATTAAGTTTCAACACAGATTCTGTGTTTCAGCGCCAATGTGAGAATTTATTTCTTGTACATACTTATATGCTGTACCTACAGCGTCAGTATCTGTACTCACTCTCTTTGCTGGGTGTGAGGAAACGCACAATGGGCGAGTAAATGTTTCTGGCTGTGGAGTTACGAGGAGATGCCGGGTCGATCTCTGACAGTATGCGCTGATGCCGCATGATGGGCCTGACTGGAGTCTTAAAGGCCAAATCTAGACAACAAAAAGACAGAAAGAAAATACAAAAGAGCAGGGTACAGAGTAAACAATTTAGATTGAGGAAAATATTAAAATATATAAAAAGCTTAAGTAAAGAACAACTGTAAGGTGCCAAACATACCAGTCTCTCTGTCATCAACAGCGATGGCTCGCTTCCTTGCCCGGCCACGGGGCAGTGGGCGCCTTCTCATCGTAGGAATTTCATCATATGAGTGATGGGAGTCATTATCTGAAGTGCCTTCAACCTACACAGTAAAGACAGATAATAAACCAAACACTGATGCTAAATCAAATTTCATCAGATTGTTTGAAACTATATTCAGTAAGAGAGGGACAATGTTTAAAAAACTTGTCTACATCTACACCCCAGTAGATGTATTTATATGATGTTAATAAGATAAATCTGTTTGCTATTGCTATGTAGATGTAGTTGCCGATCATTTGGAGAAATTCAGACGTCTTGTTTTCTGCAAGTAAAAGTCCAAAATCTAAGACATTCAGAGATGAGCAACAAATCCTGCCATTTGTGAATCTGGATATGTGTCATATCTCTTCCACTTTTGGGCTTGAAAAATCACTAAAACTATTGATCAGTTACCCAAATTAAGGGTTCCCAATAGTTACCCAGCATTTTTCTGTCAACTGTCAATTTATCGATTAATTGCTCAGACCAAAATACAAAACAACACCACAAAGTCTTTCCAACTATTACTACAGCTGTAGAAATGAAAGAGATAATGCTGTAAAAAGAAACTCTCACCATTCAGGCAACTCTCTGTAATGAAACTGCAAGATAACCATCTAAACACATACAGCTGTCAGTCTACACCTAAAATACCAAAACACTCTTTAAAGAACCACAAATACTATATTTATTCACTACCTTAGGAAGTGTTGTGGAGTTGCACAGAACTTTGTGCAACATCATGCATCAAGCCCGAGCCAACGAAACATGTCCATGCAACGTACAGAACAAGCTATTATTCAAATGCAATACAGACACAAAAAGACAAACGACAAATGCCCACATGTGAGCCGTATACAAAACTAGTCTAAGGAGCAAATCTACATAGCTGAAATCTGAGTGAAAACAGTCTGCACGTGTCCTGTGACCTACTTTTACTGAAACCCTCTGCCCTCACTACTGGTTCGTTTAATCCTCTGACAGACACCATAACACAGTGATGTATATCCTGATCCTTACAAACGTATAGCGATGAAACCCTGGCAGAGGATCACCAGACAACAGAACATTATCCACCTTGAGCTTCTTAAATGTACGAATTTGATGCTTTAATTTGCCATATACAATAGTAAACTGAATATCTTTTAGTCTTGGACAGTTGATCAACAACACAAATCCTCTGAAGGTGCCATCTTAAACTCTGGGAAATTTGCCACAGACATATTTCACTATATAACATGTAGGCCACAACAGATACAATAATGAGCAGACCCATTGATAATGAAAATGCAAACAGTTGGCCTTGAAGTTAATGTATTCAGTGTCAGTGGTGCAAACTCAGCACAGGATTAAGCGGGTCACTGTACTTAAGTAATCACACTCCAGCTGGCACATTAAAGGTGCATTGCAGACGCAATATTTGCTTAAGCTGCTATTTAAGCAAAATTTCTCCATTTATATCTCAGGTTTGGGGATTAGCTGGTTCCATCTGTTTTATCAGTGCACATTGAATATCTTTGTGGGAAAACTGTAAATATTAAATCACTAACGTTAATAAAGGTTCAAGAACTAGACAATGAATCAGGCTCACAAAGTATAAAAAGCAACTGTTTTGATAACCAATTAATTGTTTTGTAGGACTGTTGTTAGGCTGGTTAACGTTTGTTTTTAGCTTAATGTAACGATACTTAAAGTAAGATCACAACTCTGTAATGGCTCCACAAAATATTTAACTAACTAAACCACTGAGGAAATGTGTTACGAGTGCTACAGAGTAAATACGAGTAAAATAGTGAAGTAGAACAGGGGTGAAAAGTCACGTTAGGTCCAGATGATGCTCCAGCACAACAGCTAACGTTAGCTGAGCTAATGCTAACAAACTGTTCTGTTACGAGAACACTGGCTAAGCTAACTGACATCCGGCTAACTACGTTAGCATAAAAACACAAACAACTACTGAATCTGGTGACTAACACTAACTGTGTTTACTGGGACCACAACCAGAAACGAGACTATTACACGGTTACTGACTGAGATAATAATGGTAGTAAACAGCAGTTTGTTACCTTTGTTTGAAGCGGGCTTTCTGCCACCGAGAGGCGCGTTCGTTTTGGCGTCGCCTTGTTGATCGTTCGGCGGTTGCTCCTCGGCGTCTCCGAAAAAGGTGTAACAGTTTTTTGAGACCTGAGTCTCATTTTTCTTCCTCACATACGACTTGTAAACATCTGAACACAAACTGCGCCACTGTAACAGACCACTGTGACTCCAATGTTATGTTTTGCGCAGCAGCAGCCTAGACTCAGTAGCTGAGAGTCGATGTAGCTCCGCCCGCCGCGCGTAACCCTGCGTCTTCCTGAACTATTGTGTGTGTTTAAATCTACCGGGGTGCGATAGGTTCACTGCCGCGGACACTCTGATTGGGCGGTGCTTCAGAAAACTCCAGCGTCAACGTGAGAGCGGGGTCACGTTGCAAGGCTGAGACTGAGTTAATGTGTGTTTATGTAAAAGTTCATGTAGACCCGCACACAGGGTCCGTGTAACGCTCAGAATATGTGTTTTTAATAAATAATATAGAAAACGGAACAATGGAAAATAAAGTATATTAAAAAAATTAAAGTATATAAAAAAGCATCAACAGCAACATTGTAGGAATGATTAGTATGAACAAGGCAAAGCTTAAATGTTCGTGTTTGATGAACCAGCAACAACACAAACGCACACATTTGCACAGCCTACGTAAAAAAGTTTGTAGGGATATTACAGTATTTAAAGATTATAGGTTATATTTGTAAAGGTCTGAATTGTTGTCTTTGTTTTATGATTTTGACACTTTTAACCTATGTTTTAAGTTCATTCATAAAAAATATTGACAAAATGTAAAAAAAAATATTGACAATAACATATATGTCATTATTTGTATTGTTATCAAAGTAGAAGATTTATTGTTTACTGTTTTTTCACAGGAAGTCTTATAGATGACACTAAAATGTTGTGTAACAAACAGCTCCAAAATAAGTTGCCTCATACTGAATTGATGGAAAAGGTCTGTTTTTTTCAAGCTCATCAATAGAGGTTACCCCGCACAGACTTGGTCTACTGCCAGTAAAAAGATAACAATAAACATAAACGCATCTTTATCAACAGACATATTGATCAAAGTTTTATTTTGGAAACATTAACTATTTGGTTTCCTAGAAAGTGCTAATTTTCCCCCTTAGTTATTATTCATCCAGCTTTTTCATACCAGCATCTATTAGATTCTCTGCAAACTCAAACACTGTAAAACATATTAAAATTAGTCTTTTATTGAAAATGTATTGTATAACATGCTAAAAACGTCTCTACTTTACCTGAAAATATTTATTTATTTTCAGTAAGTCATGTGTATTTTTGTCTATGCTTTTGGATGCAGAGGTGAATGAAGTACTCAAATGATTTAACTAGATAAAAGTAACATCACCACAGAGTAGAAATGCTTTTTTACAAGTACAAAACTTATATTAGCTCATAAATACATTAAATATCTCAAGTAAAAAAACTCTTTTTGCAGAATGTCTCATTTCACATCAATGTGTATGACATCACTGGATTAGAAATATTGATGCATTAATGTGTTGATGGAGCTGGAGCTAATTTAACAACTTTATTATTCAGATTATTGAAAGTAGGGAGTAACTATAGTTACCAGATAAATGTGGTGGATTAAAAGTTTAAAATAAACATTTGCTCCTGAAAGTAAAGTTACAGTGTGAAGTTGCAGAAAATATAACTACTAAAGTAGAAATAACTCAAAATTGTACTAATACAGTACTTACGTATATGCTGGCTACTGTATTTGCAACACTGCTTTATTGTAGTACAAATGTAATAAACAAGTTTTTCAACTAAGAGAAAAAAAAACATTGAAAACTATGTAAATCCAACAATGGCGACATCTGCTGGTAAAATCCTGGATGTTATGTTTGGATGGATGAAGTAGAGAGACCACATCTGAAACCATAGGCGTTGTTAGGTCGAATCATTCCCTGAATAATTTTGGTCTTGAAAAAGGTATAATTTTATTTTTAACAAAGCCAAAGGTGAAGAGAGTGAAGATTGTTTGGGGAAGAGATGTTGCTGTGTGTAACACTACTGAATGCAGGACTTTGAGTATTCTGTAGTGCAGCATTACTACTTTTACTCAGATGTGTCCTCCGGGGTGGTTTCACCTCTCACCTGACCTGAATAGACTCAGTAGATGGACAAGTTTTGGGAGCAGGAAGTGTTTTATTCAGATACACCTGAAGGATAAATCTGAGGTTTTTGACCCACATTCCTGACTGAAGACGCTAACGGGATAATCATTTCAAAACAACAAGAAAAAAAAAAAAAAATCAAGTTGCCATCCAAAAAGCTTCATCTGGACGACTGAGACTCTTCACCTGCACTGATAAGTAGTTTTGGACAATTGAATATACCTTATTTCCCCAGGTTAATCTGTGTCAGTGTCAGTATGGCTTTCCAGGGAGTGCTGAATTAATTTATTAAATACAATAAGACAATTTAAAAACAGTGAGTTAGTAAAACAAATTGAGGACATATGGATTTACTAAACAATTAATTAAGATATTAAGATACAAACTTCTCTCAGGGTCAGTAAAACACACAAAGCTCTGATGACATTCCAGAAAGTTGATATTTTATTAATTTCAGATTTAAAATAAAAGTATTCACACAAACACATATTGAGTAAATAGGCAAGAATAGCTCTTCACCCTTCAAAAACAAAAAAAACTGTTGCATTGCCTGCTGCCACTTCACTGTTACTGTGGTTACCTGGACTAACATCCCAATCCAACATCCTATCATTGATAGAAAAAGAGGAATAAGCACACATTAATAAAACAGACTGAAAAATGACCTGAAGTACTAACAGTGGTATTAGAAGCAGTACTTGTTGTAGTACCAGTAGTATTTAGCTGTGGAGTTGGAGGTTCCCTGTTGTTGGTGCTCAAATAAACTAAATGGCAGATGTGTTACAAACCTGTAACACACACACACAGGGGAACAAAGAGACCACGTCAGAGTCCAAAATTAACGTTCTTATGATATTTAATATTATAAATACACCACAATACTTGTTTTTGTCTATTCAATCTTGTGTTTATCATCAAGAAACTGATGTTTGAAGTTGTACTGGTTTGTTAAAGTTCATTTTGGACCCTGGCGTTGGCCCCCGCGTCCTTGCTGTGAACCCACTACACAGTAACTTGAGCCCTCACTGGGTTAAATGCATAAAACTGGAGGTAGAGGTAGATTTTCCTGAGAAGTTGTAAAGACAATAGACAAGAGCCTTGTTTCAGATCTGAAGTTAACTCGAAGATACATGAAGCCCTCTCACACACACACACACACACACACACACACACACACGCCTCCCTAAAATAATCACATTATCATCATCATCATTAATAAACTACATGTAATCTCTGTGTGCTGGGGCTGCTACAGCATATCCAAAAAATGAAAGGGCAAAAATAATAAAGAGCAAAAAATATAAACAAGATAGAATCCATATCCCTAAAAAGCCTTATTTCAGAAATAATCTATTTAATGAATCTTAGTAATACAGATTAATTAATAAACAATTGTCACAGCAGAAGGCATCTTGTTATTTTCTCATCATTTCATCATTTTCCTAGTCCACAGTCAGTGGTGAAGTCCAGTCAAAAGCCCCAAACCCACATTAACCCGTAAATGCTCCAGCTAATTTTCCACATTGGCGTCATGTGAGAGCAGGAGTTGTTTTTCATGCAAGATGCTCTGGACCTGGTGTGAGTTCAGGTTATTGTAGCTATGGCTCCGGTGGGAGTAAAAGTAGCAGTACTTCAAGATAAAACAGCATAAAGTCGTAACGTTCCTATGTTACATGACAATTTCACAGAGACTCAGAAGGTTTTGTGTTGATTGGAAGCTACGACATGAGCCAAGATTTGGGAGCCGACTCCTGAACGACAATAAATTTACTGCTTCTATTGTGTGGAAATGAAACTCAAAGGCAAACAAAACACATTTTTAGTCCAGCTAAGTTATCGTTCTGGCCTATACAACAGCACACAAATGCACTGAACAAGCAGACGTTTGAAATCAAGCTGTAAACTGCATCAAAACTCAACAATAATGTAACTCTGACAAAAAAAAAATTGAACCAAGAACTGCAGATACAAAGCGCTGTACCAATCTAATCACGAAAAGTAGCTGCAGCTTCCATAAGTGAAAGCAGCTACAGATACAAATCCACAGATGCAGAAGAACACATATCTGAACATAAACCTGTTCTCAAAACTCAGAACAACCTCAGGCTTCATACTTGGTGCTACAGAATTAACACTCAGCTCCCTCTGATATGGAAGAACAGGCAAGACAGGACATCTGATTATTGTTTACTCTGTTTTTAATTGGTGAATTAATTCTTGTAGAGCTGCTAATTCTAGAAGGCTGGTTTCAATTGGGTATTTTAGTGTTCAGTAAGGATCTACATGTTGTTCCAGAAGCTTTATCACCTCAAGAAGAAGAAAACTGGAAAGAAATGAAGATATTTGTGTCCCCACTGTGCGTCATAACAAAACCTTCCACAGAGGGGAGCTCTTACTACACAGGCTGCAGCTTGAGGCCTCCGATTACCCCAACATTACTACAATCGATTCAAGGTGTGAGTGATGTTTTAGCCGATATCTGATTGTCTGTGGTCACTACAATCTCTTTCAAAACAAACTCATTATGAACCAACATCAGCCTTCAACAGGATTTTCAGCTGTGGCTGAAGCAAAGAAATGTGCAAAGGCTCTAGAGGTAGAAACAGGGCTTGATTGTGGTTGATTGGCATGTTTGGAGGTATATAGTGTTGTTATAACCTCGTCCCGCCTGATTGTCACTACCACGCAATTTAAAAGTATGCCAGTCTTCACTGAAGATGCTGCTCTGCACAGAGACAGAGAGAGGGAGGGAGAGAGCTGCAGTACCTTCGCTCTTCAAATGCAAATATCTCACAAAGTCGGTCGATGGATACACAATAAACATGGATTCATTGATTGGGGGCAGGTGCTTCAATGTCGCCTCAGGGGCCAAAAGGTCACAGGGTCAAATAAAAAAAGCAATGTTGATCCTTTAGATCATGATTGATTGAATTTTGCTTTCTCCAGGAGCCCTTCCCCCCAAAACACTGCCTGTTTCTATTTGATTGTCTGCAGATTATCAGCAACTGTGACATCTGCTGCTCATGAAATGATGCACACAGAGAGAGATGCTGGGCTTTCTGTTTGCCACCAGCCAAAAACATCCTCTTATATGGTCAATTATGAAATTTACAGAAGCTTCTGATCACATGGAGGAATACGTTTGACAATCCTGTAACATTAATCAGTTTAGTACTGTTTTTGTCTTTTTATAATATTCATGACCACAACACGCATACACCTCTCTGCTGTCCTACAAAGCCAACACAGTCACTACACAGACAACAATCGGACATCTTACTTTACCACAGGATTTATTTTACCATCAAATGTATAATTTTTGTGGGAACTCAGCAGGAGAGTTCATAACAACTAGAAAACAGAAATAAGTTAACTAAAGATAATTTACTGACTTATTCCTGTTTCCGAAAATTTAAAACATAAGTTTTGATGCTCCAGGATCTCAGTAACTGATCTTGTTTTACCATATAAATAGTAAATATTAAATCATAATGGAGGGAAACCACCAGATACATTAGTCCTGTTAAATGCTATCTATCCCAGCTCCTGTTAGCAGGGTAGCATTAAGTGCCATCCATGCAGCCACAGACTCTCATGCATAGTATGTTTTTATGTGATTAAGCTACCTTTAAATCTCATATTCAAACTTTATTTAATTGAAGTTGTATTTATTTAACTAGCTAATGGGTTCAAATGTACCAGAAAGCTGCAGAAAAACTACTTTATTCTGAAATGAAGGTGCTTTTCGATTGTCCAAACATACATTGGGATCTATGTTGCACAGTTCAGTTAATAACCAGGTAACATTGCGTTTTAAGGACTACAGATCTCAACAAACATGAATTTCCAATGTTAGTACTGAAGATGCTGCGTTCCGTGTTGGTAGTAATGTTATTCACTACAACTCACACTCACACAAACTAATAAATTACGTGGATATCTTAAATGAAGCATGGTAAGGTTTTCGAGTAAGTTTAAAGAACATTGTTGCCAGAAAAACCAGTTTGTGAAAAAGATCTACATTAAACTGACATTTCAAGATAAGTGCAGTTCGATATGTGGCCTTATTATGCTTTGAATAAATGTGTCTATGACATGCAAAGAAGCTAGTTCAGCCTGTACTGATCGTCATTGTCCCCAGTGAGGACGCAGCCAGAAGGCACAGCCGTTTTTAATTTACCTACATTTACACACATATTTGTAGGCATACACCAAACAGGGTTATCAATCTCAACATCATACGAGTCAAAACATTTACGTTTTAAAAGGCTGCAGTTTGATTACTCTACTGGCTGATTTCACACCCACACTGCAGAGCAACGTCAGCACAAAAACTAGCTCTACCCCCAAGTAACCAAATTCATCATGTAAACAATGTATTTAACTACACGTGTCTGACCTTTATGTCTGAAATGATTTTTTCCACCTGGTTTAGAACTGAAGCGTTCACAAATAAAGAAATCTGATTTTGTTATCTCTCAGCTGTGTAATGAACCAAAGCTGCAATGTCTCACACAAACTGGAGTTTCAGTTCTGCAAATGTTTCTCAGACATAAAAACAAATTCATTGGTTGATTTAACTTCTGTGGTTAGATGCAAAAGGCCACACTCTGTAAACAGCATTAGACCAATAACCAGTGATAAAAATGCAGAGTAAGATAAAGGGGAATATAATCATGCATAACATGTCATCTATATCTAGGTTTGCTACTTGGCCTAGATATTCTCATGGATTAAACAGGGCTCAGCAGTCTGGCTGACTTTGCATTTATTATCCTTCAGTCTCAATGTGTTGTATGGAACAAGGACGTACAGTAGTGGCACTGGTGAGAAGCAAAATAACCCAGGCTCAGTGTCGACATCTTAGTGAGCCACAACAGCAGCAGCAGTTTCAGAAATGCAGGTGCAAGTTGCACCACCTGCAAGGAAGGAAAGTAAATCTTGTTGCAGTTTTAACACATGTGCCGTCTGCAGGCAACATGTTGCAACAGCAGTTTGTCCTTTTTATAACTTTTGTGTGTTTATCGTTTATTTTACAGTGGCAAACAAGCATTGATAATGAACTTAAATTTCTGTAGATGATGTTGGAAGCTACTGAAATAAGTGTGTAGAAACACAGTACCTGGAACTATGGCACCTACCGACAGGCACTGCCGGTAGGTGGTGACGTCAACTCTTTTCCTTCTCTTGTTTATAGGTGGAGTATTAACTTGGCCTGGCCTTACAAATATACATAATATGTGAACTTTTCTTGTGTGTATGACAAAAAAACTGTACTAATATTTTGACCAGAACTCCAGTGAGAGGCTGTTTCTGCTTCCAGAGCCGAAATGTTTTTAAAGATTCAGCTAAAGCGCCACTTTTCTTTTCAACCAGGTAAAAAACAAAATATTTTCATTGTTTTACTGAATATAGAACATAATTATATGTATGAATTGTTGGCTATCTGAGTATAACTTTCTAAAACTTAACAGTGTTTCCATAGCAGCTGGTGGCGAGTCCCTACTGAGAAGCGAGCCCAAAATCAAAGCCACGACAGGCATCTGGCGATATTTGACTGGAACAGTAAAAGCTGATTAGATGGAGGTACTGCTCCCTCTCTGGTCATCTCATGCTGTGTCATGGCCTCAGAACAGAGCCAATGTACAAAGCCTGATTTACTTCCTAACGTCAGTGGGAATGAAGCTGCTTTGCGAAGGGGCGGGCTCTTGGGAGGGGGTTGAGTACCAATCATTAACAGTCAGAGGTCCAGAGATGTAACACAGGTTAAAGTTCAGAAAGCTGAATGATTGATCTACTTGAAAATGCAGAGACATATGTATTTCTGAAGTGACACAGTGTCTCTGCTGTGGCAGATTTAATTGTGTATAAGTCTGTAAAACTGTAGTGAGCATTTAAACATTAAGAGAGAAGCAAGCTCTGAGCCACAGCTATGATTACATCTGAGCTCACATGATCAAAAACCATAATTAAGCAAACTCTAAAAACAGACAGATGATCACAAGGCATTCTGTGTTATATCCCTGACAGATGGCGAGCTGGTCTCAAAGAGACCTTGTCCTCGTCACAGCACAGAATAAGAAGCATTTGGATCAGAAGAAGCACTAAGTCTTGCAAAAACACAAAGCCCAAAAAAACAACACATCTGTAATCTATAATACAAGATAAAAACAACAAAACGTCAGATACGAGTTAAAATATCTGTCACAGATAGCGTCTGCTGACACACAATTGTCCATGTGAGTGTCTTCACAATAACAACGATTTAGTGGACACTCGACTCCTGTGAGTTCAAGACAGGAAATCGCAGTTTTCCTGCTTCCTGAAAGGCTTTTATCTACAAGTATATGCATGCATTAGACTTTAAGACAATCACTCCACTAGAAGGCCAAGTTAGGAAAAAAATAAAAATGCATCTTCCTGCAGGGGAAGTCGTATAAAAGCATTGCTCCATGAAGTGTAACTGAGAACTGCTGGATATTACAAAGTGACAAACAGACGGACACCTGAGAACAATTAAAGACGTGTGATATTAAAAGAAAATCTGATCCCAAAATGGCAACAGAAACAGTCGGTGAGGCCAGCATGTTGAGGTGCAGCGAAAGCTTCCCACCTGAATAACTGACCTTACTCAGACAAACTGACATTTTGAAAGTTAAGCTTGATGATCTACCTGCATGATTACCATAGATATGGATTTAACTGGCCTTATGTAAACAAACAGGAGAGGGTTCGGATATACATTAGCCAGCTGTCTCTGGGAGAACAACCACAACTACTACTTGAATTCAGCAGGAAAATCAGCTATGTAGCATTTTAGCTGACACACAGATAGCGATCAATAATGGACCAAATATATTAAAACGTGAACAAATATCCTTGCAGATACTTGAGATCCAGCTGTTTCAATTTTGTATGTCACTGGAATATCTGTGGCATTGACATCATGTGGTATATTGGTACACAACAGAAGCTCAAAACAGGAGCTCTTTCACACAGAGATCCAAAATGGTTGTCATATGAATAAGGTTTTACGGTTCTAAAGAAAATGAGGTCACATTGGTACATTGTTATATGCCCTGAAGAAACAACATATACCTTTAAAGCTTTTCTGATTAAAAATAGAAGATTTTATATTTTCTTTTTTTTTTTATAGAATTCTAAATATAGATTTTTTTCCTGCAGTCAGAGGATTGTTAAAGATTTAAATGATAAACACAATAGAGAATAACAATAATGATAATAATGACAATAAAAAGTTAAAATAAAAAACTCTCCCCTAGAGGATAAAACATTGCTGTCAGTCAGTAGCTGTCTGTGTGTAAACAGTGTATTACCCTTCCTAGTTATTACCTTCTCTTTTGCTCTCCACTAATACATTTATGCAGAAATAAATAATTCACAGGTTGTGCATACTTATTTGTTTAGCATATATTGGCTCTTGTGAGACATTTTTTTTTCAAAATGATTTTGGCTATGAAGAACAAAAGAGGTGAGTTTGTGAGAGAAAACCTGAGATAGTGTACTTCAAGTGATCTGAGGTTCAGTTTGTGTCTTCTGTAGGATTAATGGTTCTTCTCTTTTTGGCATAGTTGATGTAGAAAATGAGGTTGATTTTTGGCTTTACTTAGCGTGGTAAGTTAAAAACAAAACTAAAAGGGGAAAGGCTTGGTGATTGTTAAGACAACGGGTTGCTGGAGGTTGAGGTTGAGGTAGGTGTGTTCTGCTGCTGCTGAGGGGCGACACGACCGCTGACCGACTTGTTAGAGACAGACGATCCAGACGTACCAGATGAGGCCGACCCGGCTGCTGCCTGAGCAAAAAGAACGCCTGGAGAGACAAAGGTTAAGAAAACCAAAAGTTTAGAGTGCAAAGTGTGCTTTTCAATTTAATCTAATTTATTAAATAAAAAGTCCAGGAAGAGTTAAACATGCTTAAATGTGCTTGATCGATTTCTTTCCAAGGAATACACAAAAAGTTTTTCACTCCTGTACCTCTGCATGAATTACAGAGGGGGGAGATTAGCCTAGCCTATTACAAAGGCTGGATACAGGTGCTTGGACTTGGATCTGAGAAGAGATTAGCCTAGCACAGCACAGACTGGAAACAGCTAGTTACTTTACTTTACTTTACTTTACTTGGCAGACGCTTTTATCCAAAGCGACTTACAAGGAGAAGACACCTTGTCAGAGCCAGACACAGCTAGTCAGACTAGCTGTGTCTGGCTCTGCCCAGAGTTTCAAGCTAACGACACCTTTAAAGCTCATTAGCTGTCGTGTTGTATCTCGTTTGTTAAGTACGTACAAAATAACAAGTGTAAAAACAATGATTTGTGGACCACTTCTTCTGTGCAGTGTCTCTGGCTTGAGTTACTAAATGATCGGGTACTGTACAGCCCCACGGCTTCATCAGAACTGTTTGTCAGATGGTCGGATAAATTTGGAAAATCTCTCCCCGCACACCTTTCTGATGTAAAACTAGGGGAGACTGTTTCCGACAATTTCTGTAACTTTTCAAAACCAACAATGCCACATTTAAACCCACTTCTCACTGTGATTGGAAAGCTAAGCAGAGGTGAGAAAAGAGCTGTAACGGAACATCTCTCTGGCACTTCTCTTTTCCCCACCCTTCACACAACTATCTTAGTTTCTTTTCATGTGTACAAATGGTTACAACACTATGAAAACCTTGCAGGAGAGACTGTAAATATGCACATTTATCCACAATATCTAAAAGGTGTCACATCCCCACCCTCTGTGTGACAGCCGGCTTTTCACTTTTCCTTTCAAAACAACTATAAACACATATGTGCTTTCAGACGTGGTCAAATGTGTGAATAACTTAGCTCTCACTGTCACAACAAGACTCCAGGTAATATGTGCAACCAGCTGTTATGTCACACAACTTCTCCTAAACCTGATATTATATATATAATATATAATATTTATATTTATTTATATATCTATTTGAGTATGTCTTACACAAATCAAACACAACATGATAATAAGTGACCTTTGAAAAGTTAACCCATTAACTGTCTCCAGTCTTTGTGCAAATCACCCTGAGCTCAGCTTTGCAGAGACCTAACTGGTTGATCTGCTCATCTAGCCCTCAGGAAAAAAACTTTAGATTCCTTTAAACACAGAGTTCCTGATTAAATATCACATGTCATGGTGATACTCACCAGTATACACCACTCCATTGAGCTCCACTGACATGCTAATGCTGCTTGTGCCGTTGGTGGTTAGGTTCAGAGCTGAGTCCTGTCT
The DNA here is from genome assembly GCA_032362345.1 of Sandelia bainsii. Lineage (NCBI taxonomy): Eukaryota > Metazoa > Chordata > Actinopteri > Anabantiformes > Anabantidae > Sandelia > Sandelia bainsii. The sequence continues at coordinate 17,542,717 of JAUMHL010000021.1, read as the reverse complement.
GCTGTCTGTTAGAAAGACAATCAGAGAGCAAAGGTGTGTTTACAAGGCTGAAACTTTACACTTTTTACACACAGTATAAAACTGCAGGATGGTTTTCTAACTCTAATCTACAGTTAACTATTCCCATAAATTACATTATATAAACCCAATCATTCAAAAATACACTGCATGTAAAATTTGCATAAACATCCAGTTGGATATTTCTTTGAAGCCGCCTGTATTATCAATACTGAGAAACACTGAACGCTCAATCAGACAGACAGTAACCAAGATAAAGCGCTGTAAGAACAGGGAATCCCCACACATGTTCCGTATGCAGGTGTGCATGCATAGTTCCTCCTATACATTAAGCAGGTCAACATATAGAACTGCAATGGGTTCCTTCCTCATTGTTGGGTGCTGTGGTTTGTGGTACAATGACAAGAATGTCTTGATATACTAACTGCTAAGAAGACAGTGACTATGTGTGAAATCCAGCTCATCTATAGTTCTGTGAAAAAGTATTTGACCCGATTTATTTATTTATTTGTTGCATGTTTACCTAATTTAAATGATTCAGATCATCAAAGAAATTTTAATTTTACACAAAGATAACCCGAGTAAATACAAAAGGCAGTTCTTAAATGATAATTTCATTTATTAAGGGAAAGAACCCATCGAAACCTGTCTGGCACTATGGGAAAAAGTAATTGCCCCCGCTTGATTGCAGTTGTTGCCGTCAAGGGTGGCACAACCAGTTATTAGGTTTAGGGGGGGAATTACATTTTTACATGGGGTCAGGCAGGTTCTTTCCCTTAATAAATGAAATCGTCACTTAAGAACTACTCAGGTTATCTTGTGTAGTATTAAAATCTGTTTGATCTGAATCATTTAAGTGCGAATATGCAAAAAATAAATACCTTTTCACGGCACTGTAAACTCTCATGGGAAACGGTGTAAAATTCATAATGATGCTCACGTCAGATGTGAGGTAGTAATATTGATTGATTGATCCTTAACAAGAGAGGCGTAAAGAAAACTACTGAACAGAAGTAGAGCTTGTTTAGGTTGTAAATGATCTTATACTTGGTATACATGTTGAAAGCAGGTAGATTCTGTGAAATGATTTGTGCTGCTGGATTACTGTATGTCTACACATTTTAATATGGATCTTGAAATTAATCAAGAAAGCACCCTGTACATGTTATCTTTGGGCACCTTCCTTTATCATCAGCGGTTAACATCTATTTTTATGTGGATAATATGCATATACTGTATTTGTGTCTACTGAACTACATACACATCCCTGCTTCTGTCTACTGCAACCTGTTGAGATGAAAATTAGCTTTTTAAAATTTTTATATAATAAAAAAATCATCAATATTAACTATGAGACAAGAGACCTACTTTTATCAAGACATGGCTATTTGATTTCCTAATTTAAGAATAACCAGCTTCCAAATTAGAGACATTGCTGAAGTGTGAGACTCAACAGATTTAAAAAAGTTTCTGTATTATGATCATTAGATGCGAGTGGAATTTCCACAGGGAAGTATGAATTTTTCCTAAATGTAATAATGTAAAAACTTGAAAATCATGTCTGACTGGTGGTTTGGTTTGGTTTGCTCGCGTTAGCTCAGTATAGCCGAAACTCCACTATGTGTTCAGCACCTTGGTTGTTGATGCGGATGTTCATCGGTATCTGGGCGGTCATGGCCAGCAGGTTGTGTTGAAGCGCTCTCTGCAGCAGTCGGTGGTGTTCCTCAGTTGGCAGCGCCATCTTCTTCTCTGGTGGCTCTCCGGCCTCCAGTTTGTCCCTCAGCTGCTCCAGTGCTGCCACCTGAGCTGCCATCGCTGCCTGGGCTGCCGCTGCCTGCACAGCAGCCACAGAGTGGCCTGCTAAGGCCCCCGCTGGCAAACGAGGCACACCAACCCCTATCAGTGGCTGGACTCCCTCCTCTTCTGGTCAGACAGCACAGAGAGGTAGAGAGGGGGAACTGATGCATTATCCAGGCAAGATATAAGAAGGACTAATATTAAAGAAAAACAATTGATCTAACGATGCAGTAAATATAACTGCAAAATTTTTCACTCATGTTAAATGGGAAAGAAGATGATTTACAGCCACGTGATGGACTGATTGGTTTTTAATGGTGTTTGTATCACATCTTTCAATTATGATGTATTTGTTATTTCTGATTCAAGTCTATAAATTAAGAGCTCAAGACATTATTGCATTATTTTGTGTTACATAAAAATAAGTGTCCAGGTTTTCCTTTAAAGCATCACCTCCATCAAACATTTGTCTCTTTGTGATGAGAGTTGAGCACAAAACACAAATCTCACCTTTCTTGACCTTCTGGATGGGGGTCAGCGAGGCCCCGTTGGTGCCAACCGTCAGACCTACACTGGGCGTGGGGAGCTTGGGCGAGGACAGCATGGTGGGTGTCCCGTTAGGAGAGTAGGTGAAGAGGGAGCTGCCAAAGCTCTGTCGTCGGCCCTCTCGCCGATTACTGTCGATGGCAGCCTGGAGCTCGTTGGGGTTGCTCAGACCCCTCTTGTCACATTCATATGGGTACAAGTACTTCATGTATCTGAAAGGAAAACACTGTCTTTAACTACAAAGTTCTTAACATAGATCCTGAGCAGAGTGGATTTCAGATCTTCAAGTTAATCTGCTGAAAATGTCAAATCAGTTCCTCACACTTAAAGTGCACATGGAAAAAGTGTATGCTATTTTCCATGTGGACTGTACTTTTAGTCACGTTAACATTCCAAGCAATTGTTCAAATTCAGCTTGTGAAACAGTGACTGAGTGATCTGAGATTATGCTTGGGGATGACAAACTATAAAACAGAAATTCAGTTTGATATGACATGCGCTTGCACTGAAACTGAACACCTAGTAAGTGTCTCCATGATATGATGACTGGGAACAATGAGACTTGATAGCTCTTATTCATACAGGGTGATAATGACTTTAAGTGATGTAAGAAGATACTTAAAAATGGTAGGTAAAGTAAATTCAAGTCGAATTCCTGTAAGAGGAGATGTGTTCAGCTAATAAGGAGTGACAGCATATTGCAATCCAACCACAGCAAATGACTTCGAACACTGGTTAACTGGTGAAACAAAATGGATATTGACAACTGATAGGGAGCAGGTCCACGTTTTAAACACTGAACACAGCAAAATAATTATACTTCAATGGTTGTAGCTCCGTAAAGTTACAGAAACACAAATCACTTGATTTGATGTTTATTCGTAATGATAACAGGGATGAAAACTGTCCAGTAAACAACCTTCTTCAAAGTGTTGTTTGCAGGCTCAGGTTTCTTGACAGTATGAATGCAAAGAAACCAAACACGCAACGGAACCATGTAACCTTTCAGACTCAATTCAAACCAAAGAAAAACTGATCACACCTATATCTGTGTGTGTGTGTGTCTGTGTCTGTACTGACTGTGTGCGGAGGGTGAAGGCTGCACTGGTGATTGAGGTAGGCAGGTTGAGTCCCTTGGTGATCTCCCTCCACAGTTTCTTGTTAATGACCTCAACCAGGCCGCCCTTCTCTGTCACCAGCTTGTAGAGCATGTAAAGATCCAGGACCTGTTTGGCCATGATGGGAATACGATTCACCGGAGTTCCTGGAACAACACACACATAGGGGGAAAAAATCAACAAAACATTAAAACACTGTCATGGCAAGAATGAGCTTTTCATGATGACAGTATGCAGGTTTCTGCACATATCAAAACTCTAAAAACATCAAATACAATCATAGAAGTGATAAAACAGTAAAACAAACAACAGCTGTAATCAATAAATACATGTCCATAAGCCACTTCCACCAAAGTGGTGCTGAGGTATAATGACATACAATGTTATTTAAACTGAAGCAGTTTTTTATTTACCACCTTGTCTAGGCCAAGAAACCATTAAGAACGCACACATAGCAAGAAGAAACACCTGTGTGAGCTTTCACCAGATTACTTAATTGCAATCAATCGATCAAAGTGCAACATTTAATTTTAATGACTCTCCCTCATTTTCTTACAAATTCTAACATTTAATTTTTTAAGCAGTGAATTTCGCTCCCTGTTACGGTGGAACTCTTGGCATGTTAGAGATTGTTTGATTGATTTGTCATTGCAGTTGGTATAAATGAAGATTTAGATTTTAGATTAGATTTAGATTTTTTGATTTGAACAGACAAACGTATTAAATGTTTCTGTCTATGATCACAGCCATAAACATTTAGTATTTTTAAATGTGCCTCAGAAACAGATAAACCAATATTTGATACTCAATCTGACAAAGCTGTTTTCTTGATGTGAGAGCAGGTTAATGACAAACTGTTTAATCTGTAACGTGACATTCCTTTATACAAAGACTGATCCTAAATACAGGCTAAGGACCATGTCTAACATGAAATACAATTAATATTTGATTTGTTTATTATGACCTGCAGATGTCGCCCTCAGATTCTCAGAGCAGACTTGTCAGAGGGGGCTCCTAACTTTGACAATGTTGTCTGGATGAGGCGAAATTGCTTCTTTTTTTTTTTACCCAGTTTGCAGTTTTCATGTAGTGGATATCATGCATGGTAGCTGAGTTAGTGAGTGTGTGTGTGTGTGTGTGTGGTGTTGGGCAGGGCACATGGCAGGATGGGAAGGTAAACCAATCCATTCCCGAGTACAGATACAAAGTGTTCCCTCTAGTTATAGCCTGGGAACGATGAAGGTCTGAGCAACATAAAGCAATCATCTCTGATATGAATAATGACCCCACCCTTCTGAGTGAAAGATGAGTAGATGGGGTTTTGTATGTCAGAGGGGAAGGTGGAGGGGGGGTTATCCTCTCTATATGTAACTATAAAGAGCTATGACGCTGACTGAAGATAAAGCAAGGAGATATAATGTGAGATGATATGTTACTGAATTGATATGGTGTACTTTAACAAAATGAGGGCAAATGTGATATTCTGATGCAGTGTTTATGGAATTAAAAACATTCACTGTTACATACCTCTCTTTTGCATGAAGCTGAAGAGGTCATCCAGAAACTCTTTCCTCTTTGGGTCTCCATCCAGTTCATACAGCTGAAGAGAGACAGAGGAGAGACACAGATAAAGATACAAAATGACATAAGATTGACATAAGAATACCAAAACCAGGATGCTCTGCTAGTCTGAATATGTAATAATGCATCGTGTAGTTGACAGAAAATGACCACAATGCCAGTGCTGTTGTTCTATAACCACTGTCAAAAAGATATCCAATCAAAAAAAGTAAATCTGGTCAATTTCAAACAGTTAAGGATCAGTCATGGGAAATTAATCAGCTGCCTTTTGATCATAAGAAGAGAGAGGAATAGAGAAATGTTGTCTGGCTTGATGAGAACCTGATGTGGGCCCAGCTGTTAGCGGGGCCCCGGGCTCCGGAAAGTTCAGTGAAAGTTAGCAGTAAAAGTGGGGCGCCTACTCAGGGGAGTACAGTGAGGCCATTGAGCCTGTGTTTTTTTTTTCTAGTTTGTCTCTGTGATAGTGAAGTATGTCATTGGAGGCATTTCTACAGAACATGGCACAACATTGATTAACTCATCAGCAACAACAGCACAGTACAGCACAGCTTCAGTAGCATACGTCTTTACAACATAGGAAAGAATATCTATTTGAGGTTATGCAGTTTCATCATCTGTTATTGGAAATGGCAGGTTGTGAAACACAATGTACAATTGAGCACCATCAAACAAAACCACAGAAAATACAAGCAAGGCAGCATATTGTCACAACAGCCCACAGCTAGCAGTGTACAGTGTATAGCAAATATCACACAACAGAAAAACATTCAGCTCAGCACAAAACTGATGTAAATAACCAATAAGAGCTGAAATGATGAATGGACTGATTGAACACATTGCTAAAGTAAGTGATAGTAATTCAAATATGTTTGTGTTTTGGACTGTTGGTGCACAAAACAAACTAGTTCAAAGTGTTGTCTTGCTCTTAAAGAAACAGTGATAGTCATTTTCCTTGTACAGCTTAGCATACAAAAAGATCGAAGGGGGGAAATATGTATATTAGCATCTCTCAGAAACTATGTTTTGAAATTGCTTGTTTTGTCTGATCAGTCTAAAACCTAAAGATGTTCCATTTACAATCATGTGACACAGAAAAGAAGTAAGCACTCACACTAGTGAAGCTGAAAGTACAGATTTTCTTTCTACAAATCTGAACTAAAACTATTAACCAACTATCAAAATCACCCAGTGAATTAGCTGACTCTTGTTGAGGTTCTATTCTTTATTTTTCAAATATCCTGTAACCTGTAAATGCTATATGACTGACAAAATCACCAGTGAACAAGGCTCTGCATGTTAAGAGAAAACCGCATCTTTATGTGACATTTGACTGAAATTTGCATGCTGGGATTAATTCTGACTTACTTTCTAACCACTAAACGACTGTGCCACTACATCAGCGAAGGTGAATAAAACACCTTTTCCTTAACTACAGGTTTAGCGACAGTTGTTACGTTAAAGATATCTTAATTTTCTTTTCGCACTGACTCAGGAGAAATGAAAATTAAAGCTTCGTCCAGCTGAAGTTTGGTATGATCGTGATAGTGCCCTTTAACCACTAACAAACTGTCCCTCATTGTGGCATTCAGTGCTCATTAGTGACGCCAGGCTGCCATACGAGCTTGTTATCTAGTGAGTAGAAGGGAACAGAGGGGTGGGGACTGCTAGAGTGAAGAGGCTTGAGGTGGACGGGCAGTGGGGAGTGTTGGCTAATTTACAGGCCTCCTGGAGGCAGGGGGGAGTTTTAATTACAGGAAGCATGCATTTCATGAAGTGCCACGCCATAAATCTTGGATATAACCCCTCCGCTCCCGACTCCCAGCCCCCAGTGTTATTTGCTCTCTATCCTACTCTTTTTCTGTCCTAATCACACAAACAAATATTCCCTAGTAGACTTCTGGCTGCGCTGCCACATCGGGGGGGAAAAAGGGGTAATACCAAGACCTCAGTCCCAGCAGTTCTCCAGATGTGGTCACAAAGCTACAGATAAAGTTCAGTATTTAAGCAATGTTAATACAGAAGACTTTTATGGATATGAAACCAGCCGACATTAAATCAACTATTAAAGCTGATATTCACACAGTGTAACTACCGCGTAAAAAGGTTTAATTCAATGTTTCCCTGTCAACTGAAGGAGTTGGCAGTCTAAACTGAAGTGTGAACTGTGTTAACACGCTCACAGTATCCATTTTACTAATGCATATCCAGTTTCAAGTCTCATTCAGTGTTTGCTGTGAACATGGGCGTGGACACAGTTTCCTGCTTTGTATCAATGAACCTGTGACAATAATATAAATTACCACAGTTGTTACATTCTGTTTCTACCTGCTCCCATGTTTTCAACATTTTATTTTACTTGGTTGTGCTGCATCTCACTTAAGTGTATGAAAGTGTATATTTTTAGTTTTTTAGCTGAATGCAATCCAGTAATTGAGATTTTAATGGATTCAAGATGGCGCTAGGGACAGAAATCACGGTTCTCGGCTCCCTCATACTCCGTTTTTGTTTATATAGTATTGAACCCTGTGTATTAACTGTATATTTCACAAATGCATGCAGAATGCATATAATGCCATTTATGAAGTTTCCTACTTAATTATCATTTACAAAACAAATCCACATGTACACGTCTTTCTTTCTCGTCTATCTGCTTGTACATTCTGCCGTATGCTGTAAGGATCTTTGCCCAATTTCATTCATCCATGTGTGTGTCAATGTAAATTTTCCCTGTTATTATTATTGTTACTGTGTTTAAGTATGTTGAACGACACTGGAGTCAAATTCCTTGTATGTGCAAACACGGCTGTATTGGTTATGTATATTTGTGTATGAGTATTGGGCAGCATTCACTTTAATGTGACTGTAATACTTTAATAATACCTTTAAATTATTTTCTAATTACCTTTACCTAAGTGTATACTCAAAACTGTAGTGCAATATGCAGCTCCCAGCGCAACGCATGTGGAACCAAACTGTCAAGTGACCCATGTAGTGGCTTCTTCATTTATTCACATGCACCCCTGTGACAAAACACTGTAAAGCACTGTGTTTCAGACCGAAATTGTGGCGTGAAGTTAAATATTGGGAGTAAACTGATGCTGTAACATGCTGTGGAGGCTTGGCTGTACTCTGTAGCAGGCAAAAGGCAGAGGCAACCTATGGAACCAGTTAGAACTTAGAACTTGAATACTTGACAGATTTTGTCCAGTGTTTCACAACTCTTTATGCAGTATTTTTACTTTGGAATATGGGAAACAGTGGCCTGGACAGAAGTAGGTAATGGACCAGCTCCACTGTGGTGAGTATAGCTGTACTGAATTAATTATTTACTCAACAAGAAACATGTTCAACAATTGTTTTAGACATTTTTTAGACAAAGCAAATGCCAAACAAATACAGATTATATAATTTGTATTCATGTTTTTTCAGCATCAAAGACTGAAGTTTGTTCAGGTGGTAAATCAACTTCTGCATGGATAACACTGTACCGACCAGGAAAGTACGGTGTTACTCCAACAACAAGCCATGGCTGACTCCAGATCTGAGTACTCAACTGGAGCAGAAAAGGAGGGCTTTCAGATCAGGAGACAGAGAGGAAACGAGGAGAATCCAGAAGGAGCTAAGGAGAGAGATAAGGAGGGGAAAAGACAGCTATAGGAGGAAGCTGGAGGAGCAGCTCCAGCAG